>JAMPIT010000379.1:29290000-29525000 GCA_026261815.1 Monarcha castaneiventris obscurior
GGGAATTAAGTATTTTCTATCTTTATCTTTTTTTTTTAATATACATGTTTCTTCTCTGACAGAATTTCACTTTGTACTCTCCTTTAAATCGGACTGTAGCACATTAAAGGCACTTACAATGGTCTCAGTTTAATCAAAGCAGAGGACTAGGTAAGCAGCTGCCTGTACCTCTTGTGTATGAATCATGAATGATGGTTTTTAGTTTTCTGAGACTGAGTATTAATTCTTTGCAAACAACTGATATTTATGGTGCAGGATATTCACACTGTATATTTGCACACATGCGTTAATAGAAATGTAAATATTTTTAAGTCATTCAGCTGAGAGGGAAAATAATGCAATTAGCTTTTTTTTTCCTGGTATCTGCTAGTTCCTATTTTTGTTAGCTGTACAATAACTAATGTAAAGATTCATATAGGGCTCTGTTTAATGAAGGAAAGAGGAAACCAAACTGTCAGTACTGCCAATTATTTCCATTAAACATAACATATACTTCATGAGTACTAGAGAGGTAACTCACTAATAAGAAAACTTGCTGCAGAGTCATACAGCGCACTGGTGAAAGCCGTTTTTTGGTCAAAACACCATTTCTTAAGTCAGAAGAAAATTTTCTAATTTACATGGTAAGATGACTCGAGCAAATTACAAGATGGACTAGATTTTTATTTTTTAAAAAAGAGAGGAGCTTTTTTCTTATTACATGATTTTTATGAAACTTTTGAAATATGTCCCTAAAGAGGGCGAAGGAATCCCAGAGTCTTGATGAAGTATTTTACCAGTATGTATGTCGCAGCTTTAGTTTGTGGGCAAGCACTCTAACACAAAGATATAATTGCAGTTAATTTAAATATAGTCTGTAAATTAAATGTGAGATGAAGCCAGTTTTCCTCTTCGATTTGCATGGATATGCCTTCAAGGTTGTTATCTTCCCAGCAAAGCTTTCACCTGTGGGTTTTTTTTCTATTCAAATGAGGGACAAAACAGGCTTCCTACTAGATAAATGTATGTTCACCATTTCTATTCAAAATCCTATGACTCGTGTATTATATATTCTCTAAAAAGTCTGCTTAAGCTTTCTTTGCGCTATATTCTGTAAGAGTGCTTTTAGTCATTCATGTTACAGGTATTCAGTGTGTAGCAGTTTGTATAGCTTCTATTAAAAATCTTGAAGTTCCTTTCTCTCTTTTGGATGCAGATGAAAAGATTTAACTAAAATAATAAGTTTGAGTTGTGAAATTACTGTGATTGAGAAAGCGACGTACCCCTTTAAAGGTATTAGCATAAAGATAGCACATTTGTTTATTATGTCTCAAAATCAGCTTCTAGTATCTCTGCCACAGGTAACAATTGACTTTTCAGGCTTCAAGTTAATAGCCTTGTCTCTTGCTTGTAGGGATCAATATTAGTATTAATTAATCACCATTATCAGCCCTAGGATCTGGTTCTATTTGTTGTTACATCAGCAAAATATCAATATAGAAAGTGGACTCTCTGATCGTCATGGCAACTTCATCTCTTGGGTCAAAGAAAGTTTATCTTATCTGTGCATGGAGAGTGGCAAACTGTTTAGGGATCTAGTTTGAACTCTAAGAACATTGATTTAGTTTTTGTTTGTGAATAGAGGCTGAATTCCAATCACAAGGGATAGGTAAGATTTAAATATTAATGCCCACAGGCTTGTCTGAGAGGGTGTCATTACCATTACTGTCAGATTGTCTTTTTGAGATGACACAATGGTAGAGGAGAATTGTGTAGTCAAGACTATTTACAGTTTAGTAATTTGTGCATTGGACAAACAGGATTTAAAGTGAAAGTATGTAGCATTTATGCAGTAATATTACTTTTCCCAAGCAATGTATGATTAGGGTTTCTTCCACTTAGTAAGTGTAGAAATGGTGCAGAAACACAGATTAGGAATTGGTAGAAGGAACAGATTTTCTTATGCATTCTCCCTTCAGAGATTTTTTTAAGAAAGTGTTTGAGAAGCGTAGAGAAAGAGTAGCAATCTTCCACTCACTCTGGAATTAATGGCAAACAGCCATCATAGAAAACCTGAATGCTACAGTCTGGTTAGTTATTTTTGTGTTTTGTAAGTTGATACAATTATCTCATGAGTTTGTGATAAGAAAGTACTGATAATGCTATTTTACCATGTCAAACCTCCATTTTTCTATATTAAGTGCTTCTTAAAAGTTCTCATTTTAGACAACGCACCTGAGATTTTTTTATTATATATAGTCATAGTGTGGTTAAATCTCACTTGGAGGGATTTAAAGACTTAATGATTGCAAGCACAAGGATTACTTTGAGACACAAGTGCACTTTCTTTTCCCAGTTGTTTGTAAGTGTATGTGTTTATTTATTTGCCTGATAGTTCCTTAGGACGTGCTTTATTGGAGACGAACTTACAGATAAAGATGTATATCGCTGAAGAGTATCAACATTCTTGACTCCTAGTCATAATATTTATTTATTCTTTTTCATTTCTAGCATGTGAAGTAACAAAAAGTCTGTGTGTTTTCCTGACACAGCTAAATATTGTTTTAGGAAATCTTAAATGTAATAAGATCAATTCAGTAAATTTGCAATATTGAAGAAGAGTTCTTATAAAAATTGTGAAATAAACCAACCAACCAAAACCCGAACACTTGCATAAAGCTTACACTGTAGAAGGAATCACTTTTCGGTATTGACATTTCTCATTGATTATTCAGTTTTATCTAATGCTTTGAAAGGGTAGTGCCATCATGAGTTGGTAGCAGATGCAGGCAGTTGTCACAGTAGCCTTTTCTTTTTTAGAAAAGAAAAAGGGATCTGGTTTGATGCAAGTGCTACAAAATCATCTGTTGTATTTTAACAGCTGATGATACTGTTTGTGTAATCTTAGCCTTGAAATTAGTTTGTGTAAGTTAAAATACAGCAATGAACAAAAAATGTTCCTGTTTTCCTATTACAGATATTGAATAAATTTTATGCTCATTATTTTCCATCGATCTTCTCATTTTTCGTATCTCATGTTTCCTGTGTTGAGGAAGGATGTTATGTAACACTGTCACCCTTTGTAAATGCTAATATTTGTTTGTATTTTTAAGAACTAGCTAGGATTTGAAAACGTTTAATAAGTGTGATGATATATTTATCATCAGAAACCTTTTATATTTATAGAGCTAATTGGGCTCAAGGCTTACTTGTCTCTTCAATCTTTTTTTTTTATATTAATTCAATTTTTAATTGCAAGTGTGTAAATCAAGCTGGAGTGGAACCTTGAACTTTCTTATTTTTTGATTACCACCATATTATTTTGCAAAAGTTTTATAATCAAGATTCGTTCAATTACAATCATTTTACAATGTGAATGTAACTTAGTAACAGAGTATCAAAAAAACAATGCTTTAATAATTAGTGAATTGTTCTGACATATCTTTTTAAACTCTTCTCATCCATTATCCTTGCACTCACATAAGTGAATTAGAGTGAAGTTGCTTTATTCTTCCAGACAACTGAAGCTTTCAGACTGTGGTTAGCTGATACAACTGCATGTTGCACGCTGTTTTTACTGTTCTCGGTCTTTTTACCTTACTTTCAGTATAGCAGAGGATGGTAAAAATCTTCTTGAATCCAGACACTTTTCCATTTTTCCTTTCCAAATAATAAAGGTCTGATGCCAACTGCAGTAAAATACTACAGCATTTCCCATGTTACTGGGTTTCCTATCCATCTAACGCTTTTTTGGAAGGTATAAATATATGAGAAACTTGAGGAATACAATCTTTAACTTCATTCATAGAAACAGTCCTGTTGATAATACTTAAAATGAATGTGAAATGTTTATAGGATAGGAGCTTAAAAATACCCCAAACCACAAATGGTATCTAACAGTTTGGTGTATGTAAAATTAGAATGTAGAGTAGAATAGAGACTAGGTTTAAATGAAGTGTTTTCATTATGTTGAAAGGAATTCCAGAATTCGCATTTTGTGTCCTGTGCTATACGTGTTCCTTTTCATATTATCCGAGAAGTAAAAGTCAACTATTGTGGCAAAAGTTATATAGAAAAATATAATTACTTTCTAAACATACTTGCAGTTATTATTGCAAAGTGATTTTTAATGAGAATAGAATGAATTTTACTGTAAAATAAGAAATTCCTCATAGACTCAATACGATGAGAGAAGTCTTTCTGTGTGTCTGTTGTAAAGATTTTGTCTGCTGAAATGGAATATTCTTGAAAACAATTTTTTCCGGTGATACATGGAGGTGTTCATTAGGCTGAGAAGAAATTGTGTATAGGGTGTTACTATTTTTTACTTTTGTAGTTGCAGCACAAGCCTCAAAGGAGGGCCGTGTTTTAGTCGTGTAATTTGGATCATCATTATAACCCTGCTATTTAAGACTTGATTTTATTTCTATTATCGAATGTGTAGGTTAACATTTATAAGATTTTGTGAAAAAATTACAAGGACATTGTCATATCTACTTGAATTTTGTGTGTATTCTGTAGATTCCTAGGTTTTGTCTTCGCTTTTCACTTTCAAATTCAGGCTTCATATTAGATGGCAATAAAGATCCCTTCTCTGAAGTTTTGAAGAAGTACAGCAAGGATTTTCGTCAAAAATTTTATACAGCTTTATGCAAAGAAAATGAACCATCTGTAACTGATGCGTCAAAGTAGGACACAATTGTTAAGCCAATGAAGACAGTGGTAAAATTACCAAAGCTGAAGTAGCAGTAGTTTTTCTAAAAAAAACCCTCAAAAAACCTGTTTCCACTCCCTACCACCCTCGCATGATACAGTCTTCGCTAATAAATATGTATGAAAAGGCTTTTGGAAGCAGTAACAGATCATTTTTGGAAGCTTTCAATCATACTGGTTTTTGAGTATTGTATCTCCTAATTGTACTTCATCCATTTCAGGACGAGTGCAGAAAAAATGCTCTAGTTTTGTAGGATGCAGAAGAGAAAATCTGTATGTCCATAGAAGAACTGATTTTTGGGGCAATTTAGTTGGGTCAGTAATCTATATTCCTATGAAAAATACTGAAGTACAGTTGAATAGCAACGTGTATGTGAATAGGATGGAGTACCTCTGAGAGGCCCTTGGCTGCCAACTAGCTTAAGTTTGTAAGGAAACTGCCTAATTTTTTAATAAAAATGCATATAAATTTATATTAAAAAAAAAAAACAACCAAAAAACAAAAACCCAGAACTTGCTTGGTAGTTTTTCCAAAAATGCATTGTGGTATTTCAGTGAACACTAGGAAACTTAAGAACTGAGGAAAAAATCTCAAATATTTGACAGTTTATCTGGGAAAAATATTAGCCAGTTGCTAAAAATACAAGTGCACTCCTTAACAATGTGCATCTTGGACAAACAGACGCATATTTTGTCATCAAGTTACTTAAGCTTCTGAAGTCAGGGCTACAACTGGGTCAGATGATAAGATGAGCACAACAGAAAAACGAAGAGTGGCTCTGATAAAAACTGATTGATTGATGTCTGGCTTCCCCACCATCACAAGCAGTTGACAGTTAGTTTGGGATCAGATGATTTGGCTTTTGCGATAGAAGATGGGGCCTGGTAGGCAAGTCTGAAGGACAAAAAGGTCAGTTTCTGTACAGTGTCAGGCAGTGCTGGGTTCCCACAAGGTGGGGTATTGGATTAAGATTTTCTTTAGTTACAAGAATTAACTTTCCATGGTCCATTGCAAGGCCAAGTAATCTGGTCAGTATTAATGTAAAAATACAAAAGACTTGCAGTTGTGAGAGAAAGGAATAAAAACAGAGGAAGTATACCTGCTGGACCAATGAATTACAAAAAACCCCATTTTTTGCTGTTTAATTTCTGTATTTGCTTTAAGCATTATAATTTATAGCAATTAATGATTTATCAAGTCTGACTTTGAAAATTAGTTTCCACAATGGATTTGTCACTGGAGGTGCAATGAGTTATGTTACTTATATTTTGAGGGACTTAACTTGTAATACAACATTGTGGATAAATTAATTTCAGCTTGTGAAATATTGTTGTTCTGTGACCCATTATGTACAGGATAGCACATTGTACCTTATATATACAAGTATGTATTTTTCACTAGATTAAGAACAATTAGCACGTTATACTTGAATATAATTAAAATAAATTTATGTGAAGTGTATTTTTGTGAACTGGAGATAATATATCAATCTGTGACCATAGCATGACTGCCTGAGTGTTTATGGGTGTTTGTGTGGGTGTGTGTATTTTTTTCAGAACACATTTACAATTAGCACTCTGTAATAGTCACAGAAGGAGAGAAAATGTGCAAATGAAAATTGAGACATAATATCTTTGGAATGAAAAAGATTTTCAAGACGGCCATGAAAATGTGTACAACTGCCACAGAATTGGAATTTGGACAGCTTGGATTTGAATTTAGATTTTTGGACAGTTTGATACTCTCTAGAAATCCTTTATAATGTATCGCTTTTCTCTGAGTTTTAAGGGTCACATCTCCAAAGGACAGTTTGGTCTCAGCTAATGCTGCTGACTTAATATCAGTAAGATGAATTCTGCAAGGTGCTGTATTGCTGATAGTATAGCTGGAATGCAGTATGAAAGAACCTGTAGTGTAACCTGGAGTGTCACCAGTAATAAGTGATCAGTGCAGGTGAACTGGTGGTCATTTGAACAGTGGTTAGTTATATTTCAAGAAAGGTTGTTTTCTTAGTGTCTAATCTCTGGTGACCTGTTTCATTTAAGAAACAATAATTAAACAAAACGTCTTTTCCAAGAAATACACAGTTTTATCTTGGCTATTTTTGTATTTCTCTTTTGAGCTGTGTGTTAAAGACATATTTTAAAACACAGAACTCAAGGCTTAGAGAATTATTTATGAATGCAGATTTAAGACAAGACTGGGGAAGGGTTTAAGAGCTTCTCCAGTATTATTTATATTATCTTGGTGCATCCCTTTGGCATCAGAGATTTGTTAAGTTTTCATACATTATTATCCTGATCTCTCACAGCAGTACTACAAATGGTCTGAAATCTGTAAAAGCCTATGATAATTTAAACATAGGTTTTAGATTTTCAGGTGTGTTTCTTTGACAAACATGTTGCATCACAGAATAAGTAATTCTTTTTTGAACATCTTGTACTGAAGTTTTCCAAGATATAATTATATACTTAATAAAAATAAAGAAAGCTTTATTAGGGTTTTCTTCAAAGTATTATACTTGGGTCTGACAGGATGGTAGCCTGCTTTGTTGGCTCTTTGGGAGTTTTACACCTCTAGGCTATACAACTGAGACCCATTTAGTTGTACAAAGAGGAAAATTGGGGTTGGTTAATCAAAAAGAGGAAAAAATATTGCCAAAATAATCAAGATCCGCAGTTCTTATAAATGAAGAGTAACAATCATCTACTTAGACCAGCTAGATTGTGTAATTTTATGATTAGTCCTGCAGCTTAGGAAATCTCATTTAAGTGGGAGTGTGCTTTGGGGATGTTATGACTGGTCTGAATAGTCTGACATTCATTTTGATGTTCTTTGACTCTTCGCTCAGAAGTTTTCACTGTCAAGAAAGGGCAGATTCAGGTATGGCATTATTATGCCACAAATTCTGGCTAGATTTGTTTTTCAACATCAGTTGTCAATCAAAGCATTGTGTTTGAAGCTATGGACTTAACATTATAAAACAAATGAGAAAAAAACGTTTGGTGTGTTACTCTTGCCATGTGAAAATTCTTTCAAGTCTTTAGAGTGATTTGTGCACCAGCAATACCAGTGTAAGAGAAGAATAACACCCATTTTGCACAAATGTATTCATTTTTGAAAATGAAAACCCACTTTTGCATTCACAGAAAAATCTTTGGAGAATATGGATGTGATGCCATCAGGGAAATAATTGCAGTTTTCGCTTGTCTTTTATGTTTAACTTGGTACGGTTTTATGTTAATCTAGTCCCACATTCTTCCAAAATACTTTTTTCTGGAGTCCCAAGTTGTGTAGTGATTTCAATTTTGTTTGCAGGGATGTTATAAAACACAAAAAATAATTGGTGAAGACTAATCACATTTATTATTAAAATATTGATTCTGTATAAGAAAAACATTTTTAAATACTTTGCAATCAGTTTGCTAGTCTTTATTCATTTCTTAGTGGGCAGATGTTCTTGTTAGTAAAAGTACCAAGATGCAGATGGTATTATTTGGCATCTTTTTAGAGGCTTCACTGTTATCTGTGGTAAGCTGAACACTAAACTGATACATGATTCTTCAAAGCAATTCATATTTGTAAGAAATTATTTAAATAACTGTCTTTGTAACAGGTCATGAGAAAAAAAAAACACTCTTAAAAACAATCACAAACTAAATAGAAAGTTTTGTTTTTCTGCATGTATGGAAAGGTTTTGACTAATAATTTGAACTTGAGAATTATTTCAAACAATATATTTTTAAAGGATCTGTTACAATCATCCTTATTTAAATAAACATGTATATATGTATCTCAATGTATGTGAGAATTAATGTGCATTGAGGCAGAAATTGATGTATAGCAACAATCTAGCATAAAATACACTTATTTTGTTTGAAGAGAATAACACCATGGGTAAAGATAATAGTAGTCGTAAGCAAGTAGCTTGAAATTATGAAGTAATTATTTTTTAATTTTTTGAGTAGTCTTGCATGCTGTATCTTAAGCAGACCCCTTGAAACAGGCAAACTCTGGAAATATTGCTTCCATTTCAGTAACACAAAAATGAAAGCTTATGCTTTAGGTTTCCTAATGTGGTCAGTCCATACTTTTCAGTCCATGGGCATTTTATTTTGGTGGGGTTTTTGTTTGTTTTGTTTATTTGTGTTGTTTGGTTTTGTGGGGTTTTTTTTTGGGTTTTTTTGCATTAGCTGTTGCCTGATGTTGAAGGATTCTCAACACCTACAGCTCTCTCTGATATAACTTACCATGCCCTAACTACTGCTCTCAGGGGTAGCATCTAAATTCTTAGATTCTTTCATGCCTTTTTCTGTTGATAAGCTATACTGTTATCCTCCTTTTATTGGAAATTTCCAAGTGTGTGTAATATAAATGCATTATATACCTTGCATGTTCTTAAGTGTTACCATAGCAAGTATAGCTCTTAGGAGATTTTCCTTTCTGTCTTCCAAAAGACCTGTGGAAATACTTAATTTCAGATTAAAATCTTACTTTGTAGCAAGATTGTGTGTGGGGAGCTACCATGAAACCTCCAAACTCGAAAAGTTTGCCATGCTTGTCTTATTAAGCTGCTGCTGGTGCTGTGGACTCTTGTTCTGGAAATAAGTTCTGTGTCTTAGATTTTAATGTTATGCTATTATAGGCACAATCATACAGAGTTTATCTTCTCTAGGTTGTCATCCCAAGTTTTGAAATTTGTGACTGCTGTGCCAAAACCAGTTCCTCTTTTATTCATACCAGATATTTTACATTCTGAGTGATTTTAAGATGCCAGGCATTTTTGTATTATGCCCAGAAAAATTTTTCTTAAAACAAAACGGCAAACAAAAAAGTCAAATGCCAAGTCTGGTGGGGATTTTTGCACCTTAAGGATGATGTATCTTCAATTTTTGCCTAATTGCTTTCTTTATTTAGCTCTCATTTATAATATACCAGAATGTAAACCAGTATAACATTACAAAGAAACCAGGCATATTATGAAAAACTGACCTGCTTTTATAGACATCGTGAATAATTTTGCTAATAGAAGTAATATAAAAACAAGACTGTAAATGAAGGATTTTGAATTTCTGTAAATTACCTTTATAAGGAAAAGACACAGAGACTGGCAGAGGTAAAGTTTTACATGGAAGTGAGTGATGATGTTTTTTCAGCCTTTTGAAAAACAAAATATTAGATCAGTGAAAATAAAATGTATTTATGGCAACTGAGCTGTCACACAACACTTAGTTTAGCTTGGATTGAATTATTCATAGAACAGTATTTTGCCCATAAGTGATCATCTGTTTTTATTTTGTTGTTTTTAAGCTTCTCACAAAAAGTCCTGATTTTTAGGCCTTAGATTTTACTTTCTAAGTTGTTCTCATGTAACATGTTGAATATTTGCTGTTGTATCCTTGCTTATTTGTATTAGATTTCAGTATTGTGAGGACGACTTGAAAGCTGTTAAACAGGAGAAAAGCCTCAAAAATTTGCTTGAATTCGATCTCTTCCTAGAAGGGGAAGTATCATGAAGAATAAAGCATTGTTTGCTCATTTGTAGGCAAAAAGAAATACATTACTGAATCCAGGCAATTTAGGACATCCTAATACCATTCCCTCCCCCCCCCCCCCCTTTTTCTTTCTTCTTTTGGGAGGGAAGAAAGAGCATAAAACTTGTTTGTACTATATACAGGTACACTGGAAATCTGTTAGGCACAATTGTTGATAACTTTGATAGATTATACATTCAAATATATTTTGATACTTGAATTATGTGATTGCATTTGTATGTAAAATGTTAAGAAAAACTGTGGGCACCTCTGACGTCTGTGTTTTGTTGCCTAATTAATCATCTTGTTAGAGGAACTTCAGGAGAGTGTATTAAATGTTCTGCATTCTGTATAAAGTAGTACTTTATTAGTGAAGTACATGGAATGAATGTTCGAATTCCATTTTGTGTTGCACATTAATGATGCACTGCTTGTTCTAATTGTGAGTTCATGTAATGGCAAGGTGTTATGCCTGTGATAACCTGCATATAAAAGAAAATATGTATTTAGATTATTATGCCATTCCTTTTTTTTTTTTGCATTTTGATTTAGTGGTTCATCCCTTATATCTGATGGAAGTTACTTATCTGATAAAAATTACTTAATCTCTGTTGGAGTAAAACAGTTGCTAGTGAGTGATGGACTCACTCTAGAAACACAACATTTGTAACCTTGCTATAGGGATTATATTTTATGTAGAACAAAAATTTCTTAAGAATACATATGTCATGTTTCTATTTTTCTTGGGTCCTTTCTGGTGTTAAAAGAAAACTACCAATCAGCAATGTCAAAGCCATATATCCTCTATTAATGGAGAGTAATTTACAGGTTATTGTTTGAGTTCTTGGCTAGTAATAGAGAGTAATCTGTAGATTACTCTCTGTAGGTAGAATTTGTAGACAGACTTCAGTATGAGATTTCTTTGTACTTCTGTAATGTTCTCTTTAATTTGGTAAGTAATAGTTTGGATTTTTCCTGTTTGAGGAACATTCAGTATCATTCCTCAGTTTTTGGCAAAACTTTCAATCAGAGACTGGAGATTATTTATCAGGCAGGCACTGGTAGAGCCTGGAGTAGAACCCAAGGCCTTTGTGACCTGTTTACCTGATGCAGTACAGTTTTTTGTGTACTTTTAATCATATTCATCTCTACAGTAGAGCTTGCTAGTGTTAGAAATACCTCTTAATAAAAAGGAAGACAGAATCTCTTTCTTTGATCACATGATTCTAATAAAGAAAAGCCAGGCCCAATAAGAGATCGATAAGACTTTGACATTTACATTCTGATAAATATATATGTATATAAGAAACAGATCTTAAATATTTATATATACATAAATATATATAGCTGGTCTGCCGGTGTAGCAGAAGGGACTCTAAAGGCCAGTGGTTTGTTGAGTTAATAGAAGTTATATAAAAGTAGTGCCATGTGGCACTTTGTGGATTCACTATGTGGAGTAATTAGGCTAAACCTTATACACACATTTGTTGCACCAGGCAAATGGGAAGAAGTTAGTGATAGTCATTGGGGTAGATGGTGTAAATTTGGGAATGATAAATTTGGGAAAAGACACTATTTCTCTCTAATCCCACTTGGCCTCCAAAGCATTTTCTAAAGTTGCCAGTAAACAGAAATGAATAGAAAATGGGTATCTTAGTGTTCTCCTGGCTACTACTGAAGGAATAACTACTGTTTCATATTTATATGCCTTATCCTAGATGAAATACTTTTCTAGAAATTGAACATCAGTGTTTGGTTGGATCTTCTTCAGTTGTGTAAGTGGTAAGACCTAAATTTGTTTAATAGTCTGTGAGGTAGTTATTATTTTCCTTTTTTGAAAAATATATCCAGAGTGAAAAACAATCCCTTTACAAACCATTAAAGGTAACTTAGCCATTTTTCAAGTGGGGTTTGTTTTGTTTTGTTTTGTTTTGTTTTGTTTTTAAGAAATGTGTCATTAGGTATAGTACCACTTTCTCATAACAGCTGGGAAATGACAACTTTAGAGTCACCATTTCTATAAATAATTTAAGAAAACTTTCTAAATTAGTAACTACAATTTTTCAGCAAAGCTGCTGAAATTAATGCCATACTGGAAACGGTGGCAAATTTTCAAGAAATTGAGGACTCTGCTTCCTAGTTGTGTTATATCTATTCTGTGTTTGTTTTGTGTGACCAGTCACTGGAGAATGAATATAAGGAAGAGCAAGTAAACTGAATAGTAAAAGGCTTTTTGACTGCCCTGTTTATGACTTTGAGGGCATTGGGTTTGTGCCCTTTTTGCTTGATAGTGCTCTGTGAAAAGATGTGAAGTGTGACTAAGAAGCAAAACCAAAACTGCAACATTTATTTTCCTCCTTCTTTGGTTTGTGTCCTCGTTGAAGGTCTTATCGCTGCTGTAAATGAATATGAGGACAGTGTGGGGAACTCCTGGAGTGTGTAAAGATGGATACTGTAGAAGATGGAATCAAATCAGCTTAAATAGGGATTTCTTAGAACTAAGTTTTATGTCCAGTGCTTAATAATTGATGTAAAGAGAAAACAATAATTTGCTACCTTAGAGATTTAGAAAGCTCTTAAATTGCATCAGTGAACCAAGACATAGTTCATCAAAAGAACAAAGATCAAATATGACAGTATTGGCATTTTTGAGATACCAGAAAAGGAGAAAAACAATGAGCAAAAATTCTTCCAGGACTCACTCACATGTTGCAGGTGAAAATGACATAATTAAGATACAGTTAGATGGAACCAGGTCATAGGTTTCATTGAAATCAAAGTGAGTTTTTCAAGTACAATTTCATATTAAATGTTAATTTAATAAATTAGTGGAGATCAGTGAAAGGTCAGTCTGGAATGCAAAGGGTTAAAATGCTGAACAGTGACCTGAACAGGGAGTTGTTGTGTCTCTGAATCCCAGACATACTTTATTAGGACAATCCAGCTGGTTTTCTATTTCTATCTCCTCATTATCAACACGCTTATGGTATGGCCTCTTCCCCCTCACTTCCAATGCCAAGAATTTGGCAGGGACACCATGTGAGGAGGTCAGAGACTGATTGAGAGGAAAAATGAAGTTGAGACTGCAGCAGAGATGCAGAAAAAGTGAGTCTAGTCGGTGAAGAGCTAAGGTTTTTTGTTTGCTCTATGGAGACTACCATCAGAGTTTTTTTTTTTCCTTGTGAGCAGTGATTACAGCTCTATGTGAAATTAAACTACTGAGAGGAGGTTTCGTTTCCTTCTTACTGAAAATGCTGTAAAATAACAGTCAAGCTTAAGGAATTGCATATGTAAAATCAGTAGAAAAATTAACAAAATTGAATATTTGCTTTCTTCATAATGTTTGGTATCTTTTGTATATTTTAAGAAGAAAATAACCTGAAATTGTACTATTTTTCTTTGGAAAAGCAAAGATTTATAAATAGAAGCCTCATAGTGTTAAATTGCTTTATGTGTTGGATCGAGCTTTCTCTGCTGAGAGAAAAAAACAACCTCCAGCAAATGTGCAAAGGAAGGAAGTGGGAGGAAGAAAGTCTTTCTCACACATTTCCATAGTTTCCATTTAAAAAAATACATAAAAATATTACTGCCTTATGACACATGGTTTACATCAACAGGTATATCAGTTTAGTATTAATTTAATATTGATGAAACTCTTTGCGTGATTTGTATTGAGTAAACAGAAAATAAATTTGATGCTTTTTGTGTCTAAAACCATGGATCAAAGCACATGGAGAAAATATAGAAAGATTTTCCATAGAAGATCAGTTTCTGTTGGTAACCGACTTAATTCTTCAAGACAATATGCAGTGCTTCATTTCAGTGTGATATGGATTATCTCAAATTTGATCTGTGGTTAATACTGCATTAAAAAGTATTTTTGGTTTTCGTTGTTTCCCTGGCATTCCCCTTTAACATAATGGAAAATTGTCTGAATAGAAAAGTGAGTTAATGTCTTGTGTGTGCAGGGAGATACTGATTTTGTAGTTAATTACATTCCAATAATTCCTATCAAAACAGGTAGAGATTTTGCCCATAAGGAGTGGTAGGATTTAGTCTTTGTCAGATATTTGATTTCCAGTTTTTACACAAATATTGTATATTTGTTACAAACAGATGTTAGTGGTAGTCTCTGCATTTACATTGTGCAACTAATGCTGATGTTTGACCATGTGTTGCATTTTCAAACTCTTAGGACCAAATGATTTCTCAGTGTCTGTGTTCAAATCCCCATTTACTCCCATGACATGAGCCATGTGGTTGAGGGCGATGTGACCTTTAAAAAATGTCCAAAGAAAATGTTAAGTGTGTTAAAAGAAGAATGCCACATTCCCAGGCCTTGATGCTTAGAAGTTCTAAATTTCTTGTTAAACTACAGTGGAAGAATATTGTGCTGACTAGCATACTATCCTGAATTTCTTACAAGTGGTGGTGGTGGTGTTTTGAGTGTATGGGGAAAACCTAGCACTGAAAGGAAGCAAAAAGCATGACTTAGAAACAGAGATAGGTGGGATATGGGATGGGAGGGGATGAGGGAGTGAGAGAGAGAGAGAGGTTTATTTTGCTGAAAGGATGAAGGAAAAGAAACAAAATTCCTCTCACTGGTAAATTCAGGTACCTCCTTAATTGAACAACATGAGCACACAAGCAGGGTGCAGATAATAGACAAAGGAAAAAGAAAGGAATTCACTCTGGGCTGGGATTAGAACCTGGGGCTTTCCAGATGTGAAGAATAATTTACACTTAAAGAACCTATTCTCCTAAAGGAAGGGAGAACAGTGTAGTTGAGTTATGCCAGTAAAGAATATATTTCTGTATTCATTCGTAATTTTTAAAGTGCTATTTATGCTTTTATTTTTATACTATTCACAATAAACTCCTGACACTTCTGCCCCCTCATAACAGACACCTAACAATGAAGCAGCTTCAATTAAGAAGCAGAACATCAGCCTCTGGCATCTTACTCTGTTGTTCCATCTTTTTTGCTAGGGAGAATTCATTTGTTTCTTAATTAAGAAAAACACCAATAGCATGAAAAATCTGCTTATGGTACCTGAATGGTAATTAGGTGAAAGGTAAAAAAGAAACACACACATACATTCCAGTAGCAGCCAAAATGAACTTGAGCTGATAAAAATGAACTAAACTACCCTTGCATAAATCGAGGCTGAGAGAAGTGTACAGTCATTATGGCTAAGACAATATGCAAACTATCTTCAAAGAAATCAAATTGCTAGAGTGTTTTCATTTGCATGTATTAACTATTAACATAATGAGGAGAAGTGACATTGGACCCGGATTGTGTGTCTGCTTGGATTGATAACTCTACCGCATCTGCAAACAGGCGCCCAAAAATCAGACTAGTAGTCAGATCAGTGTTGAACTCTGAAGTGTGTATGGCTTTTTGGGGGATTTTTTTGTTGTTTGTTTGTTTGTTTCATTTTTTTTTTCTTTTGTGAGTATTGTGGATTTTTTTTAATATCTGGAACTCAGAACAGCATGCTGGGATGTGGAGCGCAGTCTATCCTTCTATTTTCATTTTTTTTAGTGTGATCCTTCCGCTACAAGCATTTCATACTTTCAAGGTAGATATCAATTTTGAACTTTTTTCCATTATATGTATTCCCACTTACATAGAAGGATGACTGTTACTGCATGTTAGTTTGGAGTTATTGATTGTTTGTGTAATTACTAAGTAATATTTTTTTTTGTCTTTCAAGACTGTTCTAATATATCAAAATGTCCTTCTTAAACTGTCAGTTACCGTGCTCATGAAGAGAGAGAAACCTTAGAGAACTCAGACTTTGGAGAAGTCAGTTATATTCCATTTTATGTGATTACTTAGAACAATAGCAGGCAATGTTTGTGATTGAAATTGCTACCTGCTTACGTATTGGGAATAGGTTTAAATAGTTGGTTACATAGTATATAAGAACTCTGATAAATGTAGCAACTTCTTTTGTTAGAAGATAAAACAGAAATAATTAAAAAACTTGAAGATTTTTTCTAAAATATTCATAAAAGGAAAAAAACTTATAAACTAAGTGTATTTTTTCTCCTGATTTTCTTTGCCTAAAATCTTTCTGAAGGGGAGTTACTTCTTGATATTTACAGGTCAAAATTTTTAAAAGAATGTTGTTTTGGAAGAAGGTGAAATGGGATGGGAAGCAGCCACATGCATTCTTAAAAATTAAGAATTTCTGTCATTTGCATAATCTGGGAAGAAATTATAATTTTTATGTTGTATTTATGTATACACACACAGTGTATTAATGTGATTTATATAATTTCCTGTTCTTATTCTTCTTGAAGATTGTGACAAACTAGTAAGTACTTCTGCATTGCTAGAAGGAGTACATAAAATTTTGTCTCTGGATGTAAACCCATTTTCCAAGAGGAGAGGAATTCCCATGTGGTTGTTTGAGTGCTGGATGCATTTGTTTGTTAACATAGCCCAGGAGTCATACTCCAGTCTGAGAGGTGAATTATGTGAAAACTTCTATTTTTGGAAAGAATAATTTTAAGGCAGCCCATCTGCGTGAGTAAAGGTATGGGGAATATCTGTCTAAATAGTGGTTTGCATGTTTAAACTTGATACCATAAACAACAGACACTGACCTATAATAAAGGTATTATGATAACACAAACATTTTTCAGTTAATAATGGCTCAGGAAGCAGGTGCAACCCAAATATTTTTATTTTTTCTTGATGTGCTTGAATGCTCAGTAATTTCCAGAGGTATTGCAAAACTGACACCGAAGAATTCTGAACAAAATTTTTTATTTTAGATGGCTAAACTTCTATTTTTACTTTGTAACTAAGAAGGGATCACTGAAAACAAATATTTTCTCTTTGGTAATTTGTGAAAGTTAGAGTAGGATCTCCCACAGCCCACATAGGGCATATTCTAGTCTTGAGTCTTTGAGCCTCAAGTCTGAGAACTAGTATAGAACTAGCCATAATGCAACCTGTTACTCCTTTTGTCCTTGGAAGATTGGCATAGGAAGAGCTCTACAGTGTGGGAGTGGATGTGAAAATGCAAGAACTTGTTGGGTTCAAATCTCTTGTAGTGGCCTATTCCAGGTTTCTGTAGAATAGAAGACTTCATGAAGGATAATGTGAATTTCAGATTATCTCTACTCATGCAGTTGGAATTTCCATTTAATGCTACCTTAAAATTCATTATGCTAACTTTTACAGAGACTATACCATGGATCATGTTAAACCCAAAACCAAACAATGTGAACATATGAAAAGATTAAAAAAAAATCATGTAGCTATATTTTATTTGATATCAATATATTTTTATTTTCTTACTTGGGGGCTTTTACTTTCTTCTCTAGCAAAGAAGATAACTTTCCAAACAAGTCAATAGTTTGTGCTATGTTGTTACATTGTGTTGGGCACCTAATAATAATATAAATGATACAATGATATAAATATAGGAATGCAGACAATAATTAGCTATCTTAGGTACTGGAATATGACATGACTGCCTTTCAGTTTTGAAATAAAAGTATAATTTTAAGTATCATAATGTATGTAAGAAATCTGTCTTTTCTCTGTATCCATCTCTTGCATAAAAGTCAAAAGAAAAATGTTGTTTAAAAATAATTGAAGAGACAGGTATTTCAGAATTTAAAAAAGAGTTTACAGATCTTTCCATATGTAAAACTTGAATATATTTAATAATTCAAATTAACATTAAATTTTTTCTCAGATATTCAAATTCTCATTTGCATGAAGTCCCACAGGGAAGCGTCTTCTTGTGAATTCCCATAGGATAAGGAGTGAGCAAGTGTTCATCCTTGTGTATCAGCAAATTTTATGTCCCGTTTTTCAAATCAAGGAATTAGACATGTCAAAAATAGTGTACATGTATGTGTGTGTGCTTACATGGAGGATTAATAGGAGGATTCCAGAGAGCCTACTGTGATGAAACTAAGAGTAGTTTTAGCATCTTTTATGTCTTACTGCATTTTGAGATTAATTGGGGGGAAGGGAGGGGATTCCCCCCCCACCTACCCTCTTTCTGCCACTACTACAGAATCTTGAGTAATTTTGTTTGTTAGTATTTATATCCTAGTTATATGTGGGATACCAAATTTTGGTAGACATGCACTAATTTTTAGGCTTCATTTTATTTCAGAAGTAGAATTGTATGTGAAATTGTTTATCAATGCATTTTTGGATATGGTACAGGGATTTCTATGACCTGGCTTTAATGAAAAGAGGTATTTAAGACACTCATTCCTTAGTGCTGTACTAGTGCCTTGGGCAGGATTGATATACCAGAAATACTATCTGAAAGACCAGATCCAAGGAACCCAAGAAAGTTCTTGGATTTAGTCTCTACCTTTTGTTTATGAAAACTGCTACACTCATTGAAATGATCTGCTTCACCTTCTGGAAGCTCAGTGCTGCTTCTACTTGTGATTTCTGGCTTTTTGATGTCTGGATAGGAGGAACTGTGGAAAATATTTAAAGTCTGCCTTTTTAAAATCTGATGCATCAAAGGCCTCAATTGTTTCTTTCAAAAAAAAAATGGGAGCAGTGGATAGAGCTGTGTGGCAAAGTCTGTTGTAAGTCAGTCCTGGAGTTTGGCTTGTAGGATGCATGATATGCTCAAGCTGGCTACCCACTCATGTCTAATGATAATCTTCTTTTTCACAGTGACATCACTCTGGAAATATTGTAATGGCGTAAAGAATCTGTTTCCATTTACTGAAAGAAGAAAAAGATTTTCATGATTTTATAAGGCTGATAATGTTCTTAAAATAGCATTGTAATTCAAGTAATGTATAAGAATTATAATGACTGTAATGATAGTAATAGAATTATTAATATTTTTATAGTTGGATTTATATCCATTCTAAAGAATCCCCTGTGGAAAGGAAAGAAATAACCATAAATTTGTCATCTTCAGTGTGAAGGAAGGGTCAATACTAGGGTGGTAGATCTGTGGGATTTACCTGCTCCTTACTCCTGCGCTGCATAAACATCCATGTGTGAAAAATGTGGCTATACTGTGTGATTTGCTGTTGGCCCTGAAAGTAATTAAAAAAGTAAAAAATTTTCCATGGGGGACATGATTTGCTTGTAGACAAATTGTCATGACTCTAAAATCTAAAGTTTGAATTTAGTTTAAAATATTTTTGATTAAAATATTTAAAATTTTTATTTCCATTTTTCCATGAAGGAAGAGGGATGGTGTGCCTGGTGGGAAAAGTTTAAATAGTGGTGGTAAAATGAGTCATGCTTATCACAGAGAAATGAAATTTGAATCCTGCGTTAATTGTATTTTTTGCAAGAAATCTCCTCAAGGATTTTGAAGGCACATTTGGCTATGATTATGCACACCATTTGGCACCATTTCTATACCAGTTTGCTGTGCTGCTTCAAGAAATGGGACATGTTTGGGGAGTCTTCTGTTAATAGCTCCCCTCCTCCACCAGGTTTGAATGATTTGTCAATTTTTTTATATTTTTTTTTTAATTACTGAATCCCTTTTTTTGCCAGGAGCACCTGAGATTCAGTGACAGGCACATTGGTCTTTATTGACGTGTATGTGGATTTTGTTGATTTTATTGATTTTGTTTTCTTGGTTTTTGTTGTCGTTATTTGGGGGTTTTGTTTGTTTGGTTTTGTTTTGGAGTTTTTTGGGATGTTTTTTGGTTAATTTTTGTTTAAGTATCTCTTAAGAAAGTATGTTTCCCCTGAGGTTCTAGAGGGACTTAGAATGAACTTTCTGAGAACCTCTGTCCCTTTAATGTGGATTATCAGTTTTCTGTCTTCTCTTCATGACCCATGTCAGAACAAAAGTAAACCCCAGAAATCTTGCAGAAGGATTATGTGGAACGTTACTGCAGAAACCAACAAGACATTTATAAATTAAAACGTAAAAAAAGGTTTGTTGTAGTCATGAAGTTCAGCTTCTGCTTCCCCCTATCTGCACTGTCATTGCACTGCACTGGATGTGCCAGTCTAGATATTACATTGAAAAAGGAAGGAAAAAAATGGAATATTGAAGTGGGAATGTCAGAGGGGCATATTAAGTTGAGGTGATCTTCTCAGGAATCTTTTTAGGCAAGTAATGATCTTGAATTCTTTGTAGGCTCATCTTCAGTCCTCTATTCTGCATATGTTCGAGTAACCTACAGAGCAGTCTGTTGGTGTAGTCCATAGACAGTATTGATGAGGCTGCTGAGGCACACCCTGGTCACACGTGGGTTTGTCTCCAGATACCAGAAGCAACAAGGAGCTTCAATAATTAGTCCATGTCAAAAGTAACTCTCCCCGTGTTGTCATTTCATGAAGGTATTAAATGCATTACTTGTCTAAGTTTTTATTTGTTTCCTTTTCCAGTGTTATTTAGAATCACACTATTTTCCTGCGTCATAAATTTTGAAATTTAATCTCAAAGAACAAATAATCGAGGGTTATTCATATTCTTGTACTAGGTTACTACTGCAGAGCTTGCAATGTGTAATGTCTGTGAGGACATTAGCTGCGTTCGCTGAGCTGACACCAGCTGCTGATCATGTAGGATGTTCCTCAAGTGCAACCTGTGCATGAGATTGAAAACCACTGCTTGTGAGCAGGGGATGTTCTTTATGTCTTAGGGATATAAGAGCATTTTATGCAGAATATGGTATAATCTTTCCAATTTTACTTCCACAATAAGTGAGGATAACCATGTATCTCATTTCCTTTAAGACATACTGCAAGATAATTTTCTTTCCTGTATTATTCTTGCTTATAGTGGGGAAAAATAAATCTGACATGAAATTTGGGGAATAGAAACCAAAAAATAAAAATTTGCCTGCCTGGTTTTTACTATTTTAAAAATAATTTTTACTAAGTTGTTCAGGTACCTGATAACCTGATAGGACACCAAAGATACAGAATTCAAATAGAATTCAGATCTTATTAAAAATGTGCTTTAATTTTTTTTTTTTTTTTAGCTCTTTATACTAAATAAGAGAAGTGAATACAATTTCCCCAATCCAGTGATGACATAGCATCTTTAGAAATACTTTTCTAGTGTGGCAAACATTAACCCTTTGAAGCACACACAAGTCTGAGAGCCGCAAGACATTTGCCATACATTCTGGAGATAAAAAGAGGAAGGGAAACATTGTGAGGGGTTCACAAGCAGTAGATCCCCACGGATCCCACTGTTTCCTTACAAAATGACTAAGCTCTATGTGCAGTTCTGAGAAAAAACAAAGGATACCCTCAGCAGTCACTTCCAGCTCACCCTCTCCCATGTCTGGAGGTTCAAGCCCACCATCAGCTGTGTGCTGGTGAACTGTGCAATTGATCATGGCACAGCTCTAATATGCAGGCATACTTGCTGTCTAAAACAAATGCGTCCAAACACGTTGCCTTCTTAAGCCACTTCAGCTGTGGTCATGCTTTTCAAGCCTAATGCTGTAAAAGCACTACACTTTGATATGAAAAGTTTTAATAATCTGTTTTCACTGCTGCAGTGTGTAAATTTAGAGTCTGGGAGACAATAAAGCTTGTAAAATCTGAAGTGTCACACTAGAATTGCCCAATGCAGTGGTAATTTTTGTAGAAATGTGAAGCTGATCTCTTTATTTTTGGCTTTACGATTGTAGGATAAAATTACTTTTTTCTGGAGTAGATGAGCATGTGCTCAAGGAGAAGGCTGAAACCTAATCCATCCAAATGAAATCTTGCCATTTTAAGGAAGATCTAATAAAAGGCAATAACAGGTTTTTGGGTTGAGGTTACAGTACTAAGTGGAATGATAAGTCGCATTTAAGTGGTTTATCAAAGTGATTGAATATATTTGATATATTAGTGTACCATAGTTTTATCTTTCTATCTGATAATGTTCTACTACAAAACTATATCAAATACCATCCCAAGAATTTATAAATAGCTGAAAGAAAAAGATTGTGAACTTTCAGTTTGTAGTTGATGCAATTAAACTACTTGAAATTACTTCAAATATTTAAAATATTTTTGCTAATGCATTGGCTCCCAGCAGTGACAATGGTCCAGGTAGCAGGCTGCTAGCTAGAACTGGTCAGTTACCCATGCCATGTGCTAATCAGGGCAATGAGCTTCCAAATAAAAGGTGGAGAGAGATGACTTCAGGATATTTGGTACAAAAACGTGGTTAATATTTCTTCTGATGTTTGGAGTCAGGAATGTATTTGAGATACACTAAATGGAAATCCATACAAAACCAGTTCTGATTTTTGGAGGAGGGAATATGATTAAGATATACTGAATGGAAATCCATACAAAACCAGTCAAATTGTTTAAATATTCAAATATGCCTTACTGTAACAAGAAAGCACTGTAATGTACTGAAATCAGCAATAGAACAGCTGTGTTTTAAAGGACAGTACTTTGAATGTCACTTGACAATTTGCTTTCAATTAGAAGTAATTTACAGGAAGATGCCCACAAGCTAATCTTTACAGGATAATTAAGTTCCATTTTCTTTACTTTTAATTAAAAAGCAGAAAAGATTTAGCTGATCCATAAAAAATGTTCTGTTTAAACATTCATCAGACTTCACACTCTTTTTTTTTGTTATTTGTTGTAGCAGATGTTATCAAAACTGCAGTCTGCTGTTTTAAACCCAGTATATTTGGGAAGTGAAACACGAGTTGCAATAGGCGTGTACAGCTGAGGTATGATCATTTAGCTTCTCTGTATTTGAATAGCTCTAAAATGATATCCATACTCTGGGCTTTAATCTTGCTCCTTCCATTGCTTGCCGTTGTGGTGAGAGAAAGTGAAGCAGATGAACAGCTCTGGGGATGCTAATTTTCCTCTTGCTTTCCTAATGCCATTAAAACCTGAAGTCTAAATGTAAGGATGAAACAAGTATCTTTGTCATTAAATTTGCATGTTAGCAAATTTGTCTGCGTGCTTGTAGAATCGATGAAAATGAGAATTCCTTTGCTGATTTCACATTGAATGAAAAAAAAAGAAGTGCAGTTTATGCCCAAATGTCTGAACACTCAGATACTTATTCTGCAATGAGTTAGTGCTGTTTCTCAGGAGAGATGTATCTGTTTTTCCCAGATATTTCCTCGTCATCTTTGTAGATTTTAAGAAGTGAAAGGAAATTTAATTCTAGATTTTAAATTTGTCCTGTGGGCTGTGAGAAATTCTACATATGAAACTGAATCTCGAATACTTTTTAAGTGTGAGATCTAATTATTCGTTGGTTTACAGCCCAATTACTCCAATGAACCTGTGAAATGGTATGTAGGAGGGCCATGATCTTAACAAAAATACCCAAATGCTTGTGTCAGGTCTGAAGCATATTCTTTATAAATGTTTAACTCAGAATTGACCAAGTGTCCATATCACTTTTGAACAGAACAAAAAACCATAGAATCATTATGTTCTGTGTTGAAAGTGATCTCCAGAGATGATTCAATTCAACCTCCTGCTCAAACGAGAACCTATCTTGGTAAGGCTCCCAGTCAAATTTTTTACTGTCTTCAAGGTTGGAGATTCCACAACCTCTTTTAGCAACCAGTTCTACAGTTTTACGGTCATCACTGTCATCTCTTATTCTTTAACATTTACTCAAAATTTCCTTTGCTATGGCTTATGTCTTTTGCCTTTTATCCTATCTCTGTGGACCTCCAGAAAAAGTGCGTCTTTGCTCCTCTGGAACCTCCCATTAGGTATTTGAAGACAGCAGGAAGAACTCTTCCTAAACCTGAACAATCCCATCTGTCTTGATTTTCCCTTGCCATAGTCTTGCACTTCTCTGCCAGAGTCATTCCAAAACTGTCTATATCTGTCATGTACTGGGAAACCTCAGACATGGCACTTAAAATGTGGTCTCACTGTTGCTGAGTAGAGGGGAATAATCATCTCAGCCTGCTGTCTGGACTTGCTTACATCCATGGACGTGGTTGGCATTTGCTGCTGCAAGGGCTCACTACTGATTCATGCTCATACAGCAAAGCTGTTTGTCAGTATGTTCGTCCCCAGCTTGTACTTGTACCTAGGATTTATCTATCCCAAAAGTAGAGCTTAGAATTTGCCTGTGCTGAACTTCACGTTTCTGACAGCCCAGGTCTCCTTTGTAGCAGCCTTGTCTTCTAGTGTGTCTTGGTAGCTCCTATCAATTTGATACAATTTCAAACTTGCTGAGGGCACTCTGTTACCCTGTTATGTTCTTCAAGCCATTAATGAAGATCTTAAGCCATTTTGACCCTTGAGGGATGCCTTTAAGTGAGGAACTCAGTAAATTTTGTATTAACCCTTTAAGGCTGGTGATCTAGCCAGTCTTCACTTTATAAAACCAAAAATGCAACCCATATGTTAGGCGGTAAATATTCTTAAAACATTTGAAAACTTTTGAAAATAAAGGTATTTTATGTATGTTTTTTTTCCCATAAATTAATACTAGAATTACAATATTCAAATACACTGAATTGTTTTGTGTTGCAATTACTAAATTCTTTAATTGAAATAAAAGTTTCTACATATCTCAAGGTCTAGATTTCCTTTTAAGTTAGCAGATAGATTAACAGGAACTTTCTAAGTGGTCATACTAAATAGACCTTGGCATAGCTAAAAATATAATAGAACAGTTTTTGATGAAGTTAAGAGTAGTCAACATGGTCTGTAAAAGAACATAGAACCAAATTCTCAGAAATCATTCTCAAATCAAATATTTTGAGAATTCAGCAGTCAGAATTGTCTTGCTTGGAAAAAATCTCTGATATTTTTAAGCTGTGCTAATGCACAGCAACCTGTTTGTACATAGATACATTTAAAAAAAAAAACCAAACATTTAATATAAGCTATTCAAATGACTTCAGCTATCGCTTCTGTCAGTTTTAACAAGTTTTTACAATTACAACTTATAATTTCATTCTATGGAATTCTTTCCAGCACTACTAAGGGCAGAAGGAAGTGAGAAAGTAATTTCTTGTTGTAACTGGCATTCTTGTGGGTTCTTTTATAAGTGTCTAAGCATGCTTACTTTCATCAAAAGGCTTATGGAAAAATGAGGACACACTTATGAGTCACGTTTTAAAAGGGCTAGAGAACAGTATGGAAATAAATTTGAACATGTGCTTGTTTGCAGAAGAATCACTTCATATACAGTTAAATAGATGATTTATGGTCACTCAGTGTAAAAGTCTTCAACTATCTAATTGTTTGGCATCCAAAATAAGCTAATTATTTAGATTCCTCTGTGGGAAGAAAAATAAACAGTTTTACAGGATAATTCTTTTTTTTTTTCAGTTTTACATCCTGCTTCAAGGTTTGCTTTAAACCAGCATGCTACTGAGAAAGACAGTGATGACCTCTTCATTTTGGCTGTTAGTTCTTATGGCTGTTCACATATGGCACAAATGTTAGTGTGTCCATAGAGCAGACTGGGGGAAGAAACTGTTCCAAGTGAAAACCAGCTCCTCTCCCCACTTCCCATGGTTCAATTTTAATTCAAATCAGTTTCTTTATCTAGTTCACCTGATGGCCACAGAAGTACTTTTGCTAATCCAACAAGGAAGATAGTGTAACTTTAAGAGCAAGCAGAAGGGGTAGGGCAGCCTGTTTTGGGAATGCAGCCTGCTGGTGTCAGCATAAAGAGATAACAGCAGTACACTGCTAGACAGATGTTTTAGGGTGGAGTCACTCCGGGATGCTCAGAAAATATGCTCTGCTTTGTTTAAAATAGTAGGTAGCGATGTGCAATTAGTGTAGCAGATACATTGGTAAGTCCTTGCTTACACTAATATTACAGAAGGCAAGATACTATGTATCTTAAGTGAGAGAGTTTTTTTTTTGTATCAGAGGCTGGTGCAACTTTTTTTCCTTTTATGCCTTAGAGCCTCTTTACTTTTGTATACACTTTTGCAAGTGAACTTTCTTTGGACACTTTTCTTTAAGCTGTTCTGATTTTTTTCCTCATGAGCAAAGAATCCAGGCTTGAACTCAGATTAGTGTAAAAAATTATATCCTTTAAATATTTGCTTTAGAAATGTAGAATTGGATAGAACTGAACTGTTAAGTCTTTATCTGTGATACTAGTTCCCTTTGATTGTAAAAATTAATAAATAAAATACCATTGCTTTTCTATGACTGTACAGAAAACTTAGTTATACATAGCAATGTAATAATGTATTCATCCAGTGTTTGGTTACTTTTTGGTAACTGGTTAATCAGTGAAGCTTAACACTACAGGGCATTCAGTCATAGTCCTGAGATGGGAGTCTTGATGAATAATTTGAGATATATTCTGATCCATTAATACTGTGAATATAATTTCAGTTGAAGTGTTCCCAGTTACTTCATTAGTGAAGTTTAGATGATTTGCTTTGATGGACAGGGAAAACATGTTAATTTGCAAAACCGTAAACAAAATGGTAAAAAATGTTCCTGCTTCTAACCCAGAAAGGTGAAGGTAGTCTATTTGATATTCTAAACCTACAAGATTTTAAAATTTCAATGATGTGTCACTGAAATGTCACTGCAAGATGACATTTTAGCATTATGACTGTAGCATAGCTGCCTGAATCTCTCTGCAGAGCAACTTTCTCATTTAAAAATTATTTTGCTTAGCTTCAGTGATTTGTACTTAGTCTTGTAAATCCAAAAATATTGTCAAATCAAGAAACAAAATATTGTCTGAATTCTTCTTTTCAATAAATGTTAACTAAACTATTAAACTATTAAATGTAATTTCTTCTTGTTTCTACTGGTTTTCTGCTCACAATCTATTTTCATTCAAAATTTTAATGGTTTTGATGATATATATGTCTCTCCTGTGTTTCATTATGAAGGCCACATGTGCTGAGAAAAAAAAGAATGAAATTATTACTTGCAAAGTAAATTTCCATCATTTTATTAAATGTACTTTGTATGGTACTTTAAAATTATGGTACAAATTGTCTGAAAACATCACTTGTATACTTTAGAGACAAGGATGGGAAGGGTACTAATGGCGTTCAGACAAGCAGTAATTAGCTATGCCAATAAATAGGACAATTTAATAAATGAGTTATAGCAAGAAGGAGCAAGTTGCATAACGAATAATTGTGGGACTTTAGTACTTAAATTATGAACAGAAGACCAAGGTGTAGGAAGGTGTCTCAGAAGAAATGTATGTGGTTTCATATTAATGTCATAATATGACATTAAATGATATTAAAATAACTTATTTAGTAGTATGATTCTAATATTAAAATATTAAACCCATCTGTCTGAGAATATTACAGTATTATAAAAATAATATTTCTCAACCCAAAATATAGTTAATCTTAAACAGTGAGAAATGTGCAGATTTGACGTGAGCAGACATTTAGTGAGTTTGTGAGAATCCGAAAGCTGAGGAGGGACTGGAAAGATTTTACAGTAATAGTTCTCTCTTTTGTGTAATATTCAGCCATTTCACCTTGGATTTGCTTTGCTTTAGAAATTTTTCTGAATGCACAAAAGCAGTCAGAAAAATTTTGTATGTGTATGGAGAATGGGGAAATGATATGAGGAAAGGGGAGAAAAGAAGCTGTCTGGGGAAGTGAAGTTATCTGTGTGTAGCTTAAGGAAATGCAGCATCGAGTAATGGAAAGATGGGACAATTGTTTGGGAAGTTGCAGTTCATTTTTACTTAGTCTTTACAAATTGTTGCTATTGCTTCTCAAAGTTCATTTTTCAGTTGCAGCTAGAAATAGAAACCAGAATAATTTATTTATTATTGTAGTTACTGCAGTATTTATATATAAGGGTGGGAAAAGATGCTCCCACAGAGTGTGATGTATACCTGGATGTGCTGTGGTCATTTTCTTCAAATCTCTTGTACCTTCTACTGAATGAGTATCAATCCAGTGTCTACTCTGAAAAGCTGTTTTGTACAACCAAAATGCTTAAGCATTTGCTTAAGCAAATGAGTCAATTTATGTAGTATTAACCATCTTAGCTAGCTAGTTCTCTAAGCTTTCCATAGCAGACACTTCCTGGGCACTGAATTTTACCACGATAATGTAGCTACCCAAGAATTAACATGGGATATATAAATATAATGCATACATGCATATATACACAAAGGAAAAGTTGTACTGAAGAAGGAATATCCAACCTGAAAGCAGCAACACTCCTGGTCTCTTTTTGAATGTGAGTGCTAAAAGAAATTTATTTTATTTATGTAGCATCTTTCATAATCATCAAAAACCCTGAGACCCCATATAAGACAATAAAATCAACATGATAAATATGAAATATAAAGCAAAGTTCCCAGGATTTTTGAATGGGAAAAAAGTTCAAAGGAATGGCAATATATCCATACTTTGAAACAACCTAGAGGAAAAAAAAAAAGTGAAATTAAATAGATTTTAGGAGAGAGAGTACTCAGTACTCCTTCCTCTAGAGATACAAAATTTGTAAATACTGAGTGGTACCTAAATGATGATGTCCATCAGAACTTGACTCACTGTTGAATTCAGGTTGGTCTACTTGGAGGCTTTAAAATTAATCAGAAGAGAATACCTAAAGTCACAGTTACTTGTAGGCTTACCCTTTAAGGAACACAAGGTGAGCATAATGTGGTACAGTACAGTTGGGGGACTGGACTCAAACCCCAGATGCCCCAAGATGTATAGTTCTTTTGGAGAATAGTTATCTGAAATTGAAACTAAGATCATGCATCTCAAGTAAAACTTTCAGTGGGACAGGCACTAAATAGGAACATATCTTTTAGACCCATAACACAGTGACCACTGTCTAAACCCACCTAAGTTTTTTTCAAAGTAATGAAGAGACCTGTTTTGATCAGCATAGCTTATTGTGGTGTATGTCCTTTAAGATAAGGAAAAAGTCAGGAAAAATGGCAAATGGTCAAAATTTAGAACATTTATGGTATACTTTAGAGACCTTAGGAATTCTTTTATTATCAGTATTACAGGATGCCCTCTTGATTCATTAAGTATAGATTTGGAATGAAAGTTAAGAAAATAGGTAAAAGGAACACATCCTCCTTCTCCCTCAGGGAGTCTCAATTTGATATCTTTGTGCCCATGAGAGAAGAATACTACTTTTAATTTTTTTTTACTACAGACAGCTTATTCGAAGCTCAAACAGTCTCTAAAGTCCTGTGACCTATTAGCTATCAGGCAAATACATGTAGTATTTGGTACTAATAGTTACTGTTGTGTGACAACATTAGGCTCTCAGCCTGTTTTTGTGAGAGACCATAGATCCAGTCTTCTTGCAACAACTGCTGCCTGCCTTACGTTTACTAGAATAGCTGTAGGTTTGATTTAGGTTCCATTTTTACTGATAGCTAAAGATTTAAGCTGATTCTTAAATGTAAACCCATACCTGCCAGCCAGTTTATGAACATACTTGCTATTCTTTTGGCAACAATCAAGCTTGACTGTAGAAGTTTTCACTTGAGGTCATCTCTCCTGATCTTTAACTTGTGAACTGAGCTGGTATGCCTTTCATACTGGCCTACTGGGTAGACAAGTGCTAACTTCAGTGATCTGGTCAGAGACCTCAAAAAATAGTTTCTACCTTCTCTTCCTGGTGTCATTCTGATAAAGAATTTTTCATTCTCTCTACTATACAGTTAGGAAGATTTGCAGCTCCACAGAAGCCCTGTTTTATTCTCAGTAACACATTCTGGTATACTTTGCTTTTCTGGAGTTAAAATTAAAACTTTGTTCACTTTTTTCCTAAAGTAAAGCTTCATGAAAAAGCCAGCAGTTACAGCTTATGTTTCCAGCTTAATTGTACCATAGTTGATTAGCAAGTACTTTGTGACAAGCAGTAAATTTCCATAGGTAGATTTGGTAGGGCTTACCTTACAAATGCATTGACCTAGAGGGCAAGAACCTGGCTGCTTCCTCTGACAGTGTTTGTAGACAAGCTTTATTGTAGATTAGGACTCTTCACTTTCAGAGCTTAGAAAGCACCTCTGGGCCTAATTGTGAAGCTGAGTAGAGACAAGGGAACAAACGTTTGTAGTTGTCAGCAGTGACTCCTGTCCTTTCATGAACAGTGGCCAAAATGCAATGTTTTTGCTGGTCTTGAAAACTGTGTCCAGTTCTCATGGCATTTGCTCTGCTTCTGACTTTCATGAATGAATTGGAATTTTCCCTAGGATGTTCGAAGACTGCTCTGTTCTGTCAGAAGAGATAATGAAGAGCTTTAATATTAATGGTGAGACAATGATTCTGACACACTTGCTTTTATACTTTGCAGAAGAAAAATGATAAAATGATTGTATCTGCAAATTGAGTAGACTCTGATGAACAAAATTTTAAACAGGTAAAAGCTTGCTGATCCCGGGACAGTTGAACAATCAGACAGAAATGTGTGATGCATCATCTTGTGACCTTATTATTGGTTTGGATTATTACTGGCTGATATCTTTCCTCATGGCCATTTTTGGTTTATTCTTGCTCTGATATAAACACAGAGTTTTTTAACAGCATTTGAAGTAAATGAAAATATTTTGTCTGCTCCAGATGACGTTAGGTCTGGTTGTAATAAATGTGAGTATTTACAATTGTGTGATTCAGCACACTTGTTAAAATTTCAGGAAATATCCCCCAAGCATAAACACACTACCTATTGTTTCTGAGGTTGGTGAATGAACGTATAGTTGACAAATGTCAATTTTTTTACTTAACTGTAATTTATGGATTTTCATGTACCCTGTTCCTACTAGGTGATATTTTCTAGCACAGAGTGGAAAGTAATAATAGGTCTTTGCATTTCTCTAATATGCAGTGTCAAAGTGCTTAAAAGCATTAATTGATCAAAGCTTGCTATGTGGCTATGTTTGGTAAGGATTCAATTTCTGAAGCAAAATGATCACTTAGTAAAAGAGTTGTTTACAGGGAAGTTGCAAGCACAGATATCACTCCAGATGTGTTCCTTCTATGAAGCCTTCTCTCATTCAGTGTTATGTGCCTGCCAAGTTTTTGATAGATTGGCAGCTCTTTCTTTTTCATCTTTTTTTTTTTTTTTAATAATAATTCAGCATTTAAAATGTGGTACAAATATTATCAGTAGATGGTTTCTTTTAAGGGCTGAAGCACTGTCGATGCCAAGGACAGGTATCAGAGTTTTTAAAATGTAAGTATCTGCCTTAGCTGGGTACTCTGAGTCCCTGTGTGAAATATTTTGGGCTACATCTTCCCTCTAGTCTGTGGGAGACTTGTGTTTCTTCAGAGGATGATGAATTTCCCTCACACTGAGTTTGAAGAAAGACAGGATATTTGGTCAGTACTGCAAAACCACATCTGAGCTCCATGGAGGTGTCATGAGGCTTGAGGCAGGTGCCACACACCGTGCCTTTCCTCCTTGGAGGACCAGGCTGAGGTTAGTGACTTAGCTGGACATATCTGCTCTCTATCGAGTGACTACACTAATCAGGAGGCAAGAACCGTTTTTGCTAGATTTCTTTGGGTCCCGTTACTCTTCCAGTTGTGGCTAAAATTTGGTCACACAAGAAGCTGGAGTCATTGTACTTAACATAGCCTTTTTGGTACATTCTTGAAATAAAGACCAGTGAAACTGAGGCATTGTTTTTCATCAGACGACTTTCTGCTATTCTACAACAGCAACTGTGTTATATTGGGTTTTACACTTCATGCTTTGTTTATCTGCCTTCAGTAAATGATTTCCCTGGGCAATATCTTATCCTTACATCATATTTCTGGTATCTCAGTGGCATATGTTGTACCCACTGGAGCACACTTGGTAGTAATGTCTTCATGATGCTTTCTAATGTCTTGTCATCAAATTGTACATCCATCTTGTGCTTAAAGATAAACAGATAGAATTACTGTAATCCAAAGAGCACAACCACAGCTCTTGTTCTGTGTGAGAGTATCTCTGAGAACACTGGTTTTCTGTGTCTCTCAAGACCTTATTATTAAATCCTATGAGCTTTGGATCAATCATACTTATTAACTACACCAAGAATTCTGCTTTAGCTCTGTAAGGTCATGTAGGACTGATAGTAAGTTAGAGCTGATTTTTCAAAAGTGTAACAAGCTGTATTCCTCTGTCCAGGTCTAGTGAGCTTATTGAAGGGAAGACTTGCTGTTCAAAGGAAGGTGAATTATAACCAAAGTATTTCAACAAACAAATAATTCCATGATTTAGAAATCCAATTAGGTGTCCTGTCTCCAGAGGATTTCTCCTAAAACACAGTGCAATAAGCAGTAAAAGATACTGCAGAATTGGCCACCAATGTCAGTAAGAACTTACTTCCTTTCTTTTGCATGTCTTTAAAATTCAGACATCCTGAAAAAAAGTTATGTGTCTGAAGGAAGAAAATAGGCTGCTCCGGTATTATTTTGTAAGCAACAGATTTATAACTAATACAGAGTATATTTAACAATTAGAATTAAATAGAATTTTTATGAAAAATTTTATACATAATGTTTTCATGTAATGGAACAGGTATAAGTCACAGAATCACTGCAGCTGCAGCACATCATAATAACACAAGCCAAGAAAATATTATTTAAAGGTGAAACCCTGGTGTCACTTGTTACCTCTGCCATGTTAGATTTCCAGAAGTGAGACCTATCCTTTGAAATAGAGCCTTAAGGATAGAAGCTTGGCTCAAAGCATAGATTTAAATATAGGTGAATGTCATTACTGTGTATCCAAGCTTCAGTCTGGAATTACAAGCTGCATTTGTTTGGCTGAAGAGGTAACAAAACTTGTATTAAACAGTCATGTATTGTCCAACACCGTTCCATAGGCAGGATTTTGTAGGCATATTTCCAAGAGGTGAACAGCCTGCTGTGCCTTAAACTGTAATATCTGGTTAAAGATTTATGTTGTAGCAAACAAAATAAGCCCAAGTCAGTTCAAACATTGATAATTGTATGCCAGTGTATGTAAAAAATGTACATATGGATTCATTAATACTGGTACAACTACTAATAAACCAGTTCTGTGTAGGTAAGCAGTGACTAAAACTGCATTGTAGAACTGAATTATAACATTTCATCTTGGGTCCTGAGGATGTTCTGACTTTCATTCCTGTGAATATCTTTTGATAATTATTTTATTGCTCCTGTAGATGAAGCATTAAAGATTAAAGTTTCCTATGAAAAGCCCAGTCAGAGAAGTCAGACTATAAGAGGAGATTGTGCGAATTGCACTTTTTGTTATTTCTGAGTTAGGACAGATTGATAATTGAGCAGTAATTTCAACATTAATTTGATACTGGTTGTATCTCTTGTATTTTAAAATTTTTGCTTAATATTATTAATTACAGTAGGAAAGCACATAGGAATTAAATGCCTAGGTCTCTGTTATGAAGTTTATGGTTATATTTGAGGCAGTAGGCATTATTATTCTGATCTTAAAAAAACCCACTTCGAGACTACAGCTGATCCTATACTGAAAGTCAGATTTCTGTGGAAACCGAAGACACCATAGACGCATGGTCTTTAATTCACAGGGATGTCTTCCTTCTTACCTAAATTCAACTTCTTGCACAGTCTGGATTGTTATTCCCTGGCATGCTGGTTGTAAACAGAAATATTTCAAGTGATCTAGTGAATGTACTTCAACAGAATGGATATGGGTGGCTTGCATTTGTTCAGAGCAGGCTGTCCTCTTCAGCAGAGGTTTTGGTAAGGCTGAACAAAATTGAGGCTACTAGAAGCTACAAGCTGATATGAGATTCTTAAATAGCTTGTTGGGAAAACAGAGGATATATTTAGTAAGGTAGATCATTCAAATCAGTGGTTTCTTCAGCAAAAGGTGACTTAGTGAATATTTCAGGAGTGGTGCAACACTTATGCAGGACTGTGTGTGCCGTCCCTTAGAAAGTGCCTGATGTCCTCTCAAAACACAGGTTGTAGTTTATTTTCCTTTTCTTGGCTTCTTGTTCATGATAACCAATGAAATCACACTGGATACAGGAATATTCCCTGTAAAATTCTAAGATCCTTGTTTGCATTAGGAGGTTTTGTTATTCAGAGGTTAGAAGGAGACTTAACAAAGTAAATTACAGTTTATAAATTACAGCAGATTATATATTTTACTGTCTTAAACAGAAAGAAATAAATAAACAAAATATTAGTGTTTTCAGGTAGAGAACTAATTTTTTATACAAAACTATAATTTTGAAATAAAATTTTTAGTCTGCATTGGTCTAATTTTTACTGGATATGTTTCATAACTTTGAAAAAGTTTTGCCCTGTGGAATGTCAAATCAAAATTCCTTTTCATAATATCTGCCAGCATATAGCATGTGCACACCACCAAAGAAGAGCACTTGCACTGGTGCGTAGGACAGAGCTAGAAATTTGGCTAAAGAAATGTTGGTTCATTTCTACTGGCAAAAATCTTATGTAGTTCAGTGCCCAAATGATGCTTTAAGGTAAACTGGTTCAGTTTATTCACCTTTGAAGATTAAAAGACCTGAATAATTTCTGGAGGTGGGGGGGCTGGTTTTTGGTTTGTTTTTGGTTTTTAACCCTGTCATCCCATAGAATTCACATCTGGCACAGAACAGTAAGCAACTAAAATTAGTACTTAAACCCCACACTTCCTCTGTTGACAGTGAAGGATATGCTACTTTTTACCTTTGAGATGATTTAGAAGTGTTAGTACTTACCATGTCTTAGGAATAATTTTCATACGTCCAGAGATTTTTAAATGACTCCAAATTTGTAAGAAGTATTTATGAGTCTAAAAATCTACAAACCTTCCTAGGATCAGTTTAGTCTCTTCTCTTGAGTAATGCTATTACCATGACATAATAAAACATCCCACAGAAGTTACTACGACGTGAAACAGTATAGGTTGTGGCACAGTGAATATTTTGCATTTTAATCACCTTTTCTTAAAAATTAAAAACATCTGCTATAGAATCACTACAAAATGGAAAAAACCCGCAAGGTACATGAGGGAAAGAAAATTTGAAAATCTTCAGTGAAAAGAGAGAAGCACCCATCAGTATCTTACAAGGCTTTATCATACAGTGTGCAGGGGCTATTCAACAGGTATTTTACTTACTTCAGAGACCTGTTTTTGTTCACTGCAGCACAGGGACCTTCATCGTAGTCGTCATTGTTGAAGTGGGTAGAAACACCAGTGTAGGTATGCACTGATCTGCCTTTGAACTTTTTGTGTGTGATTTTGGTGACTGTCAGCTACAGTCAGTAATGAGGGGAGCTTATTGTCCATCCTCAGACTAAAACATTGACATGCAAAAGGCTTATATGTGTTTATGTACTCAAAAAGTAACCACCTGAAGGAATGTTATTCCTGTTTATATTCATATTACTCATGTCTTAAACCAAGCTTTTATTACATTGAAGTTGATGAAGGTCTTGTATTCTTGATATGAAGACAATTTCAGTCTGGAGTTAGCAGGTTAATTAGTGGTCATCTTGATAAGCCTGCAGTTTTCTCTTAAAAAGATGTTTAGACTGAGATCAGATCTCTGCCTAGGATGATTCTGAGTCTAGAATGGACTCTTGATGCCAGTTTAAGTATATCAATGTACATTTTGAATTTGCTTGCATTGTAAATAGCCATGCTTAACACTGATCAGATCAAGAAGTGCAAAATGTTGTCTTCCAGCCTTTTACAAAGAGAAGGAATTTTGATAGTTAGGATGAACACCAGATACTCCTTTTGTTCCACTGGTAATTTTCACTGGAAGTAAGATATGAATGAAACTATGTATCTGCTATGCTCACTAGTTGTCATATTTTTTAATAGCTTCTAGACTGGGTGTAGAAATTATTTAAATTGCTGGCATTAGCACTACAGTAGTGGACTGCTAATTTTGTATTAAAATGTGTTGAAAACCATCAAACCTTTTTGAAAAGTTTCTCTCTTGTCATGCCTCCATCCCTGCCACCCTCAGGAATTAGTCTTTTATAAAGATTTTGTAGAAAACTCTGTTTTTAAAAGTATAGAAGATGTTTCTTTAGATTAAGTCTCATGTACTTAATCTAGAACATAGTAGTACTTAGCTCTACAGTTTTCCAAGATATTTGAAAACCAGTCTGATCTCCTTTTTGCTGTGTAGTTCAAAGAAGATATTTCTGAGGATTTCTTATGTTGCAATTCCCACTCTATAGCTTTGTTTCAGTCAGATAATAACACTTAATTTTAAAATGCTTGTCCCTGATGCATTTTTCTCAAAATATATCTGAAGTCAACCTTTTTTTTTTCTAGTATTATTCATTTCATCTTACCTTTTATATAACTCATGTGATGAAGTTTTTATTAATAACTTGTTGGTATTAAATGTGTTTTTGTCCATCATGAATATGTTATCTATGGTTTTAAAGACAATTATCAAAGTTTTGAGTCTTCTAGAGTACACATGTAATAGCCAGAGCAAAGTAAGGAACAATAGAAGCATTAAAAACAAATTTGCTAAAAAATATAAATTAACATGATAAAAATGATTAATCAATGGATCTACAACACAGCATAGCTTAGTTCTATACAGGATGAGCCAAGCTCCAAAACAGTTTTGTATGTATTTGATTCTAACAAATGATATTTTCTTGGTACTGCAGTCGTGCATGTATATGGTCATAAATCAGCTGTACAGGTCTAGACCAAAGTGCTCCCTTCAGTGTCAAGCAGCAGCAGGCTCTTCTGCCTTACTGTGTATTTGGCTCTGAGGCTTGAACCAAATGTGGCATATTTATGTTTGTATCTTATGATTGGAAGGCTGTGCCCCATGAAGTGTGAGATTTGAAAAGTATTTGGTTCTAGGCACAATGGTTTGTGAATGTCATGAGGACGGCTACAGAGCATGTGAGTAAGAGAACACCATGAGAGACTGCCAACAGGGAAGAAAGCGTGCTTATTTTTTTGAAGATTGCTTCAAATTTCTCTTCACAAACTTTCCCACTCACCATGTTGCTTTCTTTTCTAAGTTAAAAACCAAACCCATTCCCTTCATCTGGTATTACCTGTTTTGGTAAAGGCACAAAGACGTTGGTTTGCATTGTATGCTGCTCCCTGAAATTTGATATTGCTTGCCAGAGAAAACTGGAAGGACATCTGAGGACATTAACTGGCAACAGAATAACCCTTAAGGATATTTCAAGCCTGGATATTGATGATGAGAAAAAAATGCTGTTCTGAATGTTTCTTTGCTGGGACATCAAGAAAACCCTCAAAAGGGCGCATAAAAAGAAAAAAAAAACATGTCCAGCAGCCTTGTGCTAAATAAATAGCAATTTCATGTTGGCAGTGTCATGATAACAATAGTTTCTCCAGTAGTATTGACATAATAATCTAATATTATTGATAGTCATAATATATGAATTGACTGTAAAATGTTCTAAATTAAGGTGTATTGAACCACTGTATTTGATGGCAGAGGAGAGAAGCAGGAGGAGGAGGAAAACAAAGTGTAGGAGACAATTATTAACCAGTAAAAATGAATGTCTGCTTCAGCCTGTCATTACATGGTCTGGTTTTCTAATGCTGGAAATCTTTAAATATTTTCAAGTTCTCTGGCATGAACTGGAAGGAGAACCAACAATTCCTCTCCTCAATCTTCACCCACAGGTGCAGCAATATAATACAATGCATGGTGACATTTAATATTATTGCAGACTGTAGACGTTTTAGTAATGTCTCTTCTATAAACATGTCCATCTTGAAAATCTAATTATTTTTGGAACAATTTTGTTACCATATGGCATGACAATGTTATGCAGCCTGTGACAAGCAGTGCAGTGAGCTGTTTTTAGTGTTTCATTCTGTATTATTAACCATGGCTAACCATTTTTATCAATATTGCTATTATATTTTATGCTTTGATTTCAAACCTCCTCTTATAAAAGGAGCTTTGAATTTGACACTATTTAGTAGCATAACTCACTTGAGTTGGTTGTCTGTGTCTGTAATGAGTAACATCCACTTTAACCCCTACCTTAGTCCTGGGTACTTCTTGTATTCCAAAGCATCATGGATTCCCTCTGTTTTTTCAGAGCTCCTGAGGTGTGACAGTCTCATGTAATATTTTCTGTCACTTGCCTTTTTGATCCCTACAAAGCAGAAACTATGTGCCGAATTCATGCTATATTCAGTTCTGCTCACCTTAGTACTGGAAGATGTAAGGAATCACAGAGAAGGGTGCTCAGAGGATCAAGCAGTGAGATATCTGAGTAACTCTTAGACTGTAGTATGTGAGGAAGATTAAATTGTAAGAACACTTGCCTTTTAGTAAGGTGATAATTTAAAGGGTCATGACAAAAGGCTGTTAGTGTTTGAAGGTATAAACATCTGAAAAAAATGTGTCTTTAGAAGAGTTATAATGAAGAGGGATAAATTGAAACTGAGAAGGAATTTTTCCATGAGCATTCGGTAAAATGCTGTAAGTGACTTCTTTTCCTTTAAGGAACAGTTGTTCTAAGGAATATATGTAAAAGCAGCATCTTGATCTTTGAAACTGAAATAGGCAAAACTCAAATAGGCAAAGTATGATAACAATATCAGAGGATCAGTTCTGTGTTTCCAGATCAGAAGTGCATTATATGATTGGGTTTCCTACAGGCCAAGTTAGGCAGTACCAAATGTGGTTAACTAAGCACTATTCTTCTATGAATACAGAGTGCAACATTAAACAAAGTACTGCATTGGATTTTGTGTGATTGCTATACATACATGTGCTTGTGAATGTATGAATAATGTCATAGGAAGTGTGTCAGTGCAATTTTTCACAAGCTTAGGGTAGAACAGCAGCAGACAGGAGAAATGCAATTATGGCATAAAACTAAGGGGAAGATGGAGTGAAGACCTTGTCAAACCTTCCAGGACCCAGATGCAGGAAGTGTGGATTGCTTTCCTGGTGCCTTCTAATTTTTTTTTTTTTTCTTGGTAACTGTTGCCTCAGTGCTACAAATGGTGCTAATGTCTGTGTGTAATTAAAATCTCACTAGAGCACTTATTCTTGGTTTGATAGTTTTGGAGGAATTCAAGTCTATTCTTCTTATGTTTGTTACCTTTAAGTCGATTTGATGCTGGGGTTGGAAGTCTAGAATAGACTACAGTACTACAGAGAGTTCTGTTGGTGTTAGCTCCTGGTAAGATAGTACAAGAAAATGTGCAGCATCTCCTGATATTAACACTGAATCACAGAATGTTTGAGGTTGGAAGAGACATCTGGAAGTCATCTTGTCCAACCCTCTGTTCACACAGGGTCACTCAGATCAGAGAAATGTGTTAGTAGCTATGGCAAGAGATTTTAAAAAGGGCAATCATTTACTGGAAAATACCTTGACAAATGTGATTTTGTTTTTCATGAAAGGGAGCTATATTTGGCAAGAAGTCTTGGGGAAAAGAGTTTCAATTTATTTTGTGGATTAGTTCTTTAGTCATATTTTGACATTATTTCATGATAAACCAATAGCAGTTTTGTAAAATTGTCACTGCTCTTATTTGCATCATAAAGTGACACAACCTTACAGTAGCTAGAAATGTTTTAACATGGTAATACAGACAGGAATCATTCTGTTGTAAGAACAGTGAAATGTTTCCATAAGTTATGCTATGTGTAAGGATTTAAAATACAAAATTATGAGATTCAGTACTAAAATTTATTAGCAGTGAATATGTCAAGGGTTAATAAAAAAACAAGAATGAAAAACAGGACTAAGACATATAGAATAAGATTGCAATCCTTTTTTTTTTTTTTAAAAAACAGTGTCTTCCCATACCAGACCTTTTCAAAGTATTTAGCTCCATGGGAAATATTTATAAGTGTGTGTTTCATCCGTTAAGGTACTTCTAGATATTTAGAAGCCAATTTCCTTTGGAAATCAATATTTCATATTCAGTTTCTTAGATTTCTTTTTGGTCAGCCTTAGCAATTTAAGATTTTTCAGAGTATTCTGCATATTTTATGGAATAGAATGCTGCAAAATGACGCAGCTGTATTAGTTGAACTTTGAAAAGCTGCTTTGAAGTGTAGAGTTTTAGTTGCAGTTGTAGAAGCTGGCACTTTCATGAACATGGAGGTGTTTACTCCTTTAAGTGATAGAAAATAATAACTCTTCTGGATTTCATTCCTATCAGGAGAAAAATTGGCTGATCCAAAACATAAGCCAGTCAAAGATATTTTGATAATCGAATTATATTAGTAGTAAAGCCAGTAAATTTTCAAGTGAGTAAGTTTACTGTGAAGACTCAGCCTGCAATAAGATTACCTTATTCGAGTTTGGCATATAGAACAAGATATTAGGAAGGTTAAAAGTATAGGCAAAAAATGTTTTCAGAACTATTTGCTATAAAAAAGAAAGAGGAGATGGATTATCAGTTCATCATTGCCAAAGCATCCAATTGTATTATTCCATAAGTTGGTTCAGCAAAACAACAATCATCATAAGGGAGAGAAGAATGAATTCTTGTTTTGATTTCATGCTTATTGCTTTGAGATTTGCATAGCCTCATAATAACACTTAGCAGCCATCCGGTTTCTGGAGGAAAAAACTTTTTCTTACTGAAAAGGCTAGGACATAACATGCACCATTTAAAAGCTCATTGTCTGGAAATGACATAATGACTTTCTGTTTTCAAATTATTAATTAGTGATTAACTCAGAAAACCAGCAGGTTATGCCAACTCTAGGGGATGTACAATGTATTTTGTGCAACCTTGCAATTCCTACCAGTGAGGAATCAAATTAAAGTGGTAAAAAAGTGAGCAAGGATATTAAAGAACTCAAGTACATTGTAACATGCAGTTTCTTTTAAAAGATGTCATTTTCTTATTTGTATTTTGGGGTTTATATACATGAATGTATAAAGATAAATAACTTTAAATGACTTATAAATATTGCCATTCAATAAATCCCACTCTATATGTGACCCAGAGTACGGTGTCATTGTATTACGTATTCCTGAGATGTGATGATGAAAGTCAAGGTTTTTTCATGGCGTTTTAAGATGTATATGATGATGACGGTTGATAGTCCATTATATTTCTAGTCAAAAAAATAAGTGCTGTAATACTGTTAACTCTTTGAAGAATCTTAAAAAAAAATAAGCCACAAAATATACCCTTAAAATTTCTTCCTTATGGTGCATCATAGTAAATTACACCAACTGTTATTGTAACTAATCATAAATGACAGTTTAGTGGGAAAAATGAGATCTGAATAGCCGCAGAAAAGACATTATGCGTTAATAATATTTCTTTGCTGTGGGTCCTCAGGTTGGGATCTGTAAATGGGAGGAACTCTGCTAGTGCCCAATTTTTGGCTTGTTGTGGCAAAATACTACATTTTATTCTACCTGACTTTTTTTCAGATTATTTGGTTTCTGTTGAAATATACACTGTTGTTTTATGTTAGAATCGGATTCATTTTACAACCTGATCTAAAGATTTAATTCTAATTTGAGACCCTTGGGTTTTGTTCTGTGTATTAATAAACTCCCATTATGGGATTAAAAATAGAAAATCCCCTGCAGGTATTTAAATTTCAAGGCTCTGAGAATCTAAGTGTACCCTCAGCAAGTTTGCTGATAATACAAAACTGGGAGGAGTGGCTGATACACCTGAAGGCTGTGCTGCCATTCAGTGAGACCTGAACAGGCTGGAGGGTTGGGTGGAGAGACACCTAATGAAGTTCAGCAAAGGAAAGTGCAGCATCCTGCACCGGAGGAGGAATAACCCCCTGCACCAATACAGGCTGTGGGCTGACCTGCTGGGAAGCAGCTTTTACGGGGAAAGGACCTGGGAGTCCTGGTGAAGAACAAGCTGTCCATGAGCCAGCAGTGTTCTCGTGCCCAAGAAGACCAATGGAATCCTGGGGTGCATTAGGAAGAGCACTGCCAGCAGGTTGAGAGAGGTGATCCTGCCCCTCTGCTCAGCCCTGGTGAGGCACATCTGGAGTGCTGTGTCCAGTTCTGGGCTCACTGTTCAAGAAAAAAGAAAAAGTGAAGAGGGTCCACCAGGAGGACTACGGAGATGATGAGAGGACTGAAGCACATCATTTGCGAGGAAAGGCTGAGGGAGCTGGGCCTGTTTAGTCTGGAGAAGGGAAGACTGAGAGGGGAAGCTTTTCAATGCATACAAATATCTTAAGGGCAGATGTCGAGAGGATGGCACCTGACTTTTCAGTGGTGCCCAGTGACAGGATAAGGGCCAATGGGCACAACCTGAATCCCTGGAAGTTTCATCTTAATGTGAAGAAAAACAGCTTTACTTTGTGGATGTCTGAGCACTGAAATAGGCTGCCAAAGAGGTTGTGGAGTCCTCTTCCCTGTAGATATTCAAAACCCACCTGGACACAGCCCTGAGCAGGTGAACCTGCTTTAGCAGGTCATATTACTGTCAAATTAAAAGAACCTCTATAAGCTAAATTACCATGCATTCTAGTACATGTCTATGAGACAAAGATCATGAAGTTTGTAGGTTAGGTAATTCCTAACTTCTCAATTTCTCTTTCCCGATACTTTAGAATGGGCAGTCACATTCAGCATGGTGTTTTTTTCCATGTGAATCTGTTATATCACCTGCTGTGTTTCAAAGTTTTTCCTTTAACTGTTGTCATTGTGTTATGGATCAGTTTAGGTGTGCTGACTTTTTACTGAGGTCTAACCCAAATGGGCACTGAATTCTACATGCAATCTTTGTAACTTTGATCATTTTACCAGAGATCGAATTTGGGCTGTCTTCAGGGGCTCCTTTTTCTGCAGTAATCTCTGTTTCACTTGTATTAGAAAAGACACAGTGGAAAAAAGCAATAGTAATTTGAAGAAAAATAGTACCCGGAGAGAGAAGTCATGGGTTCACTACTGATTTCTGGACCTAAAAAGTCCAGATTCCTTTTTTTCCGCTTTTTTGATTTAATTGCATGATGATGTATGGAGATGAGAGACCAGTTTCCATCTGAGGAAATGCAGCTAGAAACAAAAGATGAACAGGAATAATTTGCAGCTACACACAAACTTAGAAAATATTAAATAAACAGAAGAAAAAAGACCCCTTTATTTTCTATAGCAATATAGTGTGTCTTTGCTGGATGAGAAAAATGTGAGTATTTTGTCTTGAAACTGGGGATGTAAAATTACAGCAAGTAATGAGTATGTATTCCTCTGATCCCTTAATGTACTTGATGTGAGGTTCCTCTTTCATCGTAGCTAACATGCTGGCCATTAAATACACTGCAGCAGCATCATTAGTGGCTTCAAAGTGCTCCTACTTGCATCACATTTTTCCCTTCAGCAGGTGAGTGAGAACAGTGATTAGCAAATACCAGTATGCGTCACTCACTACTTATGTGATTGCCAGTGAAGTCCTGTGTTTGGGGTAAGGGCGGCACTGGAGTTGGAAGCAGAGTGAACTTTTGCTGCCTTCATGGCTGTGAAAAGCTTTCAGCTCCAAATATCACTTGGCTGTGTGTAAGATAAAATTCATCCTGTTTGGGGTGTGATGTTTGAAACTGCTTTGCTGTAGCAGTATGTGGTGAAGGAGACAGGCTGCAGAGAAAGGTGTCCTGAGTAACAGGCAGTGTTACCTACAGGGCTGAGATTCTGCATGGTGAGATTAGGACATGGAAAGAAAGTCCACTTACTTAGCAGTATCACAGTTTGCTATGACTGGAGGAGAGGATTCACTGAAAAGTTTTGGATCCTGAATCTTCAGAGGATTTCCCTGGACTGTTTAGAGCAGCATACCATAGATATTATATGACAGGTGTTTGTGTAGATTGGTCGGTATAGATGTGTCTATTCCCTGATCTCTTATGTTGAGTTTATAAAAAGAAACCTACAGTAGGACAACAAACTGAAAAGAGTCTGGGTATTGTTCTACAATTGTACCTTTAATTTTTAAATACTTTATTCTAAGATGCAAGATGAGGGATTTTTCATTATTAGAAAGGCAAATATCCAATCTTAAAATACTTTACCTGTAGAAAACAATATGAACATGTTAAAAAAAAAGTTATAACTTTACCCTTTTTTTTCTTTTTACATATAATTTAGGGAAGGACACAGAATTAACAAGCCATCTTCTTACACAAGTGGTGCTTTCTTTTTCTGTGTTTTTTTTAAGCCAGTAGGTTTAAACATTATCATCATACTTTTCTAGCTAAAACAATACACTAGAACTGGATCATATTTTCATCAAAAGAAGCTGTGTATCATGGGGCAAATTATATTGCCGGTATTTTGAATCAGATTGCCGGTAGTTTCAAACATTGTTTTGTAAAATTTAGCAGATAGGAATCATACAGAAATAAATGATGGGTTTAAAAACTGCAAAATAGATCATAATTCAGGGAAAAATGCCTCAGGGATAATATTTCTGTGTAAGGAAGCAAGAAATCTTCCTTGTTTACTCTGTTAAATTTAAGAAAACCACTGATAAACTACCATTGTAAAATTATTCCTAACATGAAAAATTATCTAAAATGATCAAAAATGCATCTCTGAGAGCTTTATGTCCAGTGTCCTGTTTGCTTTGTAGGCTTTAGTTAAAAATTCCTTTCAGGAAGATGGGAAATCGGTGCACTCTGGTGCTGTGGTAGTTCTGTGTTGCTGCTGTGATTTTAGTAGGGTGCTGAGTCAGAATGCTCATCTTGTCACCTCTGTTCTTCTCTTTCTCCTCGTGTATCACCAGAAATACACAGAACAGCATCTGCTGGGGAGCATCTGGTGTGCAGCTGTCACGAGTGTAGGTAGAATTAAGACATGCATTTTGGCATGAGCCCCGCTTGAAAACTGAGGTCTGATATTTAACTGCAAAGGTCTTGCAGTTCATGTTCTGTGCACACTTCCATGCTCTTTTTTGAAATTAATGTCTCCCTAAGCATATTTTCAATGGTTCCTTTTTCATCATTTCACTTTTATTGATTGGAAATATTCTGGCCTTGGATCTAAAAGCAAACTGACCATGGGCACTGTCAATTTTGTTGTGGCCTTTTGGGTAATGGTAAGAGAAAAGAAGACAAGAGGATAAATGAAAGTGAAGTTCCACATTACTAGAACATTTAAAGGTCTTTGAAAAGTTCATATACAAGCACAGTTAATGCTGCCATGCACCGAAGTGCCAAAAGACCTAGTAGTGGAGAATATTAATCTACTTTAATAAAATCAAAGGGTTCATTTTTTTTTTTTGTAAAGAATAATTTGAATAAAATTTGACCCTTTCTACAATAGTCTGTGGGTCAAATTGAACCTACTATTAAAATTCTCTAATATCTTTCTTGTATTACCATTTCAAAACTCAATTTAAATATTCACAGAGCTCCTTTTTTAATAAACTTAACAAAATTCAGGTAATTTCCTTCAACTTTCTTGATTGAAGGAAGGCAGTAGGTACAGATATAAAAAGATGTACAGCTACAAGCAAAACCTGAAATCAATTATATATAAGAAATAACATAACACATGGAAAGAAATTAATCAAAAGGAAAAAATTCTGCTATATGATTTTCTTGGTCTGCTACCTGCAGGCAAGGAACGCAAATGAAAAAAAAAAAAATCAGCATTCTTCTTACTGATAAGGGGAAAATTAATAAAAATATTTCCTTCCTACCAGATTCCCTGATGCAACTTATGTTAAAAGTGAGTGGCTGCAGGAAGAACTTACATGTTTAAAAATCACTTCTTTTTCTATGGAAATATATTTTTGTACCTTTTTCTTGCTGTTAAGCTCAATTACATCAGGTTGGTGTAGATTTATAGCAGCCAAAGAGCATTTCTTTTCCTTTCTCTCTGTTAAGTTTGTCACTGAATCACAGTCATAAAGTTTCTCCCAGTTTGAAAGGGAGGAATGGTTCATTCTGCTTGGATGCCCCAATGAAGATGTAAGGAATTGCTTAAAAATTGGAGCAATCTTCCAATCTGGACAAAACTTCTGAAGTTCAGCCAATTTGCTAAACAGACTGGGGAGGTTCAATGTGCACAGGCAATGCTGCATTTCCTAAGTATAGCTCAAAATGTAATAGAAATAACAGAAATAACTTAGTTAATATAAATAACCAATAAATTGAGTGGACTGAAGAAGACAGAGAAATCTCTAAGGACATCCTGTATGAAAAACTGCCCAAGAGGAAGAGAAGTCTGAATTATCATATGGTGTCTTCACTCCCATTCCCATATTTAAAATGAAATAAATTGAAACCTCTTTTTCATTTTTAGCATTCCTGACTGAATTTTTTTAGGAAAAAAGTTCCCTACAATGTGAATTAATATGAAGTGTTTTCCTGCTGCTTTTTTTATGTAAATATTTCTACATAGGAGGAAATGTTCATGTTTAAAGAGGAGACAAGTGGATTGATTTTTCTGAAGCTTTTCCCTCTGTAATCAGAGAGCATCACATACCTAGGTCTTACCATAATCTAGGGATAATCTGTGTGTGGCGGAATGTTTTCCTAGGAAATCCTGAATGGATCCCACAGAACATGCAAAATGTCTGATGTTGATCCAGTCAATTTCAGGCTTCTGATTTATTGGAGTTGTTGCTATTTAATGCTGCTAGTACTAATTATACTCATTAACCTCTCCCCAGCCACTCACTGTCAAGTATTGTAGGCTTTCTGAAGCATTCTTAATTTGTTAAGAGCACTGATTTATGTTCCTGCTCTGGGAATGTAGGAGAATACTGGTAAGTGAGAAGAAAGCTAACCACTTCACATTTTCATGAGATAATTATTTCAATGATACTTTTCTACTATAGGGTACATGCATTTTAAGTGCAAAACACTGGATAGGAAAGCATATAAGCACGTGCTTAATTTGAGCTTGCATTTAAGTGGTTTCATTAGGGCAAAGTCTGATGAATTTGACTATGAGAAATTATTACAGAACTTAGCCAGTTTAACGTTATTGAATTTCAATTATTTCATTACAGTTACAGTACCATAAAACTGGAGTCAAGCATTGATGGATCAGGACTAATGTGCTCAAGGGGTTCGATGCTCAAATTTGTGTTAAGCGGAGTGTTTATTGTATCAAAAGTGTCTTTTGTTAAGTGAGTGTAAATCCTTTTCTGATGGTTCATTCTCACACTCTTATGTGCTATTAAAATTCTTACAGTGCTGGTTCAGTTTTGTTTTGTTAAACATGGCCTGTCCTTTTAAGTGCTGAGGTAGCATCTCTTACTCACTGTGTAATGATTGCCACTTCGCTAGCTATCTTTGTGTGCTTGCATCTATATGTTTGCATTTACATTGCAGTATATGATATTTTAGGAATATTTATTTATTTAGCATTTAATAATAGTGCTAAAAAATAGGTCCTTGAGTGTCTGTAAATCTGGTACAAATTAGACAGCACAGCTCAGATTTCCCCGCATCGTGCTGGCAAGTGGCCTCAATCAGAAGTAATTTTCTCCATGAAGGCACATGCAGCTCACTCCTCAGCCTCTGCTCAGTAGATACTGTCATTTGTATCAAATTGTATGTGGTGGTTTCTCAAAGTGGACTACTGTGTCCACTATGCCATACAGATTTCTACCACACTGACTACTTTATTGCTGTCACTAGTTGTACTGTTTTCTACTGCGTCTTGTTTATCTACGCTATTTGCAAAAAGAGTTAAGATTTGTATTCATATCAATAAATATTCATGAATGAGAGTAAGTACCAGGTGAGTAAGTAAACTATTCAACCCCTCTAAATCTTCTGTTGTGTACAACACAATTATTTGCTTGTTTTAAAAAGGAAAAAGTTTTTTTCAGGACTTCATGCAAAACCCAGTTAGTTAATAGAGACTTAATTTGCCTCAGGTTAAAGAACCCCCATTTAAGATTAGAAATTGAGGTTTTACCTAGTGCAATTAGGAATTCTTAACTATTTATCATGTATCTAGCTAATCTGAAGCATTTCAGAAACATCTTTCCTTATACTGCATCATGTTCTTTTACCAACCGCTAATAGGAAAAGAATTGCTGGAATGAGAAGACAATCATCTAGACTATCTCTGGAATTAACTATTCATCTAAATTCTTAAACTGCTTAAGTTTGAAATTTTACTGCTTTAATTATTAAAGAGTCTAATCATATCTCAGAGCTGTTTGTTGTCAGATCACTGTGACATGCAGATGAATTTCAGTAGTAGAAATTTTTGGATTTTCATTGCCCTGTCATTATGGCTATTGCTTGTAAAATCACACTTAATCAGCAGCTATTGAAAAGGATTTTTCAGCAGAACAGGATGGGACCTTAACCCTGGTCCAGATGAAATAAAAGTAGACATAGTACATGTTGTGCCATAAGTACTTAATAACATAATTAGTTTAAGTAACAGGAGTAATACTATTAAATTAAATCAACAATTTAAAAGAAATGTAGTAGGTAAAGCATGGTACTAAAGTAACTGATTAACCTGTATTTAGACTGTTGAAGGTAATATATCAACATAATAACAACTGGGGGAAAAAAGCACTATCACAGAAAACAGTTGAAAGAAACTTGTTTTTAAATGCATTTATTTTTGTCTATATGACTCAGTATTTTTAAGTTTTTTAAATCAGGGAAGAAGTTGCAGTAGCTTTTGTCCAGGTTGTTCCCTAGATAAAGGAACTAGTCAATGTTGATAACCTACCTGTAAGTCTTTGAACCAGATAAATTCTTAGTTCTCTAGTTGATGTAATTTGATGGTACCAGCTAGAGGTTTTCAGTAGCACATGACCAAATCAGGCAAACATAGGCCTGCATAGTTAATGTTTTTGTATTTGTCAAGAATATATAATTCCAGATACACCTCATTGTGAGATTCTGAAAATGTACCTTTATTTATTGTCTGTTTATGTGCAAGCAATTAGATGAAGTAGTCAAGAATAGAGAATTTACTCTATATTTCCTAGTAATTACTTTGGATTTTAGTGTTTTCTTTAACCCACTGTACATTTGAGTGATAATTAAAAATAGCCACAGAAATAATCGATTTTGAGTTCACATGAAACTAGCAACTGAGAAATACTTAATTTTGGTCTTATTCTTGGGAGTTGGTCTTACTCATGTTGAACAATGCCTTACTCTTTAGTTAAAGTTATCAGTTATAAAATACCAGCTCTGGGCATGAGCTTAGTGTATTTTGAAATTTAAAAAATGAAAGACAGCTCAACATGCATAGGACAGAATTTGTCCCAAAGGTCAAGTTACAGATGGGTGAATTAGACAAGGCAGCAGCTGCCTGAAACCTGGAAAAATATTTCTGCATGGATCCTCCAATTTCAACAATAGCCATTGCTGGTGTTTGGGGTGCAGGCTCTGATGCCAGCCCCTGTTAGATAAAGCTCTGCTGTCTGCCCGTACGTGCCTAGATAAAGTTCTCTGAGTTTTGTACGTGGGTGCCACGTGCAAGGCGAAGGCAGGTGTAGGTGCATGCACACCTCTGATCTCCTTGGGATGTGACAACATTTACATTTATGTTTCCAAATGCTGGAACATGTAACTTTAGGAAATGTTACATACCTGTTCGTGCATAGGATGTATCTATGGTAGCATTAGTCAGTATTTTTTTTTAGTCTAAGATTGATTTAAAAAATAAAGTCCTGGCCGACAAAATGATGGGGGTTTGAACAAGTGCTGTGGAGCTGGCATGTACATTGTATTTCTTCTCCTTTCTTGGAAAGAGTGTCAATGGAATTTATAAGGTGTGTTTCCATGACTGCTGCAAATGAAAGCATGGCAACTGCATTTCTGTTCCTTTCCTAATTAACATACAGTGATGATTAGCTTGCTGATTACGTATTGGTGACCTGATCAAACAAACTGGTTTAACATCTAGAAACAGACCTAAATGTCATGTATACATGCCAGTTGGATTACTTTCAGGTAAATTGCTTTTGCTGTATTTTGTAAGATGCATTGTAAAAGTCAAAAACAAAGAGCAGGAAATCGACTTTCACTGAAAATGTTGGCTGAAGTTTAAATTTTTTCCTCAGATTTAAAATACTTGGAAAATTTATTAGGCTTATAGCTGTTCCTGAAATGATGCAAAATATGGTATTAATACATTTTTATATGTGGCAAAAACTTACATTTCCTTAAAATGGCATATTTTTTTCCCAGTTTATTTATCCAGGTGTTACTAGGAGTACACCCTAGTAAATGGCTCACACCAGACAAATGTCACATATTAATGACAACATGAAATTTGAACAGTATTTCTGATAATTTGTGCAGAACCCCTTGTGCTTTCATTTCCTGAACCTGGACACACGTAGGGTGCCTGGAGTGGCCACGCTCAGCTGCAGCGCACTGCTCCAGCGTGTGCTCGTGCTTTGTTCTCTGTTCCGTGCAGTGCCATAGCCACTCTTCATTCCCTGTGCATATGCAGTTGCTGGATTTTTTCCCAGCATGGCTGGAAGGTGCAATTAACAGTAATGGATACTTTGATGGTGAGAATCTTTATTTCTTCAGCCATAATAATAGCCCCTTATTTTAGGAGCTATATTGTTGAATGACAGCTACTGTTGGCGAGTATGTGTCTACAAAAGTGGGTTCATTTGGTCAGATTCTCAGCTGGCACAGAGAGTCATATTTCCATGAAAGATAGTAAGCTATATTAATTTATGGAATCCCAGCTGGGAATCTCAATCAATTTCAATAAAAAGTAACCATCATATTCCTCTGAAGCAAGAATTACACAACCTAGCCTAAAGTGAATTTTCCTGTTTTAATAAATGTAGGTAGTCACAGGTTGGTAATAAATTACATAAAATTAGAGTGTAGTCAATATTTGATTTCTTTAAAAATTTATTCCTTCCTTTTCATTGAACACAACAGAATCATTTATGTATTGTATCTCAGCATGATAGATTATATAGGAATAGTGTATTTAATACCATAAAACTATCATATAAATACAAATCACATTTTTTTCATTAGCTAGCTCGCTTTCATTTTGAAGAAGAAATACTCAGTCAATTATAAATGAGGCTGTGCTTTCATTGGAGAGTGAAACACAATTTTTTTCCAGCCTCAACCATGTATAATGAAATCTCTCTTTTGAAATCCAGTCTTAAGATGGATTTTGAAACATACTGACATTTAATAAAATCTTCGTTAAATTAAAATATGTTCAGTTATTTCAAATCTCTATTTAAATCTAAGGTAAAATTCTACATCCTGCACAAGAGATGTCTTTAGCAAATAGTTACTATTAACCAATGATTTTGAAGTGTGTGTATATAAGAAAGATTTTAATTTTTGAGTATATTCTAATTCCTTGGTGTTATGTGTTGTAATGTGTCTGGTGCTGTCTCTTCGAGAGGATCTGTAGCAATACTATCTCTAGGTGACTAGAAGAAAAGTCAAATACCTCAGACTACCACTTCAAATTCAACCTCATCCCCTGTTTCTGTAACTAGTTTATTTTTTAGTAGCCCTGGGCTGGTAGTTTACCAGGATATTTGTTTGGCCTCTGTGAAATGAACAAATAGTCTCTTGAGTCCTGTCCATTGACTGGGAATCTGTTAAAGAGTCTGGCATGAATGATCATTGACACCATTATGGGCTGGTTGAAGCAAAATAGCAGAATAAGCTGAAGTTTGTGCTGTTAAAACCTTTGTAGTATTTCGCTGTCTGTACTTTTAATTTGATTAACAAAGCTTGTAAAGGAACATTTTAAGTACTGTAATTCAGCATCAAAAACAATCACTAACAAACAAGGCTCTTCACTGTTTATGTTGTTTTACAAATGCAGCTTTGATTTCTGCTGTTAAAACTGTTTAATAGTAGAGCCCAATGAATAATGAAAAACCTCCATGTGTGAGTATTATTAATACATATTATTAATGACACTTTGCTTATTCTGATTTGAAGTCATCAGGAAAAGTCACTTTCAATTTAAATTTCCATAAAATGTTATTTGTCCAATTCTAATAAATGCTGAACACAGCTGTGAAAGGAAAAAACTAGCTAAAGAACGCCAGTTAAAAGTTCACTGAGGTTTTATTTCACATTTTCCTGTTAGATGGTTTTGCCACAGTGTTCCTGATTCTTTTTTAAGGGCCCCTTGAAGATGCTACTGAGGATGAAGAAGAAGAGTGCCTGTCTGAGGAAAATGATACTATCTCAAAAGAAGACTTTCCATTGGAGGAAAGCTTTTCTGCAGAGTTTGAGCCTGAAAATCTGAGCTGTGAAGAAGTGGAATACTTTTGTAATAAAGGTAATCATTGTAGCCAACCTCTTGAGAGAATACTGGCCAAACTGTGTCCAACTGGTCAAAGAGATTTTTTGGTTTAAAATGTACAAAAAGCCCTATTATTACTACCTTAAAAACAGGAAAAGGAGTCACTCGTGAAGTTAAGTCTGGTATGGGATAAATATTTAAGCATGTTGAAAGACACTTTTCAGGGACATGAATCATCTTGCCTTAATGTTTTCCTCTAAGTGTTATTTTCTACATATTTAACTGTAGAGAACAGTCCCCAGAAGTCAATTATTATCAGATCTGAAGCTAGCAATGCAGCATGTCTGCTCATTGCTTCTCTGCCTAGGAAACATTGCTAGGAAAACAGATTGTGTCTGTAGATTCTAGGATTAAAATAGAGCTTATTATAGAATTTATTATGCATGGTAGAAAACTAGTGATTTGTGAAAGGATGACTTTTGAAGTTGCAGATACCTTTTTGGTGCGCTTGTTACTTGCAAATTATTGAAGATAGAGGTATTTCAGCATAAGACGCACCAATTCATTCTTACCATTTCAGTCTGCAAGGTTGTGCTGCTTCCCAATCAGCTGACAGAAAAACACACTATTGTTATTTAGCACACTGAATTAATCTTCTTCCTGCCAGATATCCAGCTGATTGCTCTATTGTTTGTCTTCTGCAGGTAAGGATGCCTATCAAATAGCTGAAGTTGTTGTGGTGGTGTTCTTCTGTTAGTCCACAAATCCCTCGGGCATTTGGATATTAATGGTTTCTCTGTCGTTCTGTTCTTTCCCAGATACTGACATACAAATAAGTTATCATTTTTTCTTATGATAACTTGATATGTTGCTGGTTTTGTATTATTTTCATCTCTCTTGGACGAAGTTGAATAAATCCATTTGACGAGTCAAGTGTTCTGACTGCAAAGTATTAGTCCTTCCTAAAGAGTCTTCAGTCATCAGTGGCAAAGGCATTGCAGTGTGTTTTCTGTATGTCCTCTATGTAGCTTGCAAACTTTTTACAAAATAATTTACTTTTGCATTACAGGTTCTTGATACTTAGTAAGCCACCCTAAGAGATCAAAACAGTCTAACTGATAGTTTGGAGTTCAGCTGCTAAAAATCTTACTGTGAGGGGAGACCAGATTATGAATACGTTCTTTACAATCAGAAAGAATTTAGTACTATTATAACTGTGAAGTGAACAAGTACTACAATTACTTTGTGTTCACATGCCTTTCAGACACCATTTTCCTTAGCTGGAAAAACATACTCCTCCTGTTATTGGCAGTAATAAATAAATATTTAAACCACTATGTGCATAATTGTTATACTGGCGCCTCTTGAATTCCTCCTGTCAGCAGTGGAATAATACACCCTACTATCAGTTCATATCATATCAGTTTGATTTAGTTACCTCTCTGTATTTCTTACTGCATTTCCAGGGTCTACCAGTGGAAAATACTATGGTTTTGGGTGAAATAAAGAAAAATTGAATTTTTTTTTTTTAATAGCAATCAATATTGCACATTCACATTGAATTTCAGCTTGTCTTGGATCTTCTCTTCAAATAAAAATCTTTCAGGGAAAGCACTGAATCCAGGTCATTGTATTAAAGATCAGGCATCAAATGGGAATCGGAATCTTGATTATCTTGATTATATTTTTTAGTAAGGACATCTGCTGATTCTTCAGGCTAAATTCCCAGAATTTCATTAGTGTGTTGTAGTTATAATAGAATCTTAAGTCTCTCCAGTGCAACTGCTGCAGAAGAAAAGTTGAAAAGAAGATTTCTAAGGATCAAGGGGCACATAAAGTTTCTAATCTACCTCCAGCTGAGGCAGTGTGACAAAAAGCCCCATTTTGAAGCAAATTGGGAATATCCCTGGAAAACGATGGAATGGGAGACTAGAAATGTGCTGGGTTTTTATTAATGTCTCAACTTCTGTGGAATGTCCTACTTCTTCAGGGTCACATCTTAAGTGTCATTAGCATGAGGCTGCCTATGTTTTTCTGAAGATAAACCCTAAGAAGACAAAACTAATCTGGAAAGCAAATAAATTTCTTTTGTGTCCCTTTCTTAGTGAAAGGGTCTGTGACTCTATTATATAGTAAATACTAAAAATGAGACTAATTCTCATTGGGTGTTTTCATTAATCTGTTAAGAATTCATAGCCTTCTGTTTTTCTTTGTAGTGCTTGAGCATTGAAACTGAAAGATGGTATGAGAAATAAGCTTTTTTTTTCCCTAGAAATATTTTTTAACATTATGAATGAAAATTCATTAAGAAAGTGAAAAAGCTTGAAAATGAGTTGTGTACCAAATAGGTTAGAGAACAAATAAATGCAGTCTAATTTCTGGTTTTGGGGCCTGACTTTTGATTTGTCTTCTGCTCTTTGATAGTATTAGCAGCCTGTAAATGACAAGTATTTTCAAATAAGGAGAAAATCAGTGTAGATCTGTGTTTTCTCATGCAACAGGTTTCCTTTTCCCAGAAATATATCAGAACTGACATGGGAATCCATTATGCTATCTCTGAATTCTGCCCTTGCTAGCATGGACTATTAAAGGTTCTAGAAAGTAAAGGTGTTTTCTTGGATATAAATTTTATCTGTCCTGTCTCCCTATTTCCCTCCCCTGGGGTTTCTTCCCAGCTGACCCAGAACAAGAGGACAAATGAGTAGCGGGGCTTCCTGCAAGAATCAAGAGGCATGGGGAACAAGTGGCACAGCTGTTGGGGAGGAGGTGTTTGTGAGGCTTCATCCATGGTATGTTTTTTATACTTACCCAGCTCTGTAAATTCAAGTACCACCTAAAACCAGAGGCTTGTTACTATCAAAATTAGGTACCAAAATTTACTGAAGTCACAATTCATTCTGATGAATGAGAACAGAGGACTTACAGGTTCACAACTTGGTGACTTTGTTTTTTTGACTGAAGACATTTGCCTGTCAAACTGTGCCTGATGGTATTATAAGCAGAGAGCAGCCCCTAACTGTCTAAATTGCAAACAGGAACGTTTATAAAGCCATACTTGTCATTCTCACCTTATTAATTTGGGTTTGTGAGATAGATTCAGTGGAATAGTTGCCAGAATTAGAAGGTGAAGGAGGAAGCCTCTGCAAAGAGTGAAGCAAATTAATCACATTGATTGAGCTACATGTCCTTTTACAACTTCTCAGTTTTCAAAATTTTGACTTTCTGCTATTTCTTTTCCCTTCTCCTTTTGCTAGTTAATGGCTTTTATGACAAGGAATTTGGAAAATTCCTCTTCTCCCACAATTCTGCAATATTACAAAATTAAATTTGCTGCATGTGAATGTTTATTCCTATGTGATCTTCATTTACGCTCAAATGTGAGGAAGTGAACAACAGTTTAAGTATGTAAATATTCAAAGCTGAAGTGGAAATTACCAACCTACTATTTGTCAGGGATTGCTTTAAGCTTACAACTCTTATTTTTTTACCTTTTGGATGAAGATCTTCATAATAGATGGCAGTTAAGTTTGATTTGCCTGCAGTTTTGACAGTGGGATTAGGAGAAAGGGAATATTTTGGAAACAGGACAGTCGTGTTCTACTACAAAGCTGCACTGATCTCTATCTTTGAAGTAGAAACAAACAACTTCGTAGAAGGAAGACTTGATGATAGTGCATTACATCTTGTCAGTTTGAAAACAGACTTTGAAAATTGCTGTTTATGTTTAGTTAATACAAATTGACGTACTGCCAATAAAGAGGGTATCTGATGGTGCTGTCCACACAAAGCTTGTATTAGCCTGGAATCTCCCTTGATGAATATGTTGTTTTTTTAATGTCCAGATAGTGGGTATCTGGAATCAGAGTCTGTATCAGATTTAGATTAATTCAGATTAAATTCAGATATAGAAAATTTATTTCTTAAATGTCAGTATTTCAGCAATCTAAATAAGGAGAAAGTAGCCTCCCATGTAGAACACGGATAGGCTAGATTTGGAAGCTACGACAAAAGGATTAAATTTTGTCTACTGTAGGTTGGAATAAGAAAATAAGGTGATGCTAACAGATGTGAAGAAGTGAGCTGGAGGCATGATAGGGCTAATAATTGCAGAAGGGCAGATAGAAGGAGGGAAAAACATTAGAACAATACAAAGGCCAAGTTGAAGGTGATGGGATGAAAATCAAAGTTCTAAATAAAGTTCATTTGTGAGGTGAAGTAGTTTATGGTTGGTTTTTGAGTCTCTGATTGCTGTCATCCTGCTTAGATACCCTCAGTAAAAATAATGTTCTTGTCTGTTACTCAGAAAGTTTGCTATGCTCCTATGGTGACATCTTTTACTCTCTGTAAACAGGAAGGAGAATAGGAGCCTTGGTGACTTTATAGTGGTGGAAACTGGCTAAACAAATTACTGTTCTTTCCTAGCAGAAGCGTTCAATGAGGGTTTAAGTTTCAAAGGAAAAATATCTATTATATAATGAGCAATATGAGAGATCACTTGAGATTAGCAGATAGTTAAGTAGCTGTGTTCACAGAAGGAAAGAGGCAAGAGAAGAAAATGGAGGAGATGTATAATCTAAGGAGAAAATGTTGGATTGTTACCAGAAGGAGGAAAATGAAGGAATGTTCATATCTGATAATTAGTGAAAGAAGGCAGGTTCATTTCTTGCTGCTTGCCAAGACATTTCTGTCAAATTCTCCTGTTCATTGCTTGTAGTATGGCTGTTGCTCTTGTTCCTCATGTTGTAGGCTTTCCATGGTTACTTCATCACAAGGCAACATTGGCACCAGCCCTCCGTGGGAGGAGATTCAGTGGCCTTAAAACTCCCGGTGGCAGATGGGAAAGCAAATGGCTTCTGCTTCCCAGTGTTAGCTCTGCTTCAGTTGGTGACATGGGGTGATAGGGAGGATACATAAGGTGGGATGGAGAGTGATTGTTTCAGGTTGCAATGATTTTAGGATCTATAGCACACACTGCTATGTATGTCTGTAGCCATCTATGTAGCTGGTTGAGTGGTTCAAGTTCCTGATACATTGCTTATCTTTATTTGTGGGGGAAGAGGGAAATGAGGGGAATCCAGTGCAGTCTGAAACTCATACGCAGTTCTAAGTCACCAAGAAGAGAACTCAGGGAATATATGGCCTGCACACTGAGTGTATACCTGGTTCTATGTTCTCATATTCTGCTTGGGCAGGAAGGGATGAGTTCCGAACCTGAACTAAGTTTTGTGCTCATGTACATATACTCATGCTCATGTATGTTGTTACTAGCCTGCCAGACTAGCTTGGGACTGGAATTTTTTATGTTAAACCATGTGACCTGATTGTGCAGCCAGGCTTGAATTCAGAAAAACAGCTGCAGTGTGATTCCTCATATGAGAAGCCATATACCAAGGCAAGTTTGTCTGTGTATTCATCTATCCCTTCGTACTTCATGTGCAAAGCTGTCATGCTACCATCTATAGTACCAGCCAAACTCTTAACACCCTGAAGATGATTTCTGTGTGTCCCTTTTTCCTCTGGAGTATGACTTTGTGTCTGTGTGTATGCCTGTGTGCATCTGTGTACCTATTCCCTGCTTCTTTCATGTTACACATATAGTGATTAACAATATGCTTGCTATTTTCTGCTTCTGATTTATGCTCTCTTTATTTTTTCCCCATTTTTTTAACCAGAAACCTTTTAATAATTTTTTTTTTCCTTTTCAGTAATGGATTTCATTCTACACTTTTGCTATAGCAAGTGGAAGTAGGATCAGCAGAAGGCAGCTATACCATAATCACTTTGAGCTCAATAAGGAGATCTTTACAGGCAACTTTGTTCTTATTTCTTAACGGGATTAAGAAGCTCAGCTCTTTAAATTCTTGCATATAACACTGACATTTCGAGGGTGTGTTTGGACCAAGGAGTTCAAAGAGAAGGAATAAAAAAGAAAAGCCAATATGACTTTGTTTTTTACCTTGCTGCAGGAGCTGTTTGTGCAAATCGCCTATAAGCTTATTGACCTGAATCTTTGACTCCTTGTTTTCTCTGGATTTGGCTGGAGTGTAGACACTGATAGAGCACTGATAGAGGTGATTGCACAGCCCTCGGCTTTGCTTGGCACCAGACACCCCCCCTCCCTGCGCCTGACATTATCTTTCCCTGGCAATACTTCTGTTCTGCTGGAGCTCATATTCCTTTAAATTTTTTATATTTATTTTAATTCATTATATTTTATTTAGGTGGGCTTTCTGACTAAATGAAGGATACATTCATTCTTTTTGGTAATCAGAAACAGAAGAGGGCATGTATCTATTTTCATCTCCTAGGATAACTAGAATATGCATAAGAACTCACAGCACTGCTCCTTCCAAAAACACAGCGGTTACCTCCTATTGACTTGTCTACATGTTTGTGACACTGCTGGATTTTCATGTTCCCTAGAGTAAGGGTACCCTTATGTTTATCTGTATCACATTCAGCTGAAACCACTTTAGAAGACAAGGCTGGAGGACCTCATCTCTCAGTCTCTACATGCACCTGACAGGAGGTTGTAGTGAGGTAGGGGTTAGTCTCTTCTGCCATGCCTGTAGTGAGAGGATGAGAGAAAATGGCTTTAAGCTGAGGCAGGGGAGATTCAGATTAGATACTAGAAAAACATTTTTCACCGTTAGGCATTAGGATGGTCAGGCATTGGACTAGGTTGCCCAGGGAGATGGTGGAGTCACCATCCCTGCAGGTGTTCAAGAGGTGTCTGGATCTGGCTCTGGGTGATGTGGTTTAGTGGTTTAGGTGTTACAGTGGCAGTGCTGGGTGGGCAGCTGGACTGGATGTTCTCGAAGGTCCCTTCCAACCCTGATGATTCTATGAGTCTAATGTTCTGTAGTTTTTGTCAGGTGCTGAATATAGACAAAGAAAGGAAGGGGCTTCTCTGATAGTAGCCTTTGAACAATGCTAAGTTAGAATTAGATTGGATCCTAGCAGGATGAAAGATCTTGTTCATCTGAATATCAGCATTTGCCTTGTGCTTTACCTGTTATGGTTTCTCATCCTTTCATGCTACTGGAACTCAGAGGACCACCTTTTTTCTTGCTAGGAGGGAAAAGAGATATCTGAAAAGTTTGGAGTGATCTTTTTTTTTTTCTTCACCATTCACTAGAGAGCATTTAAAGGCTTCCAAAATAAAAAGTACAAGATTGTCTATTCTATACTTCTCTTTATTTACTGTTATCTCATGTTTAAACCTGTCATGCCATATTTTCAGTCCAGCTGAAACCTATATAGGTATTGACATCAACTTTAGTTGGATAAAAATTTGACCTAAATTAAATATGCAAACCCTTCTTCTAATCAAGACATTAAATAATTAGTCATCAAGCAGAAAATTATATCTCAAAAAGAAACTAGAAAGCTATGTTTCAAGAAATAAATACATAGATCCAAATAGAAAACATTATTTTAACTGTACAGAATTAAAAAGTGAGAGAAACACTTAAACAGCTTACTCAACTTTAAGCAGTTTATCAAAGCAACTCCAGCCTTTTCAGTCAGCACATTTTGGTTTTCTTAAGAACAATGAAATTCTGAATTCTATCACAGCTAGGGATAGAATTCACGAAGGGATTATTTGGTTACAACAAGTAGTGTAATGTCCTCTTTCTAGAAAGTCACAAAACTTGAACTTGAATTGACTTAAATTTGAGCTCAAATTTGACAGAATATGAATTGCAAATTAATAAGGGTAATCTTCTTTAAAACATGAAATGCACAAATGACGGTTTCACCACATGGTCTTAGTTCGTGTGTACTGTACATCTGTTTCTGTTTATAATGAAGGTCCATTTTGTCTCTTTTCTGTCTGATTTGGTGTTGTTGTGGTTTAGCACGTGTGTCCTTGACACAAAAATTCTGAATACTTTTGAAGAGTTCTAAGACATGGCTGAAAAAATTCTTGTCAACCCAGGCCCAAAAAGCAGACTTGCTCACAAGTTGTGTACTATATGGATATGTTTGCAGTAATTTAACTCTGAAAGGATCAGTAAAAATAAATTAAGCAAATGCTACACTTATGACATAGTTGGATAAATATTGATAAGACAAATATTACTGCTGGATGGAGAAAAAGAAGCATGTATTTATGACTGCTAAGTCTTTTTCTTGGGTTTGACTCACAGAAGCCTAGACTGGTTTTGAAATCATGTGTGATACAACATGTATGTGGAAACACACCTGTAGTGATAGGGAATTGGCTGCTTTTGGTATTGAAGCATCTGAAGTGTTGATTATTTCAAATGAAAACATCCAGTTGTTTTCAACAAGGTAAATTAAAATTTCACTGTGTAAGAACAGGTAATTATTGCTATTCATTATGTAGTCGTGTGGAAATCACATAAAAACTGGATTTGTATATGATAATGATTTCATCTGTAAAGTATAAAATGAGGTGTTCTTGGTTGGATGAAGAATTTTTATAGGAGATGGAATAGTTGTGCAGTAGAGATGGAACAGAATTGTTATATAATTAAATTGAAATATGAACTTGCAGAAGAGCCTTCAAACTTAGAATTTGAAACTGGTTAGAATTTCTCTGAAGTAATCTCTCTGTTTTGCTGCAGGCTGGTTTAGAATCTCATGGATTGTTAATTTCCACTGAAATAATTTTTGAAAATTATATTAAACAACAGTCTTTATTTGTGGCATGTAAATATCTTTTAAAATGTGCTTCTGCTGCTTTTCTAATCAAGTGCTTAGAGCTATGTAGTTTGAACCCCAGGCTAGTACTTGCATATGTCTAATAGAGTTCTTGTATTTGAAGTTTTAATGGGGAAAGATTGAAAAGATGCAAGACTTTTTTTCCTTTTTTTTAAATCAATAGAAGCTCTTGAGTAGCTGGTATATGATGCTCATTTGTAGCACTGGTGTTTAGAGTTGCTCCCTAAAAATTAGAATATACATATATACATATATATATATTTAAAACACATTAATAAAAAGAAAGTCAGGAATAAAATTTAGAGAACACTTTCACTGTTCTGCAGGCAATACATTTGAATGAGTGATCCTTGTCTTGAAAGGACTTCAAAAGCAAACAGTGGCGATAATGAGAACATATCAAACGTGTAGAGAAAGAGGAAGGCCAGACTCAGTCTAGATGAATGTGCTGCACAGCAGTGTCTTATCCCAGGAGAAAAGTGCTGTAGCTGAAATGGTTAGAAATAATTGACACTGCTTTTTAATGTGATCACTGTGCTGAAATGTAATGTGTCAAGATGTCATTTTATTAAACAAAGTGATGATTTTAATAGGAACCAAAATAGTTTCATACCACTGTTTTGGAGAGCTAATGGCTTGCACATATGTAGGCGCTTGCCAACACTTGAATATTCACAGACTGATCCTAAAAGTTAGGGAAAAAGACAATGCCTTGTTTCTGAGACTTGCTGGATAAATAATTCTAAGAGTGCTTAGGGCAAATGGAAACATGCAGTTATTTCAAATGAGGTTTATCCCAGGAGAAATTATGATTGTTAATCAGCATGACAGAAAACAATAATTGCTTGCAAAGAAGCAAAGTATTGAGGTGATTAATATAAGCTGAAATAAAATGCAGTAGATTAACTTGTTCAAGTGCTGGTTTCTTTCAGGTACGTTACCAAATCAATCATCTGTGGGCCTGATTTTGCTCATACTTTCTGTGTTTGTAGAGTAGGGTGTCTCAGTTGATTTTTATGGGCTTCACTGAGTTTATTTCTGATATATATCAGATGAATTGATAAGTCTGGTAGTGATAGCACCAGATCTCTTCCTCTATCTCTCTGTCTCTCTGCCCTTGCAAGGCTTGTAGAATAAACCTATTTGCATGGTACTGTACCCACTGTAGTTGTTTATCTTGTCCTCACATAATTTAGCAAATATGACAAAGTGTGGAAACATCCCTCCCAAATTATTTAGTATCTTTATTCTCACAGTTCTATTACCATTCCAAAACCTTATATAATTTTTTTGCGCTATTTTACACCCAGAATATTTTATATCTGCTGAAACCTGTATTGCCATTACAATTATAGTTAAATATATACATAGAATACTTTAAAAAGAGATAATCCACAAGAATGTTAGTTAAGGCCTGTTAGATGTCATTGGTCTTCTTAATAGTGTGTGCTGCTAAAAAGTAAGTTACATTGAATGAATTAAGTATTTGTATTTTAAGTTGTATATGGTTTATTTCAAAGTTACTGAGTATGGCTTCTGAAGTGAGGTTCCTGGCAACAATTCTCAGCTTACAGTGTGTTTCTTAGGATTCAAGAGCAGGATTATCAGTGTGTGTAAGCCCTGTTACTGGTTGCAGGCATTGAGATAAAGCGAATAACAAAGGACAATTTTTGATTGCTGATCTATAGTTTCTGAAGTTTTGGCATCTAGTTCATATGTATAGTCTCAGAATCCTTCTTTGGCTGGATCTAGAATTACTCCTGCTGTAGACTGTGGCAGAAAGGAGAGGGCCCCTTCCCCCTTCACAGTCACCATACATGAGGTTTTGTCCTTGCCAAATGAAAGTCTACAGTGAGTGACTCCCCGAGTCTTTGCATTGAGTCTGTTTTCTCTTTTGGCAATGCAGAGTGCTACAGGCTTTGCAACAATTTATTTCTGAACTGATTTATTATAATTGAGAAGCGATGTTTCACTCTGAACAGCTGTATGAGAACGTTAACAATTTAAGTTTACATTTATGCTGCCAGGAAGAGGGAAAACAAACTGAATTTCAAACTTTTAATGTTCTCTCATTCTAATAGAAGCTGCTGTGTGCTTTTTGTGACTGGTACAGTCCTTCACCCAAAGCTATTTTGTCTGATGATAAAACCATGAGTGTATGAAGCTTGCACGTTTTTCATCTCTTTTATGACCTTATCTTTTGTGAGCGGCTTCTGTGAAGGTATCCTAACTATAGGAAGCACCTGGTAAACATACATGATATCTATGCCGTGATAAGCAGTTGCGAACACGAAAGTAGATCTGTCAGTTCTGAACTGCTCATTGTTAAAAATACTTCGTTGATTTAGGATTGCAAAATACATTATAGAGTGCCTAACAGCTGCTATAACATTCCTAGTCAAGAAAGTTCAATAGTTATATTGTACGAGACTTTCTGTAAGAGCCTAATACTGATAGGAACAACATGGATTAAAACAGCAGGGTTGAGAAGAACTGCTAACCCATGTGCTTCTTTAAAATACCACAACTACTTGTGGTACAAGCTGATTAAGTACAAATTGGAAAGTCTTTAATTTGTTAAAAAGATTAAAGTGAAATTACTTGTTAATATTCAAGTCTCCCTTTTCCTACTTGTCAGTGTTGTCAGAGAAGTTGGAGTTCTCTCTCTCACATTTGTGGTAATGTGTCTCTTTTACAGTCTTCAGATTTCCTGACCAACTTTACCACCTTGAATTACAGTGAATTGTCTATTGGATAAACACTAGGCTATTTAAACCACATTTAAAAAGATTGAACTGTTTTTGAAGACAACAGAAACAGTCAATCCTGGTAAGAAATTATAAGGTCAAGATGAAAATTCTATCCACATTACATACTGAAGTTGTTTGAATAAGACTTTCTTTTTTCCTCTTAGTTAAGCAGTATTTTGTGTATTCAGCATTTCAGCATAAGTCAGAGATTTGTTTCACCCAACTTTAGCTGACTAAAGATAGGTTCCTAGTATAAGCTGTGTGTTTAAGAGGATGATTAATTTCAGCTCTCTCAGACACCAAGAGGGGTCTCATATCTCAGGCATCCTAGAATAGGATGAATCACTCAGGAGGTTTCTTTCTTCCCTGCCTATAGGAGCAGCTACGTAAATAGTTTGGACTAGCTTAACTTTCAGGCATCTGAGGTTAGAGGTGATGAGTTCTGCCAAAAGTGGGACTTTAATACCAAGTATAGAGAAGTAGTGGAAATTCTCGTAGATTTACTTGACTCATGACTGAACATAGTTTATGGCATTATATATCCTTACTCGTAAGAGTATTTTTTCATGCAATGATCATTTAAAGGACAGAATTCACTTACAAGGCTTAGTTGCTAAGAAGCAACTGCCTAAACCTGCCTAAAACAGAAGCAGGTTTTGGTTCATCTTGGAGTACTTATCATTGCTTTTGTACCACTCTTTGGTGTCGATGGGAAAAAGTTATTTATCCTTTAACTTAAATACAAAATGGAATTGGCAGCAAAGTAAAGAAAAAGCGTGAGAAAACCCAAAATAATGGGATTAGAAAGGAATCAACAAGTTTGTAGCAAATGGGTAATATATATAGGCAAAAAGCACTTAATTGGACTTGGAAGAAAGAAATAATTGATGTCCTGGATCTAGTTAAATATCTACACCTGTAAATTGAAGAAAAATGTAATCAGTTCTAAAATAAATATTAAAAAATAGTCTTATTGAAACTGGAAAGTAGCCAGTGACTGAACAGAAAGAGTAAACAATGGAAAGAAATTCTGAAAGGAAATAAACTCCTTTGTGCTAAACAAATGTTAGCTGCTAAAATAGCTTTAAGTATGGGGAAAGAAAGGAAAAAAGCTTGAGAGATGTGCTTTGTTATCAGCTCTTCTGCTAAGCCACCTTTTGGCTTTTTAAAGTTGCAGTGTCTCCAGCACCAAATGGATTGTCTTGATTGCCCATTTCAGTCTGACCTTGATGGTCAGCTGAGCCTGGGATAGACTTCACTCCCTGGTGGATTCGGAAATTGACAGTGATGTACCATTTTTTGGTTTCAGAAGCAGATTGGAGTAGTGTGGAGGAACAGGAGAAATCAGTGTGGTGATATTTCAGGTGTATAGTGCATGCACTTGGCAGTTGGGAATAATAGAAAATACCAATGAAAATACTTAGGAATACTTCTAGATGCAAAGCAAAGTTTTCCTTAATGTAAATTCCACATTTTATCTACTCTATTTGCCCAAGACCTGCATCAATTCATGAAAACTTGACTATGAAAGCCACATGACAATATACTTCATGAAACACTGAAAATGGAAGTTAATGGAAAGTGAATTCATCTGCTAACATACATTTTCAGATCTTTCCTCATCTCCCAAACACTTAATTACTGTGTACTATAGTGTGTGTACCTTAGCTGTTCTGTCCTTTTGCTTTTCAGCACAATCTTTTCACCTAACTGTGTCCTCTTTTAATTCTAATAGTTTAAATTTTTTGACATTCTGGTTAGTTGTACTGATTGAAGAATGCTGCAATTTGCAGGCTAACACCAGGTTGGCGTATATTACAACCTGGAAAAACATAATATTTTGGAGGTTAAACTATCCAATTATCTGTGCTTCTTATCTATCTAAAAGAATTACTATTTCTAGATTTTGCTGTTACTGTTCTGATTTGTTACATACAGCTCTATTATATACAGCGGAAGAAAAACATTTGCATTCTATACAAAGAATGTTCCAAGAACTTTCTATGTTGGTTATACATCTTGAGTTAGAAAACAAGAATTTCCCTTGCTGTGAAATGCTTTCCAACATTTTTGAAAAAATTGGAGTTGATCTTGCCAGGTTTGAACTTAGGAAAAATTTCCTTTTTGTCTCTCCAATGAAATACATTTTTTTGCTGCTTTAAGTAGCTATGAATATAGAAAAAATGAAGGTAAAATTATCCAATAGGCTCTTCAGTCCACCCAAAGAAAGCAGAGGTCTGATTAATACAAAGTAACTATACAAATGCTAATTCAAAATAGGCTAGTTGTGTAAAAACAAATAATTGCTAAAACTGCTTAGCAGAAGCTTGATAGCTTTTTCCGCATATGAGTATTTAGGACTTTCTTCTGAAAGGTAACTTCAGATTGAACTAAAGCATATGAACTTCAAATGCCTGGCTACAGTTATACAGTCAATTTAACACAAAAATTATACTAGATATTTTTGTCGTATTCAAGTTTTATTTTACACACTATAAGTGCCTATGAATATTCTGGACTATGTTTTTAGTACCACAAGTACACTGAACTGTAGTTTTGTAATCAAAGTCTGGAGTGATTACAGTATTGTGTTTGTGTGAGTAGTAGTTTATCAGGCTCTTATACTTCATATTTGAAAAGACGTGTTTTATGAATGCAAGAAAGAATGTGTTATTACAAGACATTACATGTGGATATGAAGTTAATACTTTATAGTGTTTGTATATAATCATGTACTTGAAAACTCCAGGTCGCAATCTTACCCGGTATAAATATAGCTCCAGTGATAACGTATGGGGATCTGGCATAGTTTGTTGTAATCACATTTCTTTACCTATGTTGCTAATTAAAGCTTTTGTTATCGTGAGTGGGAAAAAAATTTCAAGTTACTGCTTAATTGCTGTGCTTTTTTGCTCTTTCTTGGTCTCCTGTTGTTAAATCAACAAAGGGTCTGATTTTCCAGTTTGTAAAATACACAGTATTTGTTTTTCTAGTGCTGTCACTTTTTTGTGGGAGACCATTTATTAAAAAGTGTCCTTCATGTTTGATAAAAAAAATAAACCATAATCAGTCCTATTTGAAGTAGTTAATAGTGTAGATTTGATTTTTTCTTTCTATTCTTCTTAGTGTCTTCCTATGCATGAGTTTCCTGGATAAGTTAGTATTTAAAAAAAAAAAAAATCTACAAATGGTAAAATCCCAACCTGGAAAAGCCTTTAGAGATGTCACTTAATGTATTACTGTGGCCACAGTGTTTTGTGTTAATACCTGAACCCCTCATCTTCAATGTAGTTTCCATAGTGGTTATTTCAAAGTATTTTTGCGTGGAGCTTGCCTAGTGTATTTGTTTACCTGAAATAACTGCACTTTCAACAAGCAGTTCTTCAAATATAATTTAAATGCTCATCTCTAAAAATTTAACCTTGTCATAGTTTTCTGTGTCCTGTATATGGCCTTGGATAGTAACAGGGGACAGAATGACATTTTCAGGTACTTCTGGATGTTGAAAATTTGAAAATTCATCAGAAGTGTAGCATTTCGTTAAATAAAGCTTGATAGAAAGAAAATTACTTTAGGGACCTGCTGTTATATTATGACTTTAAGGGCAAATTCCTTAAATGCTGAAATACCATGGATTAGCTTTCCACTAGTTGTGTGAAAAAGCAAAATATTTAGTGGGCCGTATTTTTGTTTTGATTGTCATTTATCTGCAGTGCATAAGAAACATTAAGGTGCCAATTCAAGAAAACCCATGACTGAAAGCATATGTTCCTGGGGGTCACAGGCTGATTTCTTTCTCTTTTTTGTGCATACACACTCGATGACTTTATGTGCTTTGGTTTACAGAATTAGGTGCAGGTTGTGATTCTGTTTTTTAAGCATATGGAGTAAACACTGTTTTCCAAGATTTTCTCTACATGGAACTGGAAGTACTGGATACTCAGGGCTTCTTTGAGTCAGTGGGAACTCACATTGGTTTACATGTCTAATATTTTTTTTCATTTTTTTCTCTGTTTATAGACATGCATATGTTTTCACTTAGCCATGTAAGCAGTTGTTTGGATATTATAGGAGCTCTGCTTAAAAGTCACTATTGAAATATGTCAATACTGTATTTTTTTGATTTTTTTTTTTAGGCAATGAAGAAGGCATCCAGGAGGCAGCAGAATCTGATGGTGATGCAAGGTCAGAGAAACCAGGGCAGCTTGCTGTGGAGACTGAAGATTGGGATGGGCCAGGTAGGGAAAAACAACTGAAAGCCAAGAGAAATTTCTTGAACTAGACTCCAGTATTTGTTAATTTCATTGTTTTAGTAGATTGTTATGCTTTGCATTTATTTTTAATGGATTATCTCTTTTATGATCCATGATATTGACTGGTAAGTACTAAGATGAAATTCTTGGGTAAAAAAAAATGGCTTTGGTTGTACCATTTTGTAAATTGTTCAACATAAAATGCCTTATGCATTGATGTAAAGGAAAATGTTCTTGCTGCTTAGAATTTTATCAGTATCAGTAAATTCTTTCTTCCATGGTGGGATTAAGGAAGATGCACTTCTGCTCTGTTTTCTGAGATCAGAAGACCACCCATATGCTTTGGTCTCTTCTCAAACTTTGTGCCAGCATTTAACAACAAGTTTAGCTGAACAAATAGGTGTGATGTCTACTAACATTTTGAAGAACTTTTTTTACCTGTTTGAGCCTGATAGAAATCATTTAACACACCTGGTCACTGGTTTCAGTGGAAAGAGAAACTCAGACTGCAGTCAATGAAGTGTTAGAACTTCACATTAAAACAGTAATTTAAGGTAACATTTTCTACTGTGTAAGTGAAGATGGTGCAAGCATAACATTGCTAAGATGTAATGGTAATATGGCAATACTTTCAAGTATCTGTTCAATATAAATATGTAAAACCTCTGTACTGTAAAAGTACCTAAGGCAAAGGGGTAAATTGTATTTCTCAATTAGGCAATTCTGCAGTTGAATGCAGTGTTTTCACGGGCATGGACTTGGGAATAGGCCTTAAAAATCCATTATATTGACCATAATTTAATAAAACTGTTGCAAAATGTGCATCTGAAACCAAACACACACTAGCAATAGCTGTATCTCTTATGGAAATTTTCCCTCAAAAGGATAAGCACATCAGAAGAGAGTTCCAGAACCGTTCTATCAATAATTTATAATGCAACAATAATATTTCATTAGAAAAAATTCCTATATTTCAATTACATTTTCATCCTTGCTTGATTTTGCAAATTACTGTATGCTCTTCATGAAGAGAAGAACAAAACTAATGGCAATTTTCTGAAATCAGTAGCTGGAAAATACAATGCAAACAAAAATGAAGACATAGTATATCTAATTATTATGATATCATTTAAAATGTTCATGATAATACACAACTTGATATTCGATATAAAACACTATGGTGTTATATGGAAACAAGGTTTAGTATTGCACTACTGTACATTTAAAATAATGCAAAATATGTATGTGGATGTAGCAGAATGGCCTTTTTCAGCTGCATTGCAGATTTAAAGGGTGTCAGTACTTACCATATGACTTGTTTTTAATTTCATTATAAATAAAGTCTGAAATTTGTAATTTTTTGTTGCATTTTCTAGTGTATTTCAGCATAGTCGAATATGCATTTTGTGGGCTATTAAACAGTAGGATGTGTGTACTTCTTGTAATATTTATTGATAGCTTTGACATGGGATAAGATGGAAATCAAAGCTGAATGTGGGAAAATTTCTTTCGACTTCTGAAAACTGATGACCACCAGTATCAGTATCTCTATTTTATTTAAATATTGATTCTTTACAAGGGTGTAATACGTATGAAAAAAGGAATGGATATATACCACATCCCATACTCTCCGTCATGCATGAAATGAAGTGGGTTACTATTGACATGGAAAAAGAAGCAATCAACAGAAGATCATTTTCAACCATGCAGTACAAAGATAACATCTTTCAGTTTTTTGGAAAAAAACCACAAATCACGAAATATTCTGCTTGTTTAGGAACATATTTTAGCGCAGCACAAACAGAACCATTGAAAACCTTGATTCAACAGCTTTACCAACTGTCAGTAGAGGCACAACCTCAAAGGGCAGATGATGATACATTCTTTGTTTTCTGAGCTGTCTCTGGTCTCCATACCTTCTCTGGTAAGGAAAGTTCTGTCTCTGAGAGGTGGAGCCTTTCAGAATCCAACAACTGTGTTCTGCATGATACAAGTTGCTGTCCACTGATAATGTGAGCTGTGACAACTCAGGAATTTATATAAATAGTAGAGCCGTTTCCTTATTTTAATATTTTATGTCTTTTTTTAGCACTAAGGGAACATATTGTGACTTTCAGAGCCAGTACTTGCAATGGAACTGAAAAATTAAGCTTCTGGCATTAATTAGAGTTTTATTTTGTTTGAAAATTTGCATTGTTAAATGGTTCACATGCATTCCTAAGTCTTTGTAATTAGAATATTTTTATGAACAAAAATCTAAAGTTAAATGTGCTGTAGCTTCAAAGAATTTCTGCAGAAGCAATATTTCAGATCACAGATTCTTGTGACCTTCACTGACCATCAGGGAGTTTCAGAGATACTGCCTACTCTGGGTAGCCACTTTGAAGATTACCTGAATGTTTTTCAACTACCCTCAGTTTTCACTGTTCTTCAGATTTTAAAAATTCCTATTCAGTGAAGCTACTCTGAAATAATGGAAGCTGAGGTCAATAGATTGTGTATAAACACACAGCGAAGGACCTGATCCTTTTTATTATAGCCAACAGGAAATGTCCAAGAACAGAAAGAGTCTGAACAGCAAGACTGGTTTAAATGCATTTTATGTAGAAAGACCTAGTTTTTAAATGGGGGAGCAGAGTTCATTTTATGGTCTTGTATATGTTGTTTGCCTTGGTACATGGAGATCCATGGTTCTATAGCCTTTGTATTATTGTTTGGATGTCAGTGCATGTGAGGACAGTGCTTTATCACATAACAAACAGAAAGATCTCCTACATGGCTTGTACAGATCACCCAGGACATTAGAGGATACGATCATTCTGGTTTCTACTGGTTATGTGTTTTATGCTTCCATAGCAGAACTTCCTTAAAATCTCTGAAAATTTTAGATACCGCACACCTCAAGTAAAATATTGTTAAGCCAAATATAAGGAAAAAATATATTTTATGGCATCTTGAAAGATAAATTGTTTACAGATTTGGAAATGAATGCTTGTTTGCCATTATCCAGTGGTCATACTTGCAGTGGTGGATACAAGTTCAGTTCTCTGTACTTGTCATTGTAAGAGACAGCAAATATGAACTCTATCACAAAGGAGAAAAGGTTTTAATTAAGAAGTATGAATTATAGCTTGGAAGTGTTTAAGAACAATTTTTTAGACTTACCAAAAGCTATAATAAAAGTGAAGGAAATGTTGATATTTCCTTGAAAAGAAAAGTGGATGTAACCAGATGCTAGGAACTATAATACTAGGCTAAAAGGAAAAAAAAAGTAAAGAAAAAAAACCCACCCTAAAAGTCTATCAGTATCTTCATTAATAATAGTAAGATGCCATTTTAAAATGTGGTAAGAAAAAATTAATTAGAGAATTGGTATTGATCTATTACAAGCCATGACTCAATAGTTAGAGGGGACAGGTAAAAGGGTAAGGTAATTATTTCTAGTCTGCTTAAAACATTTGTGCTGGAAAGCCTATTTGACTGTAGGTGATGACTATACTTCTGTACTAGCTAATATAAGCAGTCTGATGGTTTGAATTTAACTTTTTTTAGGAGCTAGATGACCCAGATCTAATGATCAACTTCAGTTCTGAAAAAGTTTGGATATGATTTCTCAAATGCATTGAAAACCCATAAAGGTTGGTGTGGATAATGACAGACCTGTCCACATGGCAGTGGTCCCACTGGAAATAAGGGGATAAGTGATGTAAGATGCTTTTATTAAGAGAGGGTTAGTCAGAATGCCAATCCGTATAGGCTTATAGAAAAAAAATATGTCTTGTAAAACCAACATAATACGTAATGTGACCTAAAGTATATCTAGTTATTTGCAATATGTTTAAAATTTAAAAAAAAAAAAGCTGAATAATGGATCGATATTGCTATTGGTAGACCTGAATGACTTGCCATGTTAGCTGCTGCAAAATTTCAGTGTAATTAAATGTAAAGTTATGAGCTTATGAGAAGGTAATAAACATTTTGATAGAATTGTTAAAGTTGTAAAAGACCTGTTGGAGTGTCAGAAAGCAGGGTCTCTGAAAAAGACTTGAGATCTGTTGAGCTGGGGTTGAGCCCAAAAGAAAGGTTTGTGGCTAAAGGGTGTGCTTTGGTTCCCAGATTACTTCGCTTGTGTGATCAGCAGTCTTGTTTGATGCTGCAACAGGGTTCTGTGACCTGCGGTCACACTTCAAGAATGATGTTAAAATTTTTAGCAGATTTAGAGAAGAGCCACTAGAATGTTGAAAGGACTGGTATGATGGAAGAGTCTAGGTCCTTTCCCTATTTATTTTATCAAAGATATATTGAAGTTACATTAAAGGGCAATCTGATTACAAACTACTTTAAATTCAGAGTGAAAATCTGATAACAATGGGCACCTCTTTCTAGCAAAGTATCAGAAGATTAAATGGATGTTGAAGCTCCACAGTTTCAGACACAAAGAATGGATTTTAGTGCTTAAAAAGTCATTACTGAAACATTTTATGAAAAGTCACTTATCTGTCATTAGAAATATTTGCATTCAGGATGAGATACTTTCCTAAAGAACATGATCAAGTTCTGTGGCAAACACTGAACTTATAAAATAAGATAGATTTCACTGGGGCAGGAATTAGACTGACTGACCATGATAGTTCCTTGTAACTTAAATGAAATTAATAAATGAGTATACTATCCATTGCTTTTATAAATACTGTACTATTTGGGTGCATTTATAATGAATAAGTACAAGCAGTTCTCCATATAAGCATTTCTCAATTTTTATTACTTCAGTAACTGTTTATTAAAGCTATGTTAAGAATGATAACTTCTCTGTGCTTTTCTCTATTCTGTAATTCTCAATTACTCTGTAGTGATAAAACAATAGAGTTGAAGACATCATATACCTATTCTGTAATATGCAAGGGAAAGTTTTTCCCTGTAGACAGACGGGACACAATTTTCTAGTACTGACTAAGCCAATAAGTTTTTCCAAATCCACTGCACCATCCTGTGTGCCCCATTCTTTTGGCTTTCTTCTCACAGTTCCAACAAACAATGAGTGTTTCAGCCACCGGTGAAGTTGTATCTGGCTTTTAAGACAGAGAAATATTGTCTGTTACCAGCTGAGGAACTAAATATAGGGACAAAGGTGAAATTAATGCCACTCAGAAAACTCTTGTACCTAAGGAAGAATTGATATCTTTCTTCTTAATTCGAGTGCACTACACTAGATTGTCCTTATTTCTTATGTGAGCTCTTACTTTTATAGTCATAAAGGTGCATGACTTTCTTATAGAACATGCTGATTTTGTCAGTTGGCTAGCTTGAAAGTCAGTCTCAGAAGTTCTTTTGAATTGTACCTGAATTCTGCTTAGAAAGTGAGAAAATGTGGTTTGTCCACCTGTCCAAAATAGAAAAAAACCTGCCAAAGCAAAAATCCCCACCATGCAGTGTAAAATAAGACCTAAGCACAGTATAGTTTCTTTTAATTACTCTTACAGGTTGGTATTCTTCTTAAAATGTATCAGAAATTATAAGAAAAATAGTATACTGGAAATTAAACAGCACTTTAAAATGATGTTACATTGAGCTATGATGCTGTTAATATTTAATAAAAGAAACAGGCTTTCATGTGGATTCTGGTGTATTGCTTTAGCGAGTTGTAGATAAGAAAAGTTGTAGTGAACATTGGGCATGCCAGGTTCACATTTTTACCTGCTATAAAAGGTAGTTTGGACAGCTTTTCTGTATAGATTTCCTGTAGACATTCATAAGAATCACTGCAAATATATGTTCATTGTTGGGTTTACTCTGCATTATTTAGTAATACTATAAAATTTTGGGTTACAAGGCAAAGCTGTATAATATAGAGTGGAACGGTTGGTAGACCAAGATTTGGTTGCAAGATGGAAACAGACATTAATGATTGCCTTCCCCCCACACACACACCTTTTTTTACTTCTTTTTCTTTTTCTTTTTTTCTTTCTTTTTTTTTTTTTTATTTCTTTCTTTTTAAACCAGTCCTAAGAAGGACTTGGAGATTACTGTCCTGATTTTGTTTCCTTTTTGATTGGGGAAATGTGGTAGATATAAGATCTTGGAAATGCTATTTGATGTAAATTAACAAAAATCCATGAAACATAGTTAACCATAGATATAGTCTGACAGTAAGAAGAATATTGTGAAGAAGCAGAGGAAATCATAGAACGACTGTGTGTTACTCTGACAGTGAATCGGTATTATCTCTGCTATCAGATAATGCAGTTATCATTAATTTTCACATTTGCATTTCAATCTTTGGAAGGAAATGACTCTTGCCGGATGAAGATAAGAGCTCTGTACCACTATAATGAACCATCATTTTATCCCGATGCTTTGTATCCATATGAAAATGAGTCTGGGTGGTGTGGTATGTGAGGAGGGGGTGGGGGGGGGGGGTCACAGAAACATTATAACAAAGTGTCAAAAATCACTACAGACTTTTGGAACCCTTAATGAAACAAGAGGCAGTCTAAATAAATCTTCTGTAGTGAAGTGGATATTGGATTAAAAGCAGAGAGCTGGACTCCCAGGCTCCAGGGGTTGGGAGGGAACCTTATTGAAACAGGGAAGGATTTCTGTGGATATTGATCTGGTTTCCATCAACAATTTGGAACTAGGAGGAGACCATTTGGACACAGACTAACAAAAGTAAGGGTCTAAGAGTCATTGAGTTAACCTTTGCACTGCAGGTCTTGTTCTGACACTTGAATTCTGTTAAGGGAGGTGCAAATGCTCGTGGGCTGCTGTCTTTGTGGTTTGGATTATGATACTGGACCTGTTTTAAGTGGTTACCACAGCTGTGTATTAAACACAGGATTTTAGGTAAATCAGTCTTGTATATAGAGTTTGTTCAAGTCTTAAAGGACTGTAGTGTCCCTAGTTCTTTTTCATGCATAGCCCTGATTTGTGTTGCTTACCTGAAACTCAATCTGCAGACTTCTGCATCATTTCATTTTAGCTCTGATTGACTAATACCATTGTTACTGAAATATACTTGCACTATTTTCAACTTGTTTAACCTTTATGTTGTAGTTAGTGCCTGTAACATACAGACTTCACCATACATAATTTAGACTCACTGCCAAATGTCTTCTAGAAACAGGAACTCTTGAGCTTTGCCCTTCTGCCCCATTTTTTGTAACAAAAGCTGAGTTTCTTCAATCATGAAATGTTTGTAAGAACTTATATTTAAATACATGATATGTAAAAATTAATTTTTAATGTGTAACTCTGCACAATTTATAGGAGCACCAGGATGTCAATCTTGCTGTGACTAGCTGGGATTGATGAATTATTCTGTTGGCTGTAGCAGCTGCTTCCTCGTGCAGACCTTTCTCAGGGTCTTTCCTCTCTCTTCTTCATGATGAGAGTCTTTGCTTCATAATGAGAAGATGCAGGTCTAAGAAGCAGAAGGAAAAATATGCTACTCTTGTGTTAATATATTCAGTAGTAACAGAAGTGGAGTAGTAAATAAGTGTTAAAATGTTCCCTGTCATGATTTTGGTTGAGGCCAGCGGACATTCTTCCCAGGTAGATCCCAAGGTACAGAAGTTGCAGCATTGCAGGGAACATTCTCCAGAGGTAGTTTGTGTGCTGTCACCTGATTAAAGGCTAAGGAAGTTCCCAGCACACAAACACAGCTGTACTTGGCCTCCGTGCCCAGAGCTGTTCTTTGCCACATGTAACAGACCTTTTATGTCCATCTAAGAGACATACTTAGTACAGAAGTTGGCTTCAAGGCAGTTGATCCTCTTGGTGGACTGCTCCCTGTACGGGCCTGAAGGATGAGAATGTGAGAGTGGTTGGGTGAATTCTCATGGAAGTAGCAGCCTTCTGCTACCTTAGCTGTCAGCTAAGGTAGCAGAAGCAGCCTTAGCTGTCATCTTTCCCATGAGCAGGTTTGACTTTCCTAGGTAAGAGACTGTTGCATGACCTACCCAGAGCATGTGTAATAGATGGGGAGAAAGGTTACTTATGGTCATGTCTGACAAAATGAAATTCTGCCCTCTAGCCAGAAATTGTGGTCACCAAGGCTTTAAGAGACAATTGAGGCATAAAATAATTACTCTAAAATCATGTGAATAGGCAGTAGTAAATTTTCAAAACTAAGATATGTTTCCTGTTATGATGTCACTTGCTATGGGGACTTCTGTAGCAACCCTTTCATGATGCAAGGTTCAAATATTGCAGGATTCTGTAAACCTGGAGACATGGATTGTCTCATTTGACTTGCAACTTGAAATACCAAAAAGCAGTGACTTCATCACTGAATACTGGAACTCTTGTCAAGCATTCCAACTGTTTTGTCAGTTGGAATGCCATTTCCTTATCATTATATTATTAACACAATATTATAAATACTATAATATATTATTACATATTAATATTAATTGTGTTATTGTTAGCATATATATATGAATTTAAATTTAATTTCAAAATCAGTTTCTATAGAAATGAGCCTAGTTTAGAAGTACTGTCTTATAGGTTGAGGTAAAAACAATTTACTAGAAACAGCAATGAGATAAAAAAAATGAACAGTTCCAGCGACAATCCTAATAACAACAGTGTATGTGAGAGAGGATGTTTTACATGGAAAATGTTCATCGATGTGGCACAACCCCAAGACAAAGAACAAAATGGCCAGCACACCCTCCATGTGCCACCTTTTCTTCCCAACCACTAGCCATGCCCCTCCTTCTCGGAAGTAAGGATCCCTTACTTCCACCCCCCAGTGATGATGTGCATGGTATAGAATAACAACATGGACATGCAGACACAGCTCCAGACTGTGCAAAGTTAATCCTGTCCTTGGCCAAAACTAGGAAAACTAGGTGGGCTTGAAAATGATCCAGTATGTTCCTAAATTCTCTTATACTTCTGTATATCCAGCATGAGGCAAGAACATTGGCCTGGCTTGTAAAAGTCATTGAACTCCGAATGAAAGGTGATATGTATTTGAAATGTATTCTGTTTTGATTGGCATTTATGTTGCAAGCACAAAAGACTTCTTGTTCTCTGAAAAAAGTTGATAGCTGGGAAAGGCATGTTCAAGGGAAGAATCATCAGATTCACTAGGTACTTCACTTTGGACATGTTACGCTATATAGTGGATATTATGTAAAGTACAAATCCCCGTAGGTCACACAGTGAAGGACTCCTAGTCTGTGAAATTCTGCAGGGAATCAATGAACATCTGCATTACAATACATTGTTTCTTGTAGTTTCATACACCAAGGGACCTGCAGAGGCTGGCAGAAAGCTTTGCACTTTTCAGCTGTCTCCACTGTAGTTTGGCCATAAAGGCAATATTAAACCCTGGTAATTGAAGGGGACTGGGAAACAGTGTCTGGTTTTGGAAGCATATTGGGTGAGAATAAAAAGGGATAGGTAATCAGTCCGCAAGTATTTTGTTCTTTGTTGTGTTTTTCCTGTTACCTAAGATTATTGCATCAGGAATACTGCATGGCAACACTGGCTTGAACAACTGAAGGATGGATGTGTTAAAATATTGAACTGTATGCACAACACAGCATTATTTCATGCATTTAAGGTGCAGTCCAGTAGTTGGATACAAATACCTACTGAGAGATGCTAGTGACTTTATTTCTTAAATTGGCAGGTTTCAGTGATGAATTCTGTGTTCAGCAGAAGAAAATATTTTAGTTTTCAAAGTCCAGTGTCCTTTTAAACCATCAAAAGCTGATTTATTTACTCTCTCTTAAGACATCATAAAAAAAGAGTTGGAATAATAGAAATAAAACAACAACAAAAATTATCACCAGGAACCATTGTGCCTCCTTTCAAAAGAACTAACTTTTGCTGAGAGTAAAAAATGTAATGTGACATGATACTGTATTTACTCACAAAATTGCACAGTTCAGGATGGTTTGGAGTGAGAAAAGGAAACTGGATGTTGTCATCATGGAACTGGAACTAAGGGCAAAGTCCTCTCTTGGTTCTGACCTTGATTTTCTGTGTTTAGCTCAGTGAGACCAGCTTAGCACACATTTGGGTTTAGGTTCAATTGCCACATTTCATTTTTAGGATGTTTGCCATTGCATTCTCAAAAGGAGGATATGAATTGAATAGTACTTTATCTCCTTGATTTAGGCTTCAGACAATGATATGTGAAAATGATCTTTGTAAAGTGAAGTAGTAGTCGTCATACAGAAATGCTGCAATAAACTCTCTTATGCAATCACTGATCAACACAGCAAAAGTAAGAATGGTTGTCTCAATAGCATCAGACCTAATTTTGTTCTAATTACAGAATGTGTAATTCTTTAATCGTGTTCTAATGGAATCTGTGAGAAACCCCAGAATCAAATATTCAGAAGTATGGTCCACGGTTAAAACTGGTGAGATATTTGAGTAGGCAGAACTAATAATGGTTAAAAGCCTGTGTTTGGAAAGCTGTAACTCTTAGTTTTTCCTGCAGTCAGCTGATTACCTTAGACATTCTAAAATAGCTGTGTAGAGGACATTTTGTTCCTACCCCTTCTCCCCCTGACAAAGATTTCAGAACTTTCTGAATGTGCTCTTTAATTAAAAGGGTTTTTTCCAAAAACTATTTTTAATCTATAGCATATTAAATCATATTCATGGGGAAGATTCTTGCATATGCCTGTTTGTGTGTGGGAAGCCAGTCCAGTGTATACACTGCATCTTCTATGATATTTTACAGAAAAAGTGAATCACTTATCCCATCATAACTTACTCTTTCCCTTTGCTCCCCTTCGTGTCTCAGGACTTTTAAGCAATGTATTCAAGGTGAAAAACTCAAACAGCCATACCTGACTTCATAAAATATTTTTGTGGATTAGAGATAGAAAAACTTAACATTATTTTACATAACTTTGCTTTAAGTATATATTGCAGGATTACACATTTCCCTATTTATTTTATAAAACAATATTGTCTGATATATTTTGAAGATTGGGGATAAACTGTAAAAATTGTATTTCACTGAGAGAAAGTACTCAGGGTGGGCTTGTTCATGTTTGTGCTGCTCTGATTTTATGGCAGTATAATTGTGTTGATTTAAAAGATGCTTCATCAGCATGAACCCACAATGATGGACTATTTTGGATAATTTAGAAAGATAATATAATGTATACACTAAGGACATACTGTTCCAGAGTCTCTTGTGTATGCATTTTCAGCTGGGTGGTTCTTAAAGGAGACTGAATTTCAAATTACATCATTGTATGAAAAAAACCCTTCATTAAGTTATCTGAACTTTGATACTTGTAGTGTGGTGCCAAAATTACTAATCAGTTCATAAATCTTTGGCTTGCATATATAAATAGATACTAGTTCTCATAAAAAAAATGAGACTATCTGGAAAGCACTCATGATACACATCCAGTCAGAGTTTTCTTAAGTTGACCACAGTCCAATTTTCAGGGTTTGTGTAATGCAGCATTGTAAATGCTTCATATAATTGTTGCCATCTGATAAATTATGTATAATATTAAAATTTATTTACTTAGTACTTTTACTGTAGTGACTTCTACTTTAGTATTTTTATTGACTTATTCTCATTAAAAAAACCCCTTTTCCCCCAATTACAGAACTACTCAGTATATGATACTGACTATTTTTCAAAGTTTTGTATTGGATATCAACTTTTCATGGAACTTTTCTTTAGGAGGTGCTCTCTAAATATGTGACTATTTCTAGCAGCCGAAAAAGAAAAAAACCTGCAACGAAACAACAGATATTTTGGTGTGTTGTGTTCCGATAAGAGCTATCATTTAGTTTAATTACTATATCCATAACACTTTAGCCATCAAATTTTGAGTATCTTCCAAGGAAATTATTTTCTCTCAGCTTGTCTTGCTAATCATTATAGTAATAGTTGCAACTTTGGGTTTTTTTTCTGTCGTCACGCCACAGTGTGTGAGTCATCGAAGAATGGTGTGATAAGGTAGTTGACAGGGATGTAGGGCTTAAAATGGTATAAATGTGCCAGAAGTCATCTTCAGGGGACCTTGATGAAGTGTCCTTGCATATTGCTATGGTACCTTTAAATACATGACCTGCAAAGCAGTGGGCAGTCAGGAGTGTTGGAGTCTGTTCTACAAGATGCACAAAGTAAGCTTCAGGTTTCTTTTATGCTTTTCTGCAGGAATGAATCTGATTACAGAAAAGTCAATCTCCTTGGATTCTGCCTCTCGTCAATATATCCTGCAATGGCATATGTGTATTGACAAGCATGATGTAATAGATTAGTTGCTCAACTGATTCATTGGTCTCACATTGTTCCGTGTTCTGTATACTGGGAAGCTCAGTCAAGAAATTAAATACTCCAACAGCACTAGGAAACTGATCTTTCCTGTTAAATAGCCTCTTGCCATCTATCTGCTTGCTTTTTAATTTTTCTCACAAAAGAGACAAAAAATGGCTTGAATTTTTTAGAAAGCACATCACATTAGTTTCACCATTTCTCAGCTACTAGGATCATTGCCCTATAAAAATGTTATGTGTGTTTCCCAAAGCTTGGACATATCATGATGCTTATCTAAAGAGAAAAAATGATATATTTTTAAAAGAAAAATGCTGACCTAGTTAGTGAGGCTGAAACCATTCATTAATTAGAAGTCATAATTGCAATTACATGGTAAAATTAATTTATCACGAAAATAATCCTATCAGTTTTCCTTTTTGGAAAAATGGAACCAAATGATTTTAGCAGCCCATATTGCTTAAGGCTGATATTACAATGATACTGGTTTAGAGTGAATAAAGTAATCAAATTCTATTTTCAAGATCTGAAATTCTGAGACTGTGTCATAGATAGTTTATGTATTATATGAGATTCACTTGAGTTGTAATTTTGTAATTACATATAATATATAAAGCATATATGTACAGATAAACGCATAAAAGGAATATAGTGTGTTGAAATTTAAGAAGAGTGAATTGAAGATAACACAGCACATAATATATAGAAAAATTCATGTAATATGGCAAGTATGCTACAGTGTGTGAAACTGAGAATGCCTTTTCTACTCTCAGGCTATTTAGACTTCCTTGATATTCAAATGTTAATGTACATTAAATAGAATTTAAGGAGGTCCATCGTGGTGGACCTCAGGCAGCCCTAGCAAGTAGTGATCCTTGGGGATGCCACTTTACGTATATATTTGCAGAGATGTGATAAGCATGAAATACAGTCCTTTGATGACATCATAACTGTGAAATATGACATTATTTCACTCACCAGCAGTCAGAGCTCTGCTTTATCTATTTTAAGCAGTCTATATGCATAAATAAAGAATACCAAATACTGAAGCTGACTGCTGTAACCCAACACGGCCATCTTCAGCCAAAGTACTCATCACTTTCCATGATGCCCTATGGATGTCAGGGGACTATTTGTAGAGTAACTTGCTGTCAAATATCACTAAATTTAACAGTGTCTTCTCTCCAGAAATGAAGTAATAAGTGTTGTTGGATTCTATTAGACAGCTATATGTCCAAATTCATCAATTACTTATGCTTAAATTTTAACAAGAGGGCAGAAATGTATTATTTTATGTCAAGCTAGTCAAACTTGGTCTTTAAATTTAAGGATCTCAAATATATAATGAAAATTTCTGGTCCTGTTGAAGTAAATAGAAAAGTACACATTGATGACAACGGAGTTAATACCTAGTCTGTTAATGGCTAGTTAATGTATGAATACATATATCGTTTGCACAAAACTCACAAATGTACTTTTCAGGAGAAAGACTGTTAGGCCTGCACTTTGTTATTAAAGGGAGAGAAGAACAAGTACACTTTTGAGCACCTGAAAATATTTTAGGTCTCCGTGAAAAAGACTACATAGAAGCAAGAAATCCATATATAAATCTATCTGTCCAGACTAACCTGGCATTTGAAGATAGAATCAGTAAGTCTTTATTTTTTGCCTCTGCAGGTAGTAAGAAAAAAAAAAATTACTTTCAGTAAAACACTTTTGGTCTTCTAGGCTCCCATATTGCAAAGTATTTAAGAACTTTTATTTTAATGTTTGTGAGCATGCCATTAAAAACCAAAACTACCCACATTCATTAAGTTAAGCTCAAACGTGTTTGTAGGACTGCGGCCTTAGCTCAGAAGCTCTTCCAGGAAGGAGCTGCCTTTATTACAGTTCTTTCTACGTACTCAGCAAACTGCTAGCCTGCATAAATTAATATGGATGCAAATCAAAGCAATACTAAAGGCCCCTTTCTACTCCTCTGGAAATGCAAAAGGCCTTAAAGGTAGACTAAATTACTTCAGCAATACTAAGAATTCTGAATACCGCGAACTTCAAATTGTAGCTGCTATAGTTTCTGTTAATTACAGAACATTCTTTCATGGATTTGCTTGATTTTCTAACTTACTATTTTGAAACTTTTTTTATTAAAATACTTAAGATATTTTGACTTGTATATGCTTCTTAAAATAAATATTTTTTCTTTTCCTTTGAGAAATAGGAGCTAAATCTTGAGGCTGCTGTTTAATTCATAGCCACTTCATTTTCAGTGATGGGATCCTAAGGTGTAGCATAACATGTTAATTTTTTAAATGGAAAATTCATTTGAATTCTTCAATCCTTTCTTATTTATTTTAAATTTTAAAAACCCCATCATATTTTATGGCTCTGATTACATCTGGGGATACCATCTTGTGGTGTCATAATGCACAAAAGTCCCGCTCTTGTTTCATTTTCTAGTGGTATGATTTTACTATAACTGTGTATATTTTGCTGTAACTATATATAGGAATATACCAGTATAAAGAATTGAGAGAAGAAGATACTTAAATATTGTCCAGGAATAGAAAAGGATTGTGATACATAATGTCCAAAATGCTCCTAAGGACAAATTTTCTCTTAAAGGAACTAGTTTTGGCAGGGATTTTGTCTTTTACAGTTTGTTTTTTTAATGAAAAGTACCATAAGTATGACTGAAGGGGTATCCTGAAATACCCTGTGTGAAGCATCAGTGGCTCTTAGTTTCTCCTTCTGAAAATCAGTTGTATCTATTGCCTATTGTTTTAATTACTAGCTAACTCCAAGCAGTATTTTAGAATTATGATTGTTGCTTGATGATTTTTTCAAGCATCGGCTGATAAACTAAAACTTACCTTGGCATTTCAGGGGAATAAAACAAAATATACCCTTTTAAAGCTCTTAGTTTCTCAATGCCAGTTACTTAACTGTGGTACATCCTATTTGTATTTTTATCAACTTTTTTTCTTCAATTTTTTTTATGCAGACACTTCCTACTCTTTAACTTTTGCCTTCCTTATGCAATATTTGTAGTAATAAAGCTAGTCCACATATGCTGTTTTTTATCTGCCTATGGCTATGCATTGTGAGAAAGAAGGCATGACATTATTTAACTGAATACATTTACTTCATATGAAAACTGTAGCACCTAAGCTTGCGTGTGCTTCTCTTGTGATCGTGGCCCAGTGATACTTCCCTGTTGTATTTGTCATCCCCACCTCTCTGCCTGCACTTGCATTCCCCTTCCTTCCTCCACACAGTTGGTCACAACACAGGAGCTATCGAGGTGACAGTCCAGCAGTGCTTAGGGGAGCAAAAGTCTTTACATTTTGGCTGCTTAAAAACAATTCATGGAAAATGTGTGCAGCAAAGAGGCAGTTTCCTCAATGTACTCATACATGTGCTGAAGAAATGTAATTTTCCTTTTCAAGTTTTGTTTCCTTAATAAAAAGGAAAGGATTTTGTTGTTCATATTTCCTTTTGATAATTCATAATTTCTGATCATCTCCTTTTATATTTTTGGTCTGATTTTGTTCATGTTCTTTATTTTCACTCTGGTCTGTATTAATTTTCTTTCTATCATTTATTTCCTTTGATTCTATTAAAGTCCTTTTTCCATGTGGTGTGTTTTTCATGCATTATAATTATAAAATATTTCTGTTCTCTCTTCGAGCACTCCAGATTTATTTACCTGGCTTTCTAAGTTTGGATATAGTTTTTCCTATGGTATTTATCAAAGACAGTACAGGAGAAATGAGCACTCTATTGCTGCTTTTGGCTCTGCTGTATTTTCAAAGAGCATTTGCTTGAGTTCATTTGATTATTCTTTTTTTCCCTCAGCTATGTATATAACACACACATATGTATCATCAATTCAGTGAAAACACCACAGAGAAAATGAATTTTATGAAATTGGGAGGAAGTTTGCAGCAAACAGTGGATTATATTGGTGTTATATAGTTATCTCATCAAAAGGTAGCAAATGCACAAGACCTTTTGCGCTTTTCAATTTGAAAGAAAATTATTTCATTAGAAAAAAAAGAACCATCACTCTGGATGTTGGAGAATGCCAGAGCCTGATGAAACCAGCTGAAGAGACAAACTGAGTGTACGGATGCAGATTAGCCTTCAGAAGATGAGGGTGTAAAAGGGATTTAATGGTAGGATGGATTATAGAAATCCTTGTAACAATGTTAAATAATTATAGTTCCAGCCGAGATCAAAGCAGTGCTGATTGAACCCCCTCAAGCTGTTAACACGGAGTATCTTGAAGGAAAAAAAAAAAAGAAGGAAAAAAACCCTCTGAGATTGGTCAGCCTGTGCTGACAGTGTCCTCTGATCTGGGGAAGTTCTGGCTGTGTTGAAGGTACAACTTGTGGGGGAGGGAAAATAGAGGAAGGATTTATCTGTCCAAGTAGCCTATTTGAGTGGGGGGGTTCTTGTTTTTTTAAGGGAGGAGGAAGAGGTTATTACAATCAGTGCTACTGGAGTTCACACACTTACTGAAATTGCAGTAAACTTTACAGTTGGCTTCTTTCCATATTGGAAAAAGGATTAAATTTCTTTAGCAGAACTCTGGTCTGTAACAGAAAATTATTATTTTTTTTTTCCTCCCCCCACACACCTTCCCCCCACTTTTGGACTATGGTTCCTCTATACATACCTGCCCAGCAACAACTATTAGTAGTGATAACTGGAAGAATGCCTTTGTAGTAGCAATATTTGGCTGCAGGCAGGGAGTACAGTTGCTATGCCCGTTCAACAGCATTAAACATTTATTCTCATTGCCTTGCCTTCCTGGCATTCATGCCTGGAGGATTATGCTTATGCCTCTATTAATAAAAAAAGGAAGTCAAAGTTAAATACTTATGGTTTGGTGGCGTAGTAACGTGGCATAGCCAAAGCTTTTCCTTTTATGCAGCTGTCTGTAAAGTGCATCACATCTAGTTGGCTGCAAAAGAAAATATATGAATTTACCAAGGTTGAGGTGTATTTCCAGTGATGGTGTGTTGACTATGTTCAGTTTCTACGGAAGTAGAAAGCTGGAGGGTACATTAGCTGAGTAATAAAAAACAAGGGTGGAGATGACTCTTTATGGACTGGAACTAAATTATGGAATCATAGAATGGTTTGGGTTGGAAGGGCTTATTTTTTTCCCCACTAGATCACGTTGCTCGAAGCCACATACAGCCTGGCCTTAAACAGTTCCAGGGATGAGGCACCCAGTATTAGTTTGTTCCCCAGCTCTGTGCTGGGACTGCAGGTGAATGAGAATGACCATGACTGAATGGACCTAAAGCATTAACAGCTGTTGGACATCTTGCTACCTCCCTCTCTCCCCCCAATGCCTTCTTTTTCCCCTCCTCACTCCCCTACGACTTTATTTTTGAACAAATACAAGTACTTTGTTTCCTGGGTACTCCCAGTCTACTAAATGCCAATCAGAGAGTGTGTTAATGAGCTGCTCTGTATTTCAGAGAATAATGATGCATATCAAAACCCCAAACCTGTTCTCAAATCCCTGTGTAAGAAGCTGCAGTAATATTTTTGAAATGTTGTAGGTAACAGCTTGTATCAAAAACTATTACTTTTTTAAAATTCAAAGATAGCATTGTTATTGGTTTACGAACTGTTGTTTGAGACCTGTCTAGGGACTTTGTTAACCTGTTAACTTAGGTAAGCTGCTTCCTGCTTAAATTCTGAGTAGAAATTTATGTTGAGGGGGCCTTAAATTATCTGTGTACCTTGGGTCAGGGATGAAGACTTTTTGCCACCATCTTCAAGGAGTTCTATCACTTTTTCTTTGAAAGTGGAAGAGTCTTCGCAGGCATCTTGAAGTATCCATAGCTGTCCAAGTTAAAGATATAGGTTCTGTGTCTATTGTCCTGGCCAATTCCTATGGAAAACACAGAAGTCTGTGTTCAGATGATTTTCTGGAGCATTTTCCCAGAATGTGGGGTTTAATAATGTAGAAAATATAGTAGAAAATATTTAGCTTTCCTCTTGAAAGTGTGATCTAAGACAAGATAGAAACGATTTTGCGGTAATTGCTGAAAGATCTTGGCCAAGATCTGCAAAGTTGTTTAGGTGTCTAACTATTTGATATGTTGTTGTTTGTAAAGTTAAACATATCTGTGGGAGCAGGGCTTAGTTTTTAATCAAACTGGTAGTTACACTGCTGGATAGAAACAGATCATTCCAAAAAGTGAGCTTTAAGGAGGTGGTATGCTAGTTCAAAACTAACTGGCATCAATTGAATGAGGGTTTTAAGAGTGAGTTTATCTGAGATTGTGGAGTCTTGAAGTCCTGGACAGGGATCTCTCAATTCCATTTTATAAAGGGATAATTTGAAGGAAGGAGTTGATGCTGTTTGGACATACAGATCTGTTATTTTTATGGTATTATTTTGGGTGTAGTGAAAACTGATGTGATAAATGCTTCGGAGAAGAAATCACCATGTCAGCCTGTGCTAACAGCTGAAGTGTCAGGATGAGGTTTTTTATATTGGAAATAGGAAAGAATAGTTTCTTTTTGAAACCAAACATAAATTTGTAGTGTGGTTTAATTTTGAGACTGATTATTTGCAGTGTTACAAAGAAGAGGGAGAAGGAAGAGCTTCTGAAACAGTACTTTTAAGGACAATAGTTGAAGGCAGGAGGGGAAGATAAAGGAAGCCATTAGCAATGTTTCTTAACTTGAGGAAGAGTTTCATTGTCTCTCTTTAGAGAATGTGCAGAATCCTTTCTTTCCTTTTTTTTTTTTCTTTTTTCCTTTTCCTTCACTGTCTAGGGTTCTGCTGCTGCTATCAAAAATGAATAATAAAATTGGGAATCAATGTGAAGTCTCAAGTTCTCTTGTCATTAGTTTCTTCTGCATGACAGAGTCATTCTGTATGATTCGTTCTTTCTTGTATCAGGTTACCAAACAAAGAATTAAAAAAAATTCTTTTCCTCTGCCTCACCATCAGCCTTCCCTATTGCTTTCTAACCCTTCCTGAAATTGCGGAGGAAGAGTTAATAATGGAACTAGCTCTAGTGCGTGTTACATACCTATTCTCACTTCTTCTTCACACTTTAAAACCCTTCACAGAGGATTTTAGAATGGGAAAATGCTAAATCAGCTCTTTCCCTGTCCTTGGCTTCTGGGCTTTTTTTGTCATTGTGCTATGGAAAAAAGGATCAGACTCCAAACCTTTAAGCAGTAGCTGCATTTGGAAATAATCTAAAGTAAAGTGATGTCTTTGTGCAATAAGGAACACCATTGTTCCCCTTTGTGTTCTGAAATGACAAATTATTGCCCCTTGACAGTAAATTTGAAATCAGATAACTGAGATTTGTTGGATGATTTTTATCTCCAGAGTCCATGTAAATTTGTTGTATCCTGTGTGTTGTGCATAGTGTTTGTAGGAGTATGGTACAGCTCAGAGTTATATCCAGCCATATGTGGAAAATTCGAAGATCTGGCATTTTATGTTACCAGAGGGGAAAAATGCCTGATTGGACTTAAAAATTTCCTGGTTATTTCCAACTGACATTATTATTTTGAAGTATTGTTCTCCATTTTAAAATAACTTTCTACATTCTTATTTAGATTGTGCTTACAATATGAATGGCTCTAGATATAAGTTAAAATATATAGGATGGAGAGGGCAACCTTCCCCCTCCTTCATGTCCTTCCCCTCCAGCCTCTATTTGTACTTCCAGGTATGAAAATAAAGTATAAAGATTCCAGTTGCTGCTCAACATCTGTGAAGACACTGGAAAAGAAGCTGTTGGTGTTGATGTCTCTTTCTTCATTTTTTTCCTCTTTATTTATCTTTTATTAAGGAACAAAGCGGAGGAAACAAAATATTTTTAGGCCTTAGTTAAAAAGTATATTTAGGATAGTTATGGCTGGTGTGTCTCATCCATTGAACATAAATACATGTAATAGTTTTTGTATTTGATACTTTTCAAGTATGAAGATTATCATACATATTAAAAAAAGCAGAGAGGAAAGCAGTTGCTCATAAATTCCAGATTTCTTCATGTTTTAGTTTGTTTCTGAAATTTTGCTAGGAAGTAATCTGTTTTATGGAGAATTAGTTTCCTTTAAAATTGGTACTATACAGCTTTGATAACATCTGAAATCTTTATTTGAATATCTTGCCTTGTGTAGTGTCCTGCCCTATAGGATACTATATATGCAGCTATAAACTAGCACCTCTCATTCAGATTTAAAGATTTCCTGTTATATTATAAATTATAATCAAAATTGCACAAAAATGATTCGATTACAAGCCAAAATGTACTTTCCAGTTTCAAAAACACTATTTAAACCTATCGTTTGAAGATGGAGTTTCAGCCACTGTCCTTCCTTTGAAGACTTTTTTTCTTTTAACTAATACCTGTTTACATTTCTAAGACAGGCACCAATTTAAACCTTTCTGAGCACATGTACTGGAATTTACTTTCACAAATTCCCCTGAAGAGTTTACTGTGTGCTAATTGTAGTAATTTCAGATGCTCAGGTCACATGTACATGTGGATCTTTGCACATTTAAAGGACAGAGCATGCATCAATTTTTTATGTTTTCCATATGTACCAGAAGTGGATGAATTGAAAAACAGAACCTTGTGATTTTTTATACCTGCTTGTAGTAACTTCTAAACAACACTAAATATCTATTTTCTGTATGTATCATCAAATATATTCACAACCAACCATTTGATCTTTCTGTCATAAGATGTTTAACAACTCTTTTTAGGTCACCTGTTAGATTTATGAATTCTCAGTAAGTGAATTAGGACAGATGCTCAGGCAAGAAGAAAGGCATATCTGAAGACTTAGTCCTCAAGCCTGATGTAGTTTTCAGAGGCTGTAGTGTGGTATACTGACAACCATGAAATCCTACTGTACTTAGCACAGATATAGTTCATTTCAGCTTCATAATGCTGTACTTTATCAATAATCAATGTATATAGACTCAGTTTTAATACAGAAACAAATCAGCAAGCCTCAGTTTTATTCTGTACTAAATTCCCACGTTTGAAAAGCAGAATGTAGAAAATGGCTGTGGTTTATTTCTTGTAATTATTAATTTAATTTCAAAGTCATGCCTAGTTATATCTCAGATATTTCTCTTCAGTGAAGTACTGAACCCATGTGGGACACTACCTCCTTCCCACCCAAGTCATCACCTTGAGTTTAATGATGCTTTCACATCAAGAAAGGTGGTTTTCTGAAATTTTAATTCATAATTGAACTTATCTAACTCTGGTGATAATATGGCTTTGAGCTTCACTTAAATAACTAGTCCTCAGATACTTGTTCAGACACTGAGCTAGGGAGGAAATGAAGTGGGATCATTTACAGCCATGCACAAAGCAGCAGGACATCTCACTGCCACCTGCAAATGGGAGTCATGGTGCTGTTGGCTCAACACTGAATTTAGGTCCTGACAGGATTTTGGTTACCCTTAAATAATACATATTTCTAAACATGTGATGACTTGGACATAGATAACTAAAGATGGTAGTATAGACAAATCCTATAGGTGCCCCTTTTCTCCCAACAGACTCCACTGTAGCCCTCTTTGTAAGTGGAAGGGGAAGATTAATGGGGAAGTAGTTGTGGTGTAGGTTCTTGAGGAGGAAGCAATCATCCTATTGCCACTAGAAGTACCATCTTTCAAGCACTGAAAAGAGGATTTGGAGATTGGGGTGCTATGTAAAACAGCAAATGCTCCTGTGGTTCCAGAGCAAGGTCTAAGGGATGACTGGAAGCAACTTTCTGGTCTGCTGAAGCTGGTGAAAAATAGGGCTCTTTATGGTGGATGTCTCTCAGCCTTTCTTGTTCTTCTGAACCTACTCTGCCACTGCTGCATCTTGCAAAAGAGGCTGCCATCTAGAATGTGGTGGAGTGTAATTTACAGAGAACAAAGTATCTGATTAGAGAGGAGTCCCTTGAGGTACAATGGGAAGGATTTGTCCCTACTGGCACATGCAGTATTCAGACCCGTGTGAAATAATTACAGCGTGCAACTTATATGGCATTGTACTTTCTGTGTTTCTCCTTTGGACACATCATCTAAATCATCCCTAGACCACGTCAGCAGCTGTAACTACCCAGTTTTTCACTTTGCCTTGCTCAGTGGCTTGCTTTGGCTCAGGAGGGACTAACTGGGGGCTGACAATGTTGTGGGGACATACATTTCCTTTCATGATTCAGAGGTCTGCAGCAACTCAGTCAAAAATAAAAGAATCCTATAAGCAAATAAAATGTGAATTGAATACATGGTTCCTGATTTATCTAAAAGCATTCGCTAAAAGTACTTCATTTCTTTTACTGCTGCAATAAAATAATTTTACAGTTAGTAGCATATAACTTACAGGAGTGACAAATTTGGTACTTAAAAAATATTTAGGTTAAAAAAACCTGTCACTTCCAGTAAGTCATTTTTAGAGTGTAATCACTTTAATTCTCCTCTCTAATTTTATCACCAGGAGACAAGCTCCAAGCCCCCTAACCTCCTGTAAAAATCTTTGTGCTGCTGCTTGTGGTGGCTCCCAGTCAGAGTGACAGAATGGGGATTGAGGCTGGTATGGCTGATCTAGGAATGAAGGAAACATGTCTTAGTATCTAGCAGTCTAAGTGGTAGATAAACATCGTTAATGTCAGGTCACTTGAAGTCTAAGTTTAACATAAAACAGTAACTTGTCAGAAAATACAGCATGAAACTTATGACATGTCCTACTTGGACTGGAAAAACTGTAAGCATGTGGTGACAGTAATATTGCACTGGCACAGCTATTGATTTAAAGAGTTGTTTACAGCCCTGCAGAAGACAGACTATTGGAGCTATACTCAGGGTATCTGTTCTCTTAGAGTGGTCTGGCATAGTTATAACACAGTGGTGCATGGTTTGCATTGTTGTGTTACGGATTAGCATCACTGAGGAGTGATAGCAGCCTGTGAGGAGGAGAGGACAAAGTCTTAGTTCCAGGGTAATACAGCATTGCTGGAGTCCAAATCCAACATGTCTTGTTTCTCTTTGCTTTCCCCAGTATAATTTTTCAGGCATTAAGAAGCTACCAAAACTGAGAAGCTTATTAGTCCACCATTAATGTGTTTCTTTGAGTTGGATGGTTTTGTAGTCCTGAGATTAGGGCACCTGCTTAGAAAGATAGGGAGCTGAGTTCATATCTGTTGTTTCAGGATTGATTGTATTTAGAATGAACTGATTCTTTGCTCAAAAATATGCTAAATTCTGGAGGAGCACACAGAAATCAACATCTCTCTGTCCTTAGGTGATGACCATAGCAAAGGTGCTATGTACATCATAAATTCTTGGTTAACAAGTTTTTATTATTAACACAAAGGGTGGATAGAGAATTTCTCCCTCCCTTTTAGTATTTTTGGAGGCAAAAGAAATGGATTGGAGTCTTCTAATGGTGAAACGAAATGGTAGCCACATGTCCTGATTCCTAGATCAGAGTTCCTGTGAAATTATGGTCACTATCACAAGTTTTGTTGTGAAAGCAAATGTGCCAACTGTGCTCTGGGCTGTACTCTGCACTGTTATTGCTCTGAAGGTAGAGAACCTCTTACTTTATGTCTTTGCATTTTGATAGATTTAGAGGGATATTCACCTGCTGCCCGAGAATGCAACTGCATTTGTGTTTAGACACTTATGGAATCAGAATAAAGAGACTTCCAGATATATGTAATGATAAGCAGCTGCTGAAGTAAGATTTTTAAACATCCTTTTCTTCAGTGTTGTTACCTATATTCCACTGAACCTCAATTAAGAACTAAATTATTAAGTCTTGACCCTGTCTTTAGCTCTGATTTGTATTGAAAATCTGTTTTACAGATCAGAAAGAGAAAGCATGAATAACTGACATGAGTTATGAATAAGAGCGAGGCTGTGCTTTTTATTTAGATTACTATGCAAAACATTTTCCTTTCACTGATAATGTTTTTTAAATGTAATTAGACTTTTTCATCCAGGAGAAACCTCCTTCAGGAAGACATTAATTATTAATGTATCAATTATTAATAGTTATTAATTATAAACTATGAATAATACTATTATTTAGAATAATTCAGTAATTTAGATTGGAAGATACCTCCAGAGGTCATCTAGTCTAACCCCAGCTCAAAACTGGTCTGACTTATATTAGGTTGCTCAGGGCCTTACCTGGTCAGGGTTTAAAGATAATAAAAAATGGAGAATCTGCAGATTATCTCAGCAGTGCTCAGTGTTTGGTTTCCTTGCTTAGCTGTTCTAATGTTTGTCTACCATATGTTGTGGAAATTTTCTCTTGTTGCAATGCTTGTTTGTTTTTCCTTGCCTTGTCCTTGATGATCTCCAATAGGAGAGTGGCTTTGTGTTGTTTTTACCCTCCAATTATATGTTTGCATAGAGAAGTTAAAGCCCTGTCTGAACACTGATCTTCCCAGCTCTTTCAGCACCTCTTGCTGCAGTCCCCTGGCAGTTTTGTGGTTCTCTACCAGACTTACCCCTGTACGTGTGTGTATGTCCTGCTTGACAAACTCATTCACAGCCCTGGATGCAACAGGCCTTTCACTCCTGCAAGAGCACACTGAGGATACAAGCCCAGATAGTCTATTCACAGATTTTTTTTTATCCAAGCTACTTTCCAGCTGGGCAGTGACCAGCTTGTACTGTTCCATGGGGCTCAACCTGTGGCAGGAACAGGACTCAGCATTTGCCTCCGTTGAACTTCATTTGGGTTCTGTCAGCCCATTTCTCCAGGTTGTTATGGTCTCTTAGCAGCAGCTGTGCCCTCCAGTGGTTCTTAGCTGCTCCCACCCATTTGATATCATTTGCAAACCTGAAGGGCATTAATTTCTAATTTCCAGACCATTAATAATTATGTTAGAAAGCACTAGCCCTAGATAGCCCCTTGAGAGGTGCTGCTAGTAACTGGACTTCATACTGTTGTTCACATTACTTTGACTCCGTAGTTCAGCCAGCTTTGTAATCTATCCATAAATTCATATTTCAGCAATATGTTTATGAGAATACTCTGTGGAAAACCTTTTTAAAGTCCAGCAATACCCACTGCTGTCCCCTCTCACCTGCTGAGTCTGTCATCTCATCGTAGGAGTCAATGAGGTTGGTCAGGTATGATTTGCCTTTAGTAAATTCATGCCAGGTGTTCCAAACCACCTTCTGACATTGTATGTGCTTGGTCATGGCAATGAGGAGAATTTGCTTCATACTATTCCCAGGGTTATAGTTTGGGTTAAAAACCCCTTAGTACCCTCCTCCTTATCTTAATGCTTGCTCTAATGTTTGCCTGTTTCTAGTCATAGGGGAACTCCCTTCTCCACAGGTGCTTCAGCATTTCAAAGCCATGGAGAATGGAATCATAGTGACAGTGGTCAGCTGCCGCATCATCCTTGGATGCAGCCCATCTGGTCCCATGGCTGTGTATGTGTGTGTCCAGTTTGTTTAAGTGCTCCCTTACTTGATCTTTCAGTCCTGCAGATAATGCTGTAGACTCTTACTGCTAAGTTTGGGAACCGAGGAAGCCTGATGGCATACCTTAGAATTAAAAACTGAACCAAAGAAGGCATTTAGGGCCTCAGCTTTCTTTTGATGTTCATAGTCACTATTGCCTCTGACTGACTATCAAGACCACATTTTGTGGGGTTTTTTTCACTTTAATTTTGCTGTCTGTGTTCCTGCTGAAGTATATTTTGCTGCCCTTCAAATCTCTCCTTATTTTTAACTCTAGGTAAGAACAGCATTACAAGAAATGCATAGATAGTCCTTTTAATTTTATCTTATCTAAATATAGTAATCTCAAAGTTAGTTTAAGGTAGTCTTTAGTCAATGAAGTGAGATAAGCACCTTTACTCCTTCCATTTTAAGATAGTTATCTATGAGAAAGGGGATAATTTTACCTCGTGAAACATGTCTCAGTTTACAGCAGACAGAACCAGGATGTACAGCTTATACCCGACATCAAGTTTTTAGGCGGCTCAAGTCAATGTTAAACTGTTAAGTGCAATTTAAGCAGCTAATTTTTGAATTCTGCTCATAATTCAAATAAAATACATGCTCACATTCTGTTCTGAATTGGCTTGCTTCCTCAGGAGCGTCAGAGGGTAGGGTTTCTGTAGGGTTTTCTATTTGATATTTCTTGATAAAATTTATGTTGTTATTTTGTTTAATTTACAGGATCATGAAATAAGATTAGTTAAATACTAAAAAAGATAATTGGGGCCAAATTCTACTTCTCAGACTTCAAAACTGGCTAATGTATTTAAATGTATATTTAACATTTTTGTTTTGTATAAAATATATTTGAATGCACACTAAATTGCCAACTCTAATATCAGGAAACACTTTCAACAAAATCATGCTTGTTCTGAGAGTAAAGAGAAACACTGCCAAAATGTTTTTGAACAGTTTATAGGAAGGTTATCTTTAGAGAATATGCAAAGCAGACAGTCAATAAAATGTCATAAGATTTCTTTCAGTGCAGAAAAAACCAGTTACGAGTATCTGTAGGGTTGAGGTGTCTTAAATCTTACCTTCTGCTTTTGTACAGAACTGCTTCATGACCTAGTAAGTTATATATGGGGTAAGGCTTCTCTAAATTCTCTTTCTACCTAACTTAAAGTGTCTGTAGCTTGATTTCTTTTTTAATCTGCACACACTGGGCAATGCAATTACAGTTACAGTCTTTGAGGATGGTAGGTTATCAAAACTCTGGAAATCACATTCATATCATAAGTATATCTAAAGGAAAATAAAACAGTAGACACATTTTTCTTATTTTTTTCAGATTCTCACTGTTTTTGTGAATGCATGACTCCCTAGGGTTTTTGAGGCAATGTAATTAATGTTTGTAACGATATTATTGTTTATTACAGAAACAGTCATGCACTGTGAGCCTCACTAGAAGTACAGAGTCATCAGGAACATGGGACATGGCTATTTCCACGGCTTTTATATCTTGGGGGCCCCATTCAGTTAAAATAACCAGGGAACAGATCCTGAGATGAAAACAATGAATTGGTTTGGTGCTGAACCTTTGATGATATTGTCTCCATAGGGCTTAAAAATGTGAAGGAGAACATATTTCCAAAAGCCATGACAAGTGGCCGAGGCAGAGGCTCTAGGGAATGACATCCAGTGAATTGTTTCTATCATGACATTAATTTAATGTACAATGCAGTCCACTCTTCTATATATTGGATGCTATGTGATTATATTAGTCTCATTTTCTCCTGGAGCTTCTTTTATTAAGTTGTATAAATCATGTGAACACAGTAACCATGAGTCACTTACAATTCTGCTTGTTCACAAAATTTGTTACACGTAACCACAGGCTCTATGATCACTTACTACAAGGGTTATCCTGGACTGGAAAAATGTAGTAGAGGATTTTTTTGCTTTTTCTGTGGTTTGCCTTAAATAGAAAGGGACTTTCTTTGTTAGGCTGATGCAAACAGCATGCTAATGTTTCATAGTCTGTTAAAAGCTCAAGTTTAAGGGAATCTTAAATGAGGTTGCTCTATTCTTCAATCTCTCTGATGCGTTTGTAAAGAAAAATAAGGAAAACTTGAAAATATTGTGTTAGTGTTTAATATTTTTCCCATCATCTCCCTTCTCCTAAGGGTGTTGTTGAAACTTGACTATTCTCCTTTAATAACAGCTACATGTGCAGCTGTTTGTGTGTGTTTAAGCAGCCAAACCACTCATTTGCTACACCTAGACTATTTGAAACTAAGTGTACCAAGTAAAATATGGAGGCATCTCTCTCTGCTCCAGCTCCCTGACCATTTTGAGAGTCTTTCTCTTGACTGCTTCAGTTAGTTAACATCTTACAAAGGAATTCCCAAGACTGGAATATAGTATTCCAGGTGTGGTCTAACAAACGGCGGAGGTTTGGTGGTGTGCTGTGGCTGTGCTCCTGTTAATACAACCCAGGAAGCTGTTGACCTTCTTTGGTGCCAGGGCATACTGTTGGCTCCTGTTCAGCTTTCTGTCAACAAACACCCCCAGGTGTTTCCAGCAGAGCTGTTACCCAGCCAGGCAGTGCCTCTAGCATTGCAAGAGTTCCTTCCTTCTCATACCCAGGACACCGTATTTGTCCTTGTCAGGTTTCATGAGGTTCCTGTGAGCTTGTTCATCCCAATTGTCTAGGCAGCTCTGAATGACCGAAAGGGCTGCCTTTGCATGGATTCCATCCCAGTTTGATGTCATCTGCAAATCTGATGACGTTGCCTGACATCCTTTCCTCCAGGTCATTTATTAAGACATTAAACAACACAATTCCTGGCATACTCCCCTTTTTATCAAACTCCAGGATTACGAGGACCTAGTAACCAGTACCAGCTGAGCCCAAATGTCACAGAATCATGGTGTCACAGAATGACTAAAGTTCTTGAGGTCACCTACTCCAACCCTCCTGCTTAAGCAGGGATACCTAGAACTGATTGCCCATGATTATGTCCAGACTGATTTTGAACATCTCCAAGGAGAGAGACTGCACAACCTCTCTGGACAGTATCTCAGTGATGCCACAGTGAAAAATGTTTCCTGACATTCAGAGGGAACCTCCTATGGTTCAATTTGGGCCCGTTGTTTCTAGTCCTGTCACTGGGCACCACTGAAAAGAGCCTGGCTCCATCTTATTTACATCATTCCTTCAAGTACTTGTATGCATGGATGAGATTTCCCTGAGTTTTCTCTTCTCTACATTAAAAAGTCCCAACTCTCTCAGCCTGTCTTCATTTGAGAGATGTGCTAGTCCTTTAATCATCTTTCTAGCCCTTTGATGGACTATTTTCAGTATGTCCATGTGTGTCTTGTATGGGGAAGCCAGGAACTGGGTACAGTACTCCTGGTGTAGCCTTACCAGTGATGAGTAGAGAAAATTAACTTTTGAATTTAGATTTTCTATAAATAATATATTGTAATTTTGATAGCTTGATTTGATCCAGCCTATTTGAGATTAAATTTGCCTACTTGGAGTTTTCAGTTACCTTATCACATTTTTGCTGTACGATTGCCTGATCAAGAATTCTATCATGTATTTATTTTCCTCTTTCATGTATGTGAATGTCCAAGTCAAACCATAGCATTATTTTTGATAAACTTAGGAGACTTAATTTCTTGGCTCTTTTACAATATGACATCTTTTCTGGTCTTAATTATTTTAATGTATTGCTAATAAATCTCCTCAAAGTTTTTGGCTATATTTCTAGGAACTAGGGCAACAGCACTGGTCACAGAATTACAGTAGACCCATTCCAGGGCATCTTACCCACTTAATAGAACCTTTCTGCTGCAGCACAATGTACCTTTCCATTGCTACTCTTCAGTAGCACACACTACTGTGCTTTTCCACTTGGCAACAATGGTCAACTGGGAAATCCTGTTCAGCTGATAACAGGCCTGAATCCCCAAATATTTTTTTCTAGCCAGCACTTCTCAGAAGTGAGTCCCCTGCCCTATGGGTATGTCCTGCATACTTTGGTCCTGTGGGCACTTTGTTTTTCTCTATTACCACACACATGCAGTGCGTCCAGATCTGCCAGCTCATTATGCTGTCTTGTACCAGCCTTCTTCATTATTCAGTCCTTTCCAATTGTTTTCTTTTCCTCAGCCTTTATCATTAAATGACTTGATGCTTTGTTCTAAGTCATTCATAATTATGTTAAGGACTGAAGAGTCAAGAACCAGTGCTTTCCAGGCTTTACTGGAAATACATACACTCAGTGACTAGCGATGTTCATATTTGTCATTCGTCCCGTTTCCACTAAGCTTTATTTTTTGACTACTGTTATCTTACCCCTAATTAAAATGCAATGTTGTATTAAATCAAATTCCTAACAGAAGAGTAAATGTAATACTAGTGGCATATGATTTAACAGATAGTTAATAGGAAACACTAAGTTAGTATTTTAAGATGTTTTCCCTAAGCATATGTTGATTGGCAGTAATTTAATTACTTTTATTTAATTCCTTATTAATTAAGCTCTATATCATCTGTTCAAACTGCTTTGCCATGTATCAATATCAGACTGACAGGTCTGTTATCCAGGTCATTTTTTTTTAAATTTTAAAGTATTGGCACAACATTAGCCCTCTTTAGAACAGATGTAAGAATGAGTCCTATAGTGACAAGGAAATAATTTCTTTTTAAAGCAAATCTTTAAAAAACAGCATATGGGTTTAATGCAAGAAAACATTGTACAAGAAAGAAAAACGTGCAGAGAAATATTATAAATTGGTAGCATTCACAAACATGGTAATATGCATCCAAGTTTTTAAGGAAATAATTGAACAGATGAATAAAGTAATTAATTTTATTAACCTGACCTACCATTCAGCTTGTATTCCAGGAAAAGGGGCAAACAAAATATTTGGAATGAAAAGTCCAGAAACCAGTAAGGCTGCATAGGGAGTGCCTCACTGATTTAGTGAGCAGTTACTCAGAAAGTAGCTCTTTTCAAGTCAGAGAAATTCATATGTCCTCATGGTTCACAGTCTATTCTCTAGATGAACCTAGCATCATAAATTATAAACACACATCTCTAGTAAAGAGACCCTAGGTAATATATATTGGTTATTTAAATACTGAATTACATGTTAGTAAAGAAGAAATCTGATACCTGTATTTAATATAACATCTGATCCTATGAAACCATACTCTCTAACTGATTAATTCAAACTTCCATATATGTGGGCACAAGCACTTGGAGTGAATCTGGCACAAAAATCATAAACAAAAGGTTTTCCTGTAATAATAAAGTATTGAATTTTAAGGGCACCATCTGGCAGTGATGTAAAGAGATCTGTTCTCAGTAGGGATTTATTTATTTGTCTTTACTTAATAACTTCATTAATTATTTGACTAAAATTATTAAAATAAGTTGGGAAAACTGTGTTGGGAAAGAGTTTTTGAAACTTCTAAAGGAAAAAAAAGATCTATGCTTCTTTTGATTACCCAAAATGTAATTGAAGGAATTAAAATCTTAGTCTTCCATTGCAATAAGATGGAGCCAGTTACATTCTAGGTTTCACATGTCTCAATAGAAGAAATACTGGGAAAAAAAAAAAAGAAAAAATCTGTGAAAAATAATGATAGAAGACTGTAGAAGATGTAGAATGATGAAGACTGTAGAAGACAAATTTTTAGAAAATGTTAAAAAGTTCAGTAAATTGAATTTGCAGAAGAACTACCTTACAGTTCAATTGGGCAGTCGTGGACTAATTAGAATTGTATCTGTGGCAGTGCCAGTAATTGTTGAATTGGGAAAGGTGATAAGCACACAGCACAGGGACAATGGTGTTTCGCCTATTATACCTATCTGTCTTCTGATATTCTGCAGTCTTCATCTTCCTTGATCAATAGTTGTATCTTTACATTTACATTTGATGAACTTGATGAACTTGTATGAATTTCTTTTATTTCTAAAGCTTTGGGCTTCACGCTCTTGCCCTGATGTTGGGTAGAAAAATAACCTTTTTGTGACAGTTTAAATCTGCTGTTTGAGTGTTTCATTTGATGCTTTCTGGTTCCTTAAGTGGAGGAATGTTTATTACTACACTTGCTGATCATGCATTTGCATATTTCTGCCTTATCACATCTATTTACTTCTTTTGGAACCCTAAAAAAGGCTTACAGTTCTTAGGAAGAACTCTGAGAAATAAAAAGGTAAAATATTTTATTTACTTTGAAAGTAAGGTAAATTAAAAGGCAACAAAATGAAACTCAAATTTGGTAGCTATAGAGCTGAAAAATGTTATATTTGTTAGTATACATTTTAAATATAAAATTTTAGAAAAAACATCTGTTTAATTTATACCTAGAAAGGTCCAGGACAGCAGGCATGGTCTGCAGTTAAGCAAATTGCACTGTGTGGCAACTTTTTGGATGGGGCTGAGTGCCTCCTAGTATAGGTGTTGTGCAGGGTGGGGGCCTCAGCACTTCCAGATGCTTCACTTTTTCCTAGATAATGCCCCTCAGACATTTCACATTCCTTGAAAGCTGAAGGATGGTTGTTGTTGTCATGAATTTATACTTAAGAATGAACTTTTCTTCAGAACTTCTGTTTTCTAACGTATTTGGGTTTTGATCAAGTATTTTTAATATGGTTTCATTTAAAATGCTTGTACCTTTTCTGCAATCAAATATTTCCAAGTTGGTTTTTTTTTTTTCATTTGGACAGTTTTTCAGTAGATACAGTTCTCTGACCCTAATTAATAGGATACCTCATAAGGTAAAGGCCTTTTTCTAGTTATCCTAAGAACAGCTGCATGAGGAAATGCAATGGTGGCTCCTGAGGTTCCTTTGTGACTCTTCAAAAACAAAACGTTTGTCTTGTTTGTCCTGGCAGTACTTTGCAGATACTGAGTTGCAAAAGTGGGCATACAGGAGCTTAAATAACCCCCAAGCTGAACTAGAGACTGGAAAATCAGTGCCTCCCAAAGGCACAGGTAAGCTGGGAGAGGCCTTGCTGAACCTCTTGCTTAGAAATCCTGTGAGTTTTGTGTGTTTCCAATATGCTTGCCTTACATAGGATTTTTCTACAAAAATATATTAATGTCAAAGCAAAGCATTGAGGAATCTCTGCTTGGAGCATAGGGGAGAATGGATGGCTTTGGAGAAAGAAGAAGGAAGAATGGATTCCTTCACTCACTGGCAGTCATACTTTTCCAGGGTGTCTTACCTTCTCAGCTGAGCTCTCACTACTTGTCCTGAGAATCGGGTGTTATCTGGGATTCCTGAGAGGCATGCAGTACCTCCTTTGGTCCCTTTAGTTGCAGCTGAAGCATACAACCCTTTCCTTTGGGAGTTTTCTCCTTCCTTTTTCCCATCATCTATCTAAGCACAGGGTGAGGATCCTTGAAAAGCAATTCTTGCAGAAATCATAATACTTGTGCTGCTTTTTGTAGAAAGAAATAAGTGGGAATATTTCCTTGCTGTTTTATTTGATTATAGTAAAGATGCAGCAGTATTTGCTTTGTGTTATCCTGTGCAAGTGTTTATTAATCTAAATAATGGAACTTCAGTTATCAGAAAATTCTTGTGCCTGCTTAAAGCACTGAAGAAAGTATGAAGTCAGTAGATGCTAATTTTGGGGGAAAAGTCTGGAAAGATTTCTGTCTTACCTTAGCTCAAAAACTGTCAGTTTTACTATTAGCTTATTTCCAGAATAGAAAATATTTACAGAACTATTATGTAGCCTATTAAATTGATATGCAAGTCTGAATTCAGTTTTGTAAAAAAAAGGGATGGTCCTGGCCCTTAAAATCAGTTTTTGCATAAGAATCAGTGTTACATAGCGTTACGATCTGCCTTAAGTTGGATGGTAAGGATAAGTAAATAGAGGAAAACCAATGAAATTAACAGTATAGATAAAATAAACACTGGACTTGTTACTCTTGTGCCAGTCATAACATGGAATTAACCAGATGAATGTGTTAACGAATTGCAGTTAGTACAATTGTTCAGGTGAAGTTCTGGAAAGGAATAGTCCCTTAGTGCTCTGTCAATGTGGTGCTTTTCCAGTAGAAGTTTCTTCTAATTTCTATTCCTTAAAAATTTTTTCATCGACTTTCCACATACTAATTCTTGTCATACTGAATATATTGTTTCTCTTTTTCATACTTTTTGCTTAATGGTCTTTGCCATTTGTGTTTTGATGTTTGTGTTTATGCTTTTATTATGGCTTGTTATTTTTTCTGTATTTCCGTTTTCTGAGGTGGCTTTGCTTCTATTTTGAGTTTGGAAAAATGGCTGCTTGACCAAGTAACTGTTTCTTCATGCTTAAATTGCATCGTATCTTTTTTCTTGCCCACAGAAGATCTTGCACTTAACCTGGCATTTCCTCACCTCTCGGTCAAAAACTGCATGATTTCGTAGTGAGAAGAGTACATTAAAACACACAATAATAATAATAATAATAATAAATGTTAATCAAAAAACTGCATGTGTCTTTCTGATTGTGCCAGTGTTGTGGTATTCAATTATGCAATTTTCATTGGCATATTAATCATCTTTTCAACAAACAAGCCAGCGTTAATTAAAGCAAACCATGGATAAAGACATGTTGCCGGATCATCATTCCGTTTATCACAGCACACAGGCTGGCCGTTAAGTAAATTCTGGACTGTGAGATGAATTTCAATGTTGGCTTCATCTTTTTTGTTGGAGTTTGAATGAAACTCATCTAACAACAACAACAAACTTCAGGCTTCACAAGAGAAAGATGAATTTATTTGTAATTAATGGCAAAAGAAGAAAGATAAAGTAGTTGTAGGCTTCTAATGGGAATTAGAGTATTTCAAACTAAACCATTTTTGAAAATTTTTTCTGTCTTCCACTGCTCCCGTTTTTACCCTACATAAAGCATCAGAGCCCTGAGAGTGAGGAATAACTGAACCCTCATCTACCTTTATAAATATAGGTTTCATTTTAACTTTGGAGCAATTAGTAAACCGATTGGCATTAAATATGGAATCTGTGCAAAGAGACAATATGAGACAATCTTTTTTACTGATACATGCATGAAAGATGGGAGGGAAATACACTTGTGTCTTTGAAGTGAAAACAGCCAACAATTCTTTGATGAACAATAGTTGCATGACGATTTTTTCAGACACCTCCCATAGAAAAGACTTCACTGCTGCAAGTGTGTACAGTCAAGATCACTTGAATATATTTGTAAGTCTGTTAAAACAAGTATTTGTGGGTTTTTCAAGTGTTTATAAGACCATGAGCTTATGGAGGAAAGCACTGGATGCTGCTATACGAATAGGTACTGCTTAGCATAATAATACTGGTTATTGTGCTTTTTAAGAGTTATTATAGAGACTGTTGAGAAAGCAGCTGAAGGTTTAAGAGTTTCATTCTTTATTTAGTTTTCGTATTGTTTTATTTGAACAGAAATAGAGTTTAATGCTTCTGCTGTGAAAAGTACGTGCTTCATCCAACAAAGACCTGACACTGGCACAGAGGGGCTTGTTTCTGTTTCTGTCCTGAACTCAAGGCTGATGAGCTGTCTTCAGCACTAGTTATCATAAGTATTTTAGTCTAGATTCCTTCAAACATGGGCTTACAAAGGTGTGGAATCAGTTTCATTTTAACTGAAAAGTTTTTTAGTATGCCTGCTATGAAAAATGTATGGAAGCACAAGTGGGATCGATGATCGATGATCATGTCTTAGATCCTCTTAAGAGGATGTTGGACAATAGAAGTTAAAAGTTTGCATTCCTGAATGTTCATAATAATCTGTCATTTTAGCTACCTCAGTCTTCCTATGTCTTTCTGTTAATCAATTCTCTCAGCTACTTTACAATAGACTGTCTGTACTTGCAATGTAATCAGAATACACATGCTTCCTAAGACACAGAGAAACTGATTTGGGAAGAATTGTTATTTAGCTAAATAACAATGATTTTAATGTAATTAGGTGTGGCTAAGTTTGGGAAAAAAAAGAAAAAATACATTAGTAAAACTAATTTAATCCTCATAGCTCTGTGATGCCCCAGTTAGATTATTTCTACAACTTACAATGCTTCATGTTCATGCTACTTTAAATACCTCTATGCCACACAAAGAATATACAAAGTAGATCTACATTCAGAAGGGTAAAACCCAGCTGGGACTTTGGCACAAGAACTTCAGAAAGACAGCCTCTGGTAAAAAAATCTGCCTTCCCTTAAGTTGCTGCATGTCTTGCTGAGTTAAAGATATGAGCTTGCATAGTCTATCAAACTTGATCAGCCTCCACACACTTAGTTTGCTAAAACTGCTGGTAACAGTTTGTGGTCTTCAAAGATCTCTTATTTGGACAAGCTTCAGTGAAATCAGATTTGCAGTACAGGAAGAGAGTTCAATACACCGTAACTACTTTACAGTTCCCCTTTAAATATACCAAATCCTGTTTTAAATCACAACCTGAGCCTGTTAAAAATATAACACTATGTGTCAGATGAGTATGTTGTAAGGTATTGTAAAGATACTCAATGTATAATTCTTTCAGTTGTCTTCCACTGTGTTGTTTTTGCTTGGAAGCATATGAGTCAGTTTAAATCTGCTTTATGGTATATATCAATGAAATTATTTTCATGACTTCTAGTGGTTCAGTTCTCATTATAAAGTGTCTGAATATTTTCTGTAGCTCTAATAAGATATTTTTAAGGAATAGCAAAAGTTTCATGTAGTTAAAATGGATTCTGGTTACACTGGCTAAATCATTAAATTGTTTCATAAATGGTTAGAGGTAAATAATTGAAAATTAATTCTACATTAATGGGGTATAAGTGCATATGGCATCTCATGAACTCTGGAGTGTGAAGTTTTGCTCTTCATTTATTTTGTCTATGAAGTGTTTACTGATCCAGCTATAAAAATGTACCTGCCTGTTGAAATGGGGAGTCTCCGTGGCTGGGTGTGGTACTGGCTGCAGCACAGCACTCACTTGGATCATAGTGGTTACAGAAAATTCAGTGTAGGTGGCATTTTGATATCTAAGGTAACCAACATAGATCTTCATCTGTTTTTAGTATACTGGACCATCAGAGAAAGTTTGCTTGTGTTGCAGATCCCCATGCCTTTGAGGATCTCTCATCAGAAGTTTTGTGCTAGGTAATACACTTTTAAAATGGAAAGTAGAGCAGCATTTTGTATTTTCAGAATCCATTAATATGGGAAGTTCATTTTAGCATGTCAGATCAGAAACCTTCCTCATTGCTTTTAATATTTTGAGAATGGAAAATTATGATGGTGATCAAAGGAATAGCCTAATTCATGGTAAAAATGGGAAAACTGTACAATGCTCTTTGCAGTTTATTGGTAGAGGCCACCAGGCTAAAGTGCCATCTTTCACTTATTCCTAAGCAGGGTTATATTACATTTTATTATTTACCACACTGCTAACACTGACTAGTAAAGATCAAAACTATTGATTAATCTAGAACTGCTGGAGCTCCTTTGTTTTTTTAACGAGAATCTGAAATCAGTTAATCAGCACTGTAATATAAAGAATATCAGCACTCTAATTAGTACTAAAGAAGTGATTTTCATATGATTGTCACTTACTATCATTTGGAGTCATTAATATCCTTATGATTTTTTATATGCTGTTCTAGGTCATATATAGTACTAAGAATCTGGTTTGCATGTATAGTTTAGAAGGACTGTCATGTTTGGAAATGCTTTTGGAAACGCCAGCAGATATAGCTTTTAAAGAAACTTAATAAAATTGTGTTACATAATATAATATAATATATTATTAAATAAAAAGTAACCCTTCTTCTATGGATCAAGCATTTGCAGTGGCAGTGTAATGTGAAATGGTTTTGAATATTTCTGATACAACAAGGTAACAAAAATTTGTCCTAAGAATTTTGAGTCTGCTACAAAAATAGGAGTAGTACAAATATCATGTAAACATGTTGCCTTCTCACAGTATTAGGAGAACAGGAGTATAGGAGAATAAAACATGCTCATTTTTTGACATAATTCAACTTAGTTTATTGCTTGACAGTGGCAAACAGTGAGTGCTTGTCAGACATCATCAATTGGTCATAGATGTGTAAATGTATCAGTTCTCTGTGCAGAAGAGAATTATCTCATTTCACTGAGAATAATTTTGGGGTACACATAAATATTCTGTTTCCCCCTTGCCCCAAATCTTTGTATATTTGTGCAAACATTAAAATGAGTGTAAATAAATAAGTGCAAAACACATCTAGATTACATTTGTGTTTCACAGTGCCTTCACATGTCATTGGTATATGCCTGCAAAAAGAGCAGAACTGCAAGTCAGGTGTGTTCATTTCACAGAGAGAGAGCTTGTGCTCTTCTATCTTTTGGATTCTTCATTCATACAAAATGCAGGCAGAATAAGACACTCGTTTATAATTTCTCATCATGGTTTCATCATATGCGTCAGCATAAGATACCGCACTGATGCAGTTTTGTAGTGTATATTTAAAATGTAAGTAAGAATGAGTGAAATGAGAGCTGGCATTTTGCACATATAAACAGAAATTCATCTGTCTCATTGAGAAGGAGGGGTTGTGCTTGAAAGTGCTGGGGCCAGTTGAAATTCCTCTTGACAGTTAGTGAGTAAAAAAATTTCATTTCCCTTGTTCAGACAGTCTTTCCAAAGGATGAAAGGTGCCTCCTGTGGGAGTGTTTCCATGCATAATTTCATCCACCTGTCCTGTTTGCAACACAGTTAGTTTGTGAGATCCTCGGGTGATAATATGGCATGGTTTTCATTTTCATAGCAGTGAGTGATGCCTGGCAAATGAAAAGGCAGTGAAATAGACTTCAGAAAGAAAATAAAATCCCAGTCCTCAAAACCTTCTAGAGTATGCAGCATACAAGGCCAGTAAGGGGATGTCACTGCATCAAAGGAATCTGAGTGTAGGCAGCTTTGGAGGGGCAGGACCCACCTCAGTTCAGTTGGGTTGAATATTCTGCAGAGCTGGAGACAGTCTTACAAATATTCCAAAAAAGCAGGAAGAATATAAGGGATTCAGTGTGGTGCGAAGGGCTGATTGGAGAAGGTGCTCTGGGCTGAAGTGTAGTCCCTTTTGCCCTCCTTTTTCATACATTTAGGAAGATTTCCTGAAGCACCATCGATTTAGGGTCTGACAGTTAAAGCCTGAAGGACAATTTCATACTTGCTGCTATCCTGCCCTACATTCTTTCTGGATTAGTTCAGTAAAATTTTGCTCTGCTTTCTGGGTCGTTTCTGCCTTTGAATATCAGTAACAAATATTCAAGTCTATTTTAAAGTAGTCTTGTTTGGGAAGTAGGGGTGCACATGCACCTTTTCTGTAGAGCTTTGAGGGTAAAAGTGCTATCTTGACCTAGTGCTGGTTTATGGTACTGTAATGGTGGGAATTTTTTCTTCATTCTAGAGCTGCAGTAAATTGAAAAGCATGGTATATGTTTTCACCCTCACACCTAGTACATACATTGGCACTGGAATTAGAGAGCCTGTAGGTCTTTATTCCTTGTGTAAGAAAAGGTGATATAAAATGTCTCTAAGGAGTGAATAATATTTTTTTTTTCTTTTTAATAGTCCTGTTTTGGTATCCAGGCTATCTTATTTTGTCAAAAAAAAAAAAAAAAACCCCATTTTATTTTTCTGGTATTCACAAGGAGAACTAAAAGGTGGAAATCATAAGGCAGGTACTAATTTTAAGTTGATTTGTTACTTTGCTTCTTTTGAAGTATTGTACACTCTCAGCTATGTGATAGCTTGCATCTACCTGCTTTCTTCTTAATAAATAACCATGCTTGATTACTGCTGGGTTGTGTAGCAAGCCCTTACTTGGCCTGTTGAAGGGCCAGGAGGTTTCTTCACACCCACCGTAGTCATTGCACTTATAGGGTAGCACACCACGGCAAAACTAAGGAGGCATCCAGCAGAGTGTAATTAAGCAGGGTGTTCTTGTCCCAGTTGCAGAGTATGGAGTGTGGTGGGCTTGAATTGCATGGAAAGGGGGAGTCTGCATGACTGCCCGCCCTGTGCGAGCCTTCGGCAGCCACCCTGAGCGCCGCGCCGGAGCGCTCCCGGGCCTGCTGCGCTCTGAGGGGAGGCTGCCGAGGGCCTGCCCGCGCCGACCCGGGACAGCGCAGCCACCGCGGCAGCGGCACCCACGGGAGCGCTGCTTTGGCCTCTGCGGTGCAGGGGCCGCCACAGGAGAAGCAGAAGTGGATGATGGCGCTGCAGGAGAGACTCGCCTACCCAAGGAAGGAAGGCAGGAAGGCAGGCCTGCAATTTGTAGAAGCTGATAAGAGGAGGGAGGCTGGTTTGCCGCTGCAGGAGCACCAGTTTACCCATGAGCTGCGCAGAGCTCTGGGCTCAACCCGTCACGTCCAGCAGGGAAACATCTCACTGCATGCCGCACAAAATCCCATCGGATAACACAAGAGGCCTTTTTAGGTGCTGCTGGAGCACCAGTCTGACCAGTAACACACAGTTCACTGAATCCCTAATTCCAGTTGGGAAGTTATCTGCTGTCTCTTGCAGTGAAATCCTGACTGATAAGCGAAGAGGCTCATCTGCTGGTAGCAGAGCCTCCAGTTTATCAGTGTCTGACCAGCTCATAAATCAGACTGGTGTCTGTTTTTATTTTGTTTTATCAAAATTTATTTCTATCATTGTAACAGTTAATACTTTAATAAGAGAACTTAGCTGGGAACATTAGGAAGTTAGTTAGAGACATTTTGCAGGCGCTTTTTCCCTTGTCAGTGACAAGGTAAGGTAATCCTATACACAGGCTGCTATTGTGAGATGAGAAACTGGCCTCCTTCACTGCCAGAGACCAGATGCACCTCTCTCTATCCTAATCTGTAAACGACTTAAAGGAGCCTTATCTCGGGGCTCTTCTGCTTCATTTCATGCTTGATTTACTTTAATTTGTCTGATAGGGCACAAGGATTTGGAGACGGCCCATCTTTCTGCAGAAAATGTTCAGATTTTTTTTTCCTTGGCATTGTTGTGTTGGGGGTTTTGACTTTTTTTATGTGGAGGAAATCTTGCTCCAGTGCAGCAAGCTGCTTGAGTGTGTTTAGATTTAAGCTACCCCAGCAGAAAAGAGTTTGTGAAGTGGTATGATTGTGTGATGGGCCACATTTACATTGAAATCACATTATACGATATATCTGGACTCCTGAAGGGAGCAGTGCAGTGGAGCGCTTGTGCCCACAAGATACTTTGAAAGGGCTATATATAGTGGCAACAATTGATACGAGATTTTACAGGAGACTTTATAAATATGTAAATGGGTGTTATCTGATTGGGTTCTTTGGCTACACATCTGTACCTCAAAGGAAGTGGAGCTGTGAGAACTACCAGGAAAACAGTAGTTTGCATTCTAAGTAAGGCTGAGAAATAGAAATGTCTCACAGGTTGACAGCGGGTCAGGGTGGAGGTGCTTTGCATACTTTGGAGGTAAGCCTCTTTGATGTGAAAGCGATCTCTTACTTCCACCAGAAAGGTAGAATTACCATGAACAATTTTCATTTGTTTTATAACATGGCTTAGATCAGGAGCCATTGACCTTTAGCATTCCTTGTTATTTCTTTAAATTGCTTATGTGATATGGCACTGGGGGGAATTGCCTTTACGTTTTTTGCATTTTAAAAATGTACTTTCAGTGACCCATGGGAGAGAAAATAAAGTCTTTGGTACATTGATCCCTTGATTAGTTATTTCCTAAATGAAAATGGAAATACTGTTAAAGCAGTAATAATGCTATGTCTTAATAGTTGAGAAGTCAATAAATGGCTCCCATGTGCTTCATTAAAGTTCTTAATGAAGCCATTTTTGATAGCTGAACTTTACATTATCTCTGCTTTAGTCAGATACTTTTTAGGGAGAAGGAGGAAGTAATTTGATGGAAAATGGTTTTCTTATTCACTCTAGTAACTGTATTGCTAAAATTCTGTGTATCATAATACCTGTTTTATGGGGCCATACAAAACTCATCAATCGTAAATATGGTTATTTAGAGCCATACTTAGAGAATTATTTTTTTCTGGCAGTTCTTGTATTTTATTTTATTTTATTTTATTTTATTTTATTTTATTTTATTTTATTTTATTTTATTTTATTTTATTTTATTTTATTTTATTTTATTTTATTTTATGTGTTTATGTTGTGGCATAATCATACATTAGTGAAATGTAGCATTTTTTCATCAGTGTTTCAATATTGCTATTTGCAGGATGTTCTAAGTATTTCTGTGTAGCCTCACTGCAGTGAGTTCTTTCCTTTACACCCTTATTGTAGCAATTCTCGGCCATTTAATTCCTACCTCCTCCTCCTTGCAACGAATTACCAGTCCTGACAGAGCCCTTCATATTTTGACAGGAAGGATTTAGTTTCTGAGATGAACACACCATTCAGCAATGAGCTGAAAAAGGGTGTGAAAGGCCTGTGGGCTCCTCTTTTGCCTTTCATGAACTCTTCTACAGCCAGTAGAGTGGATTCCATGTATGATCCCTTACACAATAAATATGAGGAAGGAAATATGGGCTGGATCTTGCGTGTCTTCCTAATGGGGTCTTCACCATGGGGAAAGTTGTTTCCCTGGATTATTCGGGCAATATTATATTTATTGTGTTATCATAGCTAAGTGTAGTATAGTACTTATTATACAAGTAAGAAATCATAAAAATGTTACAGGTATGTGTTTTTTATTATACAAAGCAAACAAAATTATTTTCTCCAATTTTTAAAATAGTTGGTGTGAAAACCAGGTGAATTCTCAGGCATAAAAACATAATACAAAAAACAAGAATTTTTTCCTCTGTGACACTGGCTAGCTCCCTGATGCCTAAAATTTGACCTTGATTTTCCAGTTCCCTATTCTGGGTATGTATAACCTGGTTTTCACTGGTAAAGGACTTCACCAGTGGATTAGAAATACATTGGAAGTGAAGTTCTAAAGTTAAGCCCAACCTGAGCTTCATAAAACTGGAAGACTTTTGGTTAGGTCTGGTATATTGTTTAATTAGCCGTGAAAGAAGGCTAGTATTGCCTTCATATGTCAATAAGGTCTGATGCTTAATTCACTTTTATTTTTCCAGCACTTTGAAATCTTCTGGTAGAAAACATGGTTAATACACACATTATTATTATTATTATTATTAGAACAGTAAATACAGGGTGTGATCCAGCATATGTGCATTTCAGTTGACTCTTAGGTAAGTATCAAAATGTCCTAATGAAGGCAGTGTCTTGAAACACACATGTGTAAAGTTTTATTTTAGCAATTTAATTTTAGTTGGTACATGCTTTTCCCTAACATTTACTCAGCTGAACATGTTTACAGTACTATAAAAGAGAATTCTTTCCATTTGAATTTATAGAGACTTATTTTTGATCCAACTAATAATTGAGAAATAAATTAATAGAAATAATAAACAGAAATAAGAAAAGGGTAAAAAAGAAGCTCAGAGAAACATGAATCTAAACGATGAAATTAACAATTAAAAAATCAATTCCACAGAGAACAGGCTTTTTTTTCTCCTTTTTTCTTTTTATCTCCTTCACAAAGTAGACTATGATGGAAATTGAAAATAATGTAATATAAATCAAAATGGTCATTAAACTGGTTTTGAATTTTTTTATCAATAATTCTCTATGGTGCTTCCAATATAATCTCAAGGTCTGAACAGAGTGTGGAAGAGAAGTCTGAAGAAGCTGAATATACATAGTACATCCGGAGGTAGGTATTCCACATAGAGCTGTTGTACAAAACCATCCTTCTCCATTTTGGAGAAGGAATTACTGACACCATTTTAGAGAGGTGGAGATGGATGACTCCTGAAGGTAATGCTCAATATGTTGGAGGTTACACAACAGGAAAGGGGATACTGTTTCTCCAAGGGTTTTGGAGGATACTCTTCATGAACAATTTAAAATGCCTGTTTTACAGTGCTATATAGAATGTACTTTTTTCCTCTGATGGTTCAGACTCATATGCATTCTTAGTTGATGTCAATGGGAAGGCCTCTGATCAGCTGGCTCAGTTCAGTAGATTTTATTAACAGGTAAGTATTTGTAGTAAGAATGTTGGAAATACCACCAAGAAAGAACGATAGACCTGGCTAACATGAAAGCTCTTTAAAAATACAGAAATGGTGAATTAAATTTTTCATCAGATGGAACTAACTTCCCATATAAAATATTTTCCAAGGCTTTTTCCTTGAATCTCTGTCGCTAGTGATATTTATGGTTTCACTAAAATGTTCAGGTAGAGAAATACCTGCCCTCATAAATCATTTGCAGATAATAGTGGTTCAGACGGTCTCTGTCCAAATTGATAATGGATATCTGATTCAAAAGAAATGTCTTGTTTCTCAAAAGTTCTGTGGAGCATGTTGGAAAACGGTAAAGCAAAAAAAAGAAAAAATAATAATAAAAAACCCAAAAACCCAGACAGCAAAGAAGAAACAAAAAACACAGACAACCAAAGCAACCTTATTTTTAATTTCAACTTCATTACTATCTGCTACACTAGTTGGCAGATGTTGGCAACAGAGCAAACTACATTAGGATTGTTTGATTTGTGGTTTTATAATTCAGACCACTTACAGAAAGTTGAACTCATGTGTCATGTTTATATTGGCAGATTTTTGCCAAATTGAGAAATAAAAATGTGCTATAAGTAGTATAATAAAAATAATAGCATAATAAAAAAAGCCCCCAAAGTCACCCAATTTGGAAGTGTGGACTCCTCCCACTGAACTGTTTTCCTGTTAAAAATTGAAAATGCAACTCTTTTTCTATTTTTTTTTTTATGTGCATATTTTTTTTAATGTAACCTCCTGAACTATTTAGAGTTTTGGGAAGGGATTTTTTGGGTTTGTTTTTGTCTGATGTGTTTACTCTTGCTGATGCCTCTTTCTCTTGCTTTTGTACTTGTACTCTTATCCTGTGACTTGATGGATGTAGGATCAGAAATTGAATAAATTCAAATGGTTAATTATCACAAAACAGATTGAATGTTGAGGAATTTTTACCTTACCTTATTTGTATACCTGTTTTGGAAGAGGTTTGGGCAAAGTTTGAACTTTGTAGGTTTTGTTTTATTGCCTTATTTGCCGATAATTTGTTTTGCAATGTGGCACCCATAACTTCCAAAGAAGCAGTTGGGCAGGGCCGTGCCAAGGGGATGAGTAGCATCTCAGTCCAGGGACTGAGGGAAGAAGAAGGGTGCTGGGAAGGAGGAGGGGAAGCATTGCTTGAACTGCACGTTGTGCCTCTGTAGCACAGGTTAGCCCCTACAGACGACAGTTATGCCATAAATTCTTTGGACAGCCAAGGACAAGTCCAGAATGTGGTCTGATAGCTTTAAAGTCTTGGTATTTTTGAATTCATTATAGAGTCCATATGTTAAAATTAGAGTTTAACTTCTGTTGTGATTTAGATACAATGCTTACATATTTTGGTTATTTTGTCCTCCAGAGCCCCAAATCTCTATAGTTTTACACATCTTTCATGCATAACAAATTGAAACTATGTGTGTTGATTTGCTGGAAACAAGTCACATGCTAAAATAATGCAGATTCCTTTGTGTTCATATAACAAAAAAACTGGTATGAGCAGATATGAAAAAGTAGGTGGAGCTGGCCTTGAAAGAGGTGATCTGAATCCAAACAAGCTGTATGAAATAGCATTGTCTCAAAGGAAAATTGAAAAATACAACAAAAGCAACTTCAGGTTTCAGCAGTGTTTCTGTTACAGGTAAATGTTGCTGTGCAGTCAAAAGCTTTTAAGTGCCACAGGTCTTCTCATGAAGATACTTTGGGACATTTTAAAAAATATTTGTGTCTCATAGGTCTCTCTGTCCCAAAACATCCTTGTCACAGAGAGATTTTTAAAATTTTACATTGGTTGATATGTAAGGATTGACGCACAGATATCGGCCCATTCTTTCACAGAAAGGACTATGGCAAAGCAAAATTTAAGATTATGTAAATCAGTATAACACCTTCCATCTGTCTTGGCTTTGATCTAGATAGAACTCTGATTCGTACCAGTTGATGAATTAGTTCTGTACTCACAAAAATATTGCTTAAGAATTAACTTTTTGAACTGCAAATTGGTGGTATAGAGACAAACAGAATATGACACCATTCAAAGAGAACAATCCTATCCTTCAGTCTTGAATATTAAAAGGCAATAACAAGATAAATAGCCTTGTGTGTTTCCTAGCAGCATTTTATTCCATTTTATGTCTGACTGGACTTCACCTCATTGGGCTTTTGATTTTTATGTGTGAAAATAAGAAGGCCAATTGTGTCCCTGGTGAAACTGCAGCATTTTGAGGGAGTTAAAAAGCTACGTTTTTTCCCCCATGGTTGTGGGATTTTATAATTTAAGCATAATCCCCTAATATAATCGACATTTATCAGATTATCTGCCCAGCACAGGAAAAGTTACTTTTTTTCAGGGATTAGTTTCATAATTGTTTCACTGATGGCTGAGGGCTCTTACCATTTGTTTAGGTGAATGAATAACAATTTGAATTCGGTTTATGAAATCATATCTCCTTCCCTGCATGAAAGATGAAAAAATAATTTCTTTGATGACAGTATTGGCAAGCTCTTTCCATTTAAGGTATCTTCCAGGTTTTTAGGTATAATTTTTCACCTCAATGTTTGTTTGTTTTCATAATAGAAATAGTTTTACCAAGTAATATTAGAAACTTTCTGAAATTATAGGATGCTATCTTCTTCAACTATCTTTGCAATTATGATACGGAAATATTGCATCAGCAACTTTCTAAACATAGTATGCAGTGGTGACACGAGTTAATTGAACAGTTAGGAGATAATGCAGTATCATTGACACGATTTACTATGTAATTACCATTGTTTCCAGTGGAGTTATCATGTCGCTACCACCTAATATCATATGTTATTTTGTGATAACTGTGAAATTTACTTATCATCCTGTTTTGAGAGACTCTGTTGGTCTTAGACCAACCCCTCTCCACCAAAGTTAAATATAAGAGCTGTGTAATAGAGTGACCTGCCCACCAGCTTTGGAGTGTGACAATTAAATCATGGGTCTTACAGTAAAGCTTTGAAGGAATATATTGCTAAATTCATTCGGAGTCCTGAATGGCTTAACTCCTAAATATTCTTTCTTGCTGCAAGCATCTGTCAGTTTGAATGAGTCTGCCAGTGTTTCTACAACATAAGAAGAAATGCTATGTAATTCAGCAAAACATTAAAATATCTTACTTTTAGCATGAATATTTTTAAACTTTTTTGTTCAGTGGGGAATGAAAATGTTTATATTTTAATAGCTTACTATATCCACCTTACTACTTTTTTTCTTAAATTTCATAATTTAGTTATGATCGGAGATTTTGCATTCATTACCAGGCAGTGGTCTGGTTGAAATTTCCTCTCAGTGATTTTTGGAAGTTTCCAAAACAATGGGAAAATCAGGAAAAACTTGAAGAACCATGGCTGTCCTTGTTAATTTATGTAGAAAGTAATAAGAAATAAGAAAATAGAAGTAAGCATTCTGTTTTAATTTAATTTGGAGTTTTTTTGTACAGTTTTTTTTTCGTGGCAATCTGTCTCCAGATTAAAACTTTGATAAAAATCTATAGTTTTTCTTCTCACTTTTTACATTGCAGCTGAAACTTCAGGTAACAATTCGTTCAGGTTCTGTTATCTGCTCCAGTATTTTGATAAGTATTTATATAAACTTATATTCTGTGTTTGTGCATCTAAAAACTATCTTGAAGCAGTCAGTTTTATAATAATTAGGCTTGTCACAAGGTTTTTGTTATTTTTTGTTAGAACTAAATGTGGTACATTTCAATGTAAATTATTAAAATTTCATTTTATTTTCCTTTTAGAGTTCTTCTTGTTCACATAATGTGTCTTTTTCCTCATTGACTCAGCAAGTGCACTAATGTTAACAGTCAAAACAAACCGTTTGAGCTGTTAAACACATTGTATGTAGGAGTAGCAGAGTAACCTGAGGGCTCCGGTAAATTCATCTGTCATTTCTGGAAACAAGCTTTTTACTTGATTTCATGAAATAAATTAAATTGACTGCTTATGTCTGAATCTAACTTTTGTACTACAGGACAAATAAAATATGTGAGTACTAATGAGAATATTGTAGCCTGATATCTTCTCTGTTATCTTTTGATTTGGTAACTTAGTCTCATGTACCTTTAATTCTTCTAAAGCAGACATTTAGTTCTACTAAACAGACATTGGTTATACTGATTACCAACAAACTTTGACTACAAATATTTTCTTCCTTATCCAACATAAAATAAAAGGGTAAATTTTTTATTTTAGAAATATTGATATGGAAATGTTATGGCATTTTGTCTGTGTTTGTAAATACTCCTGGAAGTTCCCTCTACTGAGTGTTCTGTAGTACACTTCCCTGGTGCTCATACACAATTGCCTGCTTGAGCATAGGTTTGCTGAATAAACAGTAAAACAACTGAGCTGTTGTGTTAGAGGTTAATATTAAAAAAAAAAAAAAAAAACAAAACCAAAAAAGCAGAACCAAACAAAACCCCACAAAAGAGAACAAACAAAAAACCCAACCAAAACCAGGAAGCAAGAATACACAGGTAAGAGTACTAAACATCAGGACAGTCAGTGGTACTTCGTAGCTAGTAAGGGAAAAATATTTTAGCAGTTCTGCACTACCATGCTAACCTTTACTTTCCGTGTATATTAGGTAAGAAAAAGCTTTGAGGAGACTGTAGTGCTTTTCTTCCAAAGTGCAGGATTTTCTCTCCACATCAGTTTTAGATGGTATCTGTGATCAAAGGGACATACACTGTTCATATGCTTCCTCTGTACTTCAGAACGAGGGGTGACCTGGAGGGTGTATAAGTGCCCTTGTGCGGTTGCCTGGAAACTTTGGCCCACACAAGTGTCAACTTTCTTTCATGGTTATAAAGGAAGACTGAGCCTCACAGAGAGCTTTAGTCTTGGAGAAAAAAGGTCCTTGTGTGTTTTAAAACAAGTGTCTCACCAGGAGATAATGGTAGAGCAGTGGGTTATAAATGATGTATTTTGTTCACTTCGCCTTGATAATGGCACAAGGGAAAAAAAGTTCATCGCTCTCTTATCAAAATACTGTGACATTTCTCCTTCAACTGTAAAATTTGCTATCACATTCCTCTGCTGCAACAGCAACTAAATTTACTCAATTGTAGAGACTACATAACCTCTCATCAGAAGATGTCTTTTTTATTTCTTCTTTTCTCCATGCTTATACTTCAGGAGAAGCACTAAGGTTGCTGAAATCACTTTTAACAGTGAAGCAAATTTGCTTTTAAGGAGCTTACATATTAGCTACTGACTACTATACAATATCGTGCAGGCTCTTTTTCTATCTTGGCCAAAGACAGCACATTTTCTGTTTTCATGTCTTTTTACACTGATCACATCTGTTCTTAAAGATGTGTTTTAAATGCAGCAACTTAAAAATGAAGGTGACTAATTGCTGAAGGCCAAAAGCACTGCAAAACCGTTGCACTTCTCTTGAGTGATAACTTACTTCCAGTTAGTACAGATTGCTGTTTGAGACAAGAGATGGCATTTTTTGTTCCTCCAAACAAATATCTTTATTTAGCACTTCCAGTTTACAGAAGTGCAGGTCTGTGTGTTCTACTCCACTGAAGTTTTGGTTTGCCCTATGCCCAAGGTATGTCTCTGAAACTTCACTTCTCTGTGCTTTGTCAGGGTGCTGTTCCATTCCCTCTGCTGGGAATGACCGTGCAAACATAGCTGTGCTGTTTGGGGGCTGGTTCCTAAATGCCTGTTCAAAGCCAGCTGAAGTAAATGGGAAGTGACATCAGTGGGTTTTGGATAAGTTATGCCTTTGTCTGATACAGAGGAGCAGTATGGTACTACATGTAGTAGACTGTATTTCGTCTGCAGAAGTTGGTGTACAATCACTTACAAAACTATGGAAAACTGTTATCACAGGGGACTGTTCTGTTTCCATGACTGTAATGGAAGACATCATAAAATAAAGTGTGTAAATCCAAAGTGTATTTCCATTCACATTTTGACAGGTGTTAGTATAATGGTACTAAAAATTCAATAGTGAAATGTGCAGCTTTGTGAACCAGATTCCTATAGTGGAAGTTTAACCATACAGCTTTCACTCAATATCTTGCCCACATCAGTTTTTAACATGGATAGATCAATGAATATCACAGAACTGCAGCATGTTGGTATAAGTAACTGAAATGTTAACAAAAGTAAATACTATTGCTAAAATGCAGAGGTAAATCTCAAAATAGAAATACATCTAAGAGAAAATAAAGTTTAGTGTGCATGTGAAGGGTAGCCTTGAGTCAAGACTGCAGGCACGAAGATGTTTTGTTTCTTTGAACAGAGCAAATATTGAAGAACAGCTATAATGCTAATATAATGATTGACTCCTTACAATGGATCCTGCTCAGTTACAATGTCGTCAGAAGTAATCTCCAGAGACATCTAGAGGATATGTGGCATTCCTTGCAGGACTTAAGGCTGCCTCCTTCAACAACAGACTTCCAATAATGAGTAAAAAGCCCACACATTAGTAATGTGCAACTACCCCAAAACCAAATGATGATGGAGATAAAATCCTATATATGTGTTCTGTGCCCGGCATGCAAATGTTCTGTTTCAACCAATTATGACTTCTCTTACATTTCAGAGAAGAGTTTACTACTGACTGGATCATTGTTTGGAAGAAATTAAAATTGGAGTAATACAGTGATATGAGTTTTATGATATAGATTATGACTGGGTGTGAAATTGGGGATAAGTGAAAGTTCATTTAATGTTACACACTTCTCTTTCATACTCAGTAATCTATTGGAAGATACATTGTCTTTAATCATAGTCTTTTGAAACAAAAGCTCATGGATGGACTGTTTCTGAGATGCATGACATTATTTCCATATTTTTCAAGAGGAGACATAACCGTCTGTTGCTATTTAGAAACTGTGAAGGATATTTTTATAAAAACTGCACTTTTGTTAACATTGTGATTCAAGAAAAGCTCTTGGTTCAAAATTTGATGTTGAAACAGGGAGATTACATAGTAATTGAGTTTTTATTTGTGTTGGAATGGTCAGTGAAAACATTCAGCGTACCCAAGAAATCCCCCGTCCCTTTGCACAAACAGTCTTTTGTTTCAAAGGACAAGGGCCAGTGGGGCAGTGTGTTCTCATATTAATCAATAAATGTATGGTTTATATATTAACCTATAAATGTATGCTGAGATCAGCTGGGATTTTTGTACACATGGCATTATGCTAAGTTAAAGAAAGGTAACTGATGAAGACAAGAGGCTGGCCCTAACTGCTCTGATTTACTGACCGTGCTACAGTATGACACAAAAACCTACAAGTCATTTTTGCCTTGAAAATAATTTTTAAAAGTCTTGAAATTAATTTAAACTTGCTGCAAATCACTTGCTGCAAAGTAACTTGGATACTACTGTTTTGAAATTTGATTGCCATCTCCAGGCTAGGTAGTGTGGGGTGCTGGGGATTGAGGCAAGAATTCAAAATAATCACATTTTGGAAGAGTAAAAATATGAGTCTGAAATGCAAAAGTATTCATTGTGCTTTCTGAAGGCATGTTGTAAGCAGAAAAGTGGGAAAACTGTAGCATCAAAATTCAGAGACTGAGGTAGGTGTAGCAGCCCCATACTCTCACCGTGGTATATTTCCTGATTAAAAAGCAGTTTCTTGAGTATCTTTGTTTCCTGTTACCAGAATTGAAACAGGGACTAAATCTAGGTAACTGTCACACTTGTGACAGCTCAGCGGCATTAGACATGGTTTGAGGCTTTGGCAGACAACCCCAAATTTGTGATACAATAGAGACAGGATATCAGAATAACAGTGGCTTAGCGTACCCGTACATAGCTAAATGAGATGAGAAAAGCAGATGTCACCAAGAGGTGAGAGGTACTTTTGCACCTTTGCATGAACAGATAGGCCTACACAGAGTAGATGATGTTGATCAGTATTTTGCTTGATTGTGTTTGGTGATGTTACTTGTTTCATGTGGTTGAGATACAAAAAAAAGAGTAGTCAGTGGGACAGTCTGACCTGGATCTGGTCAGTCTACCAAATATTCTTACCAGGATAGCTGGGAACAATATCCATTTGGAAATGTGAGCTGTAGGAATCCTTGTACTAATCTTTTGAAGACTGTAGAGACTCCTCATTTGTTTGGGGGTCCATCACGAAATGGCAACTTAAAAGTAGAATTTACTTTACTGTGTCCCCCAAGAATATGAAAAATATGAGCTCTTTATAAAAAAATCATTTCTTGCTTTTCATACAGAGGTTTTTGATAGCTTCTTTGTTGTTTTACAAAAATTATTTGGTTTAGCGCTTAAATTATTTGTTTTCAGTAGTCTATAAAAAGTGTACAATGGCTGCAGACTATACAAAGGACACTTATGATGAAGAGGTGAAAGGAAGGAAGATGACAAATCTTGCATGGGAAAAGAATTTTTTTCTCAGAGCACTATAAATTTAATGAATGAATATTAACAAATAGAGAAATATAGAAAATTAAGTAATACATATTATTTAGAATGTTATCCAGAATCTTTCGATTTTAGTCAAATGTTGATAAATGGGTACACAAAATTTTATTCTACAGCTGCATCCGGTTTAAATGCTTAGACATGAATGATGCCAGACAGTCAAAATGTGCTGCATATACATAACATTCTCTAAATTACAATTTATTAAAAGTGTTACTGACAAGCAAGAATGGGTATTGCCAGAATTGAAGGACATCTGGAAGGCTGGATAAAGTGCATATGAATGAAAAAGTTGGAAGGAATTGCAAACGTCTTTGAGACAGAAGTCATGCAAAGATAAATAGAAAGGATGATTGTAAAAAGGGAAAGTGAACTTAAGAAAAACGTAAAATAATCCACCTAGAGAAGTTAAACATGCATTTTTTATTTGATTTTGAGATGAGCCAGTCATGATGTTTGTTGCTACTTGAGCTGGATACAGTTTTATTAGGATTTTTTGATCTATTTGCTGTCAAGTGGTCATGATTGCTGAATTCCATTTTACCTACATATTACAGCATGAAATTATAATACATTGGATGAAAGGAATAAAAATAAGATCAAAAAAAGAATTTCTATTGGATTTCCATGCAGTATGCAGTATGTTGATGTACTGAATGCAGGGTCCATGGCACTGTTCCGGTAATTACAATAATGCTTAATTTTAGGGTTTTCTGTTATTGTGGAAACCAAGGGAAAAGACTGAGGAAGTGAGACTTAAGATAAATGAAAGGGATGAAGAAAACCAAAAGATCCTTGTGAAAAAGGATTGATGCTCTGTGTCGTGGGAATGAACTTTTTGGTTTATTGTGTAAAGGAAAGTTTTGTCCTTGTAACACTAAGGAGGTTTGATAATCAGAGGTGTGTTAGGTTGATAGAACACAAAACATTAGGCAAGGTAAAAAGATAAGGAATCACTGAAGGGAGTGGAGACACACACAGTTTTTACTCCTGCATTGCCTGTGTGCACACACTCTTGTCCACCCACCCACACGCTCCCAGGGAAGAGGAGGGAAAAGGTTACTGGGACCCCCAATGACTTGCTCCTTTTTTTTTCCCTCCTACACTTTTATTCATATGTAATACAAAATGTGAAGTGGGGGCAGGGGTAAATAGCACATATAACCCTTCTCCTCTCCCCACTTCTGGCCCATCTTCTCCCAATTGTCTTTCAAGTAGATAAGCTAATTTACAACATAATTATTTTCTCTAATTAATATATGCAGCACAGGAGAATGAAAATCACTTAGTATGGAAAAATTATGGTTTAGGGTTCAGATATGTGAACATGCTATTGTGGGTTAACAAGTTCCATACATTTAACTTCTGTCCATTAGTGTGCTTTAGATTGTGAATTCAGAGGGATTTGACTCAATCCTTTGACCAGCGTTCATTTAGTCAGCCTTTGTATTCCCTTCTACAAGTTATAAGCCTCAAGCCCAGCACACATATGCATTTAGTGCCTTTAGCAAAGAGATTTAAAGCCTCAAAAATATCATTATGTACAAGAGGCATGCAGGGTGGGTGAGATAAAATAATTGGTAGCAACATTTCTCCATTGGTAAGCAAAGGCCAACACAGCAGTTTAAACCCCAGAGCCCTTGGGCAGAACCCTAGAAAATGTTCTGTTATTAGCAATGCCTTTTGGTAGGTGAATAAATGAACTCCTGAATGGTCTTGGTGTAACTGCTGTGAGAGTAAACATATTGGAAGGAGAGAAAGCAATCCTATAAAAACCATGATGACTGGAATTTGTTGTCATTTCTTCTTTTAAAATATTTCCACACATTGAATGCTACTGTCTTGCACGGTAGAGTGGATCACAGGAAATGCATTATTGATTATGTTATTGTAAATCGTTTGCAGGTGAGAGATGTTTTATATTATTACTTGTACAGAGTCCAACAGTCATGAGATAAAAGGCCAAATGGGAATTTCACTTGAAGGAACACATCAGATTCTCCTCTGTTGGGGGATGCCAGTAGTGCAGCAGAAATGCCAGAAGGAGAGGTATTAGGTAGAAGATTCACAGCAACTGCAGCCTACATTTCTGGAACTGTACAACATGAATCAGGTAATCATTTGTCTATATGTCTATGCACAGTGTCAGCATTGTGGGGTTGAATGCAGGTGATGTGGCCTTCTTATGGATGGGAATTCATCTTTTTCCCTTCTCCTGTTTCACAGACCTGGTGCAAGAGAAGAGCCACACCTTCACAAGCAGGTGCTGGAGGCTTTCAGGTATGTGATGTCAAATGCCTGAATCACCAGGCAATGGCTGTGACAGGGGCACTTTGAATGTTTGTGCTGTCTCTAGAATTCCCATCACCTTTAACATTGCACTTCATTATAAATGGAGATTTTTTTTAAAATTATCTCCTCTACTCCTGAAAACATTTTATGATTCTGTTCGGTAAAAATAAAACAAAACAGAAGAGTGGGACAAGGGGGAAAGGGCAACTATGGGGAGTTACCCTCATCTTATACATGCTTTCCTATCATTAAAAGGAGTATGATACAGCAGCTGGAAGATTATGACTTCTCTTAGCTTCAAGCAGATAGTGCCAGGAAAGTGAACAGGGACATGATATACTGAGTCTAATTTATCATACTGTTTTCCTGCCTATGAAGCCTGAAATAGTGAAGTGTTTTGGTTGAAATACTGATCAAATTCACTGTTTTCTAGAGGGTGGCTTTCAGGTTTTGTGGAATGGAGTAAGAAGGAAAGAGCTGTTAAGCTGTCAGTAGCTGTTAAGCTGTTGGCATCCTGAACTCCTGGAGAAAATGAAAACAAACCAACCACATTTCCCGCACAAAAAACACAAGCACTTTCCTCCAGAAAATTTTGTTTTAAAAGCTATCCTAATTTGGACAAACATTTTGTAGTTATGAAGTAATTTCAGTGATATGAAAATCAAAATGTAGTTTCGAAAATTTTATTTTTGTAAGGTTGAAATGTTCTAGTGTAGTGAATTCTTATATGTGTTTGAAATTGCCATTCATTTCCTCTATGTTTTTTTTTCCAGAGTCCACAATTTGTCACCCTAACATATTCCGGTGAAAATCACTGCAGAGTTGCACATTTGTCATGGCTTTCTTTTTTTAAAAGAAAAACAGTAACTGTAAAAACTTGCTTTTGCATATTCAAAAATGCCTTTGAAAATGTTTGTGCAAAAATGAAGTAACTGCAAGGAGTAATTTCAGACACTTCAGTTTTCAGTGGAAATGCATAAACTGCTCAAAGGGGGGTGAACTGGTGATGGGGTGAATATTCTTTAGAAACAGTACAAAATTACACTGAACCATCATGTTGAACATGCAAGGCCTAGCTGAAACCTGCTGAGGTCAATTAAAATCTTGATATTAATTTTCATAGGTTTCATATTAACTTCATCTTTATTTTGTGGAATTATATTATGATTAATTTATTTTATCCTCAAGCTTACATGCTTCTCTCTTCGCACTTACTGTTAAATCTTCTAATAATGCTGGTTTTAATTTGGTATTCAAGTTCTATTCCTCCTGGTGAGAAATACATATATAATACAAATAAAAGCCAGGAAATGGTTACCTGAAGATGGTGTTCTAAAGAAGAAATGGTTGCCTGAAGAAATGTTCTAAAATGCCAGCTTTTGTCTGATGGAAATATTTTGTAGTTTGATTCTTAACTATTTAAATAAACAGATTTTTTTATTAAATAAGAAGTCATTGGTGTGATAGTCTGTAATCATTTTCTTGAATTACCCATCCTTGTTGATCTTTTCTCTGTTGTTCTGTCCACTGTTGCTGATAATCTTGAAAAATTCTGGCTCTGCACTTCTGAGTGCCAGACTCTTTTAGGCTGTCTCTAAGAAAATACTAATTAGTCTTCTCTATGGCACATCATTACACTGCATTAGTTTATCCTTGTCATGCATTGGTATAGTTTTAATATTACATAAAATGTGACCAGGTTCCAGCATTGGTGCAGCTGTATCTGTAAATCTACATGGTCCCAAAAACTTGTGAAACTCATTTTTTCTATTTCCCCATGAATCCACGGTGTAATGAAATGTATCAGTCAGAGGATAAATTATGGGTATGGATTTTTTCATAATATATCTGGCAAGATAGCTCTGAATCAAATGAATAAATCAAGACTGTTTTTAGCCCTCCAATTCCATGTGCTTAGATTTCTGTGGCTGATGAAGAGCAGTGTGCCAGGAATCGGGATTCTCACTGTGCCATCTCCCAGTCGATGCAGTCTGTATCCCTTGAACACTAAAATGAAAATCATAATGTACCAATCACTTCTCTTTCAAGCTCTGCCCATAAAGGTTGGTATTAAAGTGGCAGGAAAATGTGTGCCAAAATACACCATAGTACAGTACTGTTAAACGTGGAGTGAAGAGAGGTATGTGAACAAAGCTCTAGGAAAAAGGGGAGCCTTTATGTTAGCCTCTCCAGTCAGAATTCTTCCCATAAAGTCAGGAATGTGGACTGACCAGCTGCCCTGGGGGCTAATTTAGACAGTTTGGGAGACCTAATTCAAAATGTTTGAAGTAATGTCACTGAGAATTGTCTGCTACTAGCATTGAAATATTGTTCTATACAATAATCGTCTGTTTAATCAGATTAAAAAGAAAACATTGACTGCCTGTGTACCTGTGTCCAGAGGAGTTTTTGTAACCCGTTCTTATGTGCATCTTTTCCGTCATTGAGATTGTCATGTTATTTTGTAACCATGGAGAAGCAGGGAGGGATGCCTGTTGGTCGAATTTAGATTTCTCCGGCTGAGTGCAAACCAATTTTTGAGAAAAATGAGAAAACATTTCTTAATGTAAATTGTACTGTCACTCCCTTATATCATCAGTGCAAAATGGATTTCTTTCCAGATCATCTGAACTGTATAATTAGCATATTGTTAAAGCATAGGTTTGGATGTGCAATATTGTATATATTTTCAGTGACTAAAGATAAATGCAATTACATCAAAGAAAATAATAATTGGTCAAATCATAAAAGTTAATTTTTTTTTTTTAAATGAGGCATCTTCTAACAACTTTACCATCATTTTTTCTTAAAATTATGCTTTGCAATTTTTTTTTTAAATCTACCTGTGTTTTGAGTAGGAATGATTGAAAGGAAATGTAAATAACCATTGCTTCTAAAATGTTATAGCCCTCTAAATGGGATGAGCCATTTTTGGAAGAGGATAGGATTTCAAGTCTATCATCAGTTCCAGAAATATTGTGTGTGATTTTGGTGTGCTACCCATTGACGTAATAAAAATTTTCTTTACCATCATTGTCTTATATTTCTCATATTTTCCTACTTTTTCAGTTTGCAAAGGTAGGGATTAGTTTGATGTAAATTGTCTGGCAATCACAGTTTACTTTTCAGTGCTATTTTCTGATGATTTATATGCTTTAGACTTCAGAATTATCCATATGCTATATCGCCCAGTAACATTTAAAAAATACAATATGGTTGCTGAGTTGAATTCATTTATCTTGCCTGGGTATTTGGAGCATGTATAAAATGTAACTTCTCCATCATGTCATAAAAAGTTATTGCACTCCTAGGATCATGAATTCAAGAAACATGACATAATAGACTGGCAAATATGGCCTTGTGTCTTCTGATGATGATCCAAATCCACCCACTTATCTTGATCTGCCTATATTGTTAACAACATGGGTTGTCATACAACAAATTTTTCATTTTAACTGTTCTTTATGTACAGTGTTGTGTAGAATTTACTTTTTATTGCCTTTCGGAGGGAAGTATCATACCTCTCAGTGAAATAATGGTTTTGTCAGACACTCGTATCTTTATTGTGTAGTGCTTTTAAATTCTACACTATTTATACCGAGCTCTCGTGGTGTAGGACAGGTGAGTTGTGATGCCTCTGTTTCTCCATGAGAATACTTAAAGGTTTCTGGATACTGAAGTGTACTGTTGAAATGGTAGTTGTGAGGTCTGTGTTGTAGCTTTCAAACAGAACTATTTTGTTCTTCTAAGTACCCTATGAATGTGCAAAATAAAAACAGCCACTGGAAAGGACTGACAAACCTAAAGCTTCTGCTTGCAGTCTTCACATTGATTTGCCTGCTTCTTCCTACTATAACTACACTCATTAAAAAGTGTAGACATTGATTTGCTGTTGGAGGTTTTATTTCATTTGTGCATGACAAGGAGGAACAGCAATTTTATTGCATACAGTGCCAGTGTTTAGTTGTCAGGAGTTGTGTAAATGGGTGATTGTGAAAAAAGTCAAAGAATGATACATGATTGTAAAACTCCTTGGATCCAAGAATGTGGAAACAGTTGACACATTTGTCCTGGAATGGCACTGAAGAGTCAGCTGCCACTCAATTTGAAATTATTTTAATTGGTGTAAGCATTTCTAGGAAGATGACAATAAATTAGAAAATGTGTTCTCTGTGTGCTTTGGTGGCAGGTAAGAAGGGAGTGAATGGTTTGCTTTCTTGTGTTACCTGTATTTTAGAACAACTGAACTCAGCATTTCAAAGGGTTTACTATTTTGTGAGTGTATCTAAGAGATAAAAAGCAATATATAAATAAATATTTTCTCACCTATTTTTTTTTTTTATTTTAATAATTTCAAGAGTAAAACCATGCAATGTTTGAATTTAGATAAATTCCAAAATCAAATTAAAGCAAAGACCTCAAATACTATATTTGAAAGCAGTCCTCTGTGTCTGTCTCTCTGGTTGTCTTTTCCTGTTATTCAGAGAGTACAGGGTCTGAGCTTTATTTAACTATTCCAAAAGGTGATATGGAGTACATATCAGAAACATAATCAAACCCCCCTTGCAAGGCTACTTGTGAGAGACAAAAAAGATGCAGAATATTTGAAAAGGGCATTCCTTTCAGAATGCCAAGATATGTTATTTTTTTTTGCTGCGTGTATTACAGTATCATGTAGAAGCTGTTGGTTTCTACTGACACAGATCCTTTTGTCCTAGATACTATACTTTATAGATAAATAAAAATGTATGTGTATATACAGATCGATCGATCGATCGATCGATCGATCGATCGATCGATCTATCTATCTATCTATCTATCTATCTATCTATCTATCTATCTATCTATCTAATCTATTTATCTCTCTGTCATGTATATATGTGTATCTGTTTTACATTTTTTATATGTATGCCTATACATGCAAACACAGTTAGAATCCCCACTCTGGATTTCATGCTTTTTAAAAAGACAGGTCAATAAAAGCTGAGAGAAAGGAATTATTATTACTTCCAGAGTTACAGAGAGATTATGAGTGTTATTGGTTGTCCCATAGGAGGTAGGCTTAGATCCAATTTACCAAGCCCAGATCTTTCAAAGATTATAACTAAAGTATTTGCCGCAAGAGTGGCCTTCTCTAAAAGTCTGTGCATCTTCATTATTTGATGGTTTCTTGGAACTGTTAGTATGATATGCATGAGAAAGTACTCACAAAGGCTTGAACTACTTGTTTATAGGAGTTTCTTAGGTACTGGCTTTTGAATATCTCTCTCTCATTTAAGAAAGTAATTTCCAGTATTTTTTATTGGTTGTCAGTAATTTCCAGTATTTTGTATTGGTTGTCAAGAAGAGAAGACAGCATAAGCATATAGAAAGTACCAAAACATATCATGGCTATATTTGGCACAGTGGAAGACTTTGTAAGCTGTGTGGGTTTATTTATACGTATATTCTCACATATGGGTAAGTTAAGGTGCTAATGTTACAACCCAGCCATAAATGTATTTTCTTTTTTTTTTTTGTATGAAATTATCTTATTGATTTAGAAATCTAACACACTTATAAATGCTTACAAAAAGTATGAAAAAATGTAAAACTTGTATAGAGTATGGTATGAATTTTTTCTCCAAGTATAGTATTATTTCCTCCAAAACTTCCATGTTTATTCACTTTAAGTCAGTATGAAGCTTATGAACATGGAGTTTTATTTCATTATTACTTTAATGCTTCTGCTGTAACTTGAAAGTTTCTAAATTCAGCTTAGGCTTGAGTGGCAGATGATCTGTGATCAATAGGGGGAAGACAGAAAGTTATGAATCAATTGTGTGGAGGACAGCATATGTGCCTTACTGCTCATGTCTTTTCTGATATTTGCTTCTGGACATCATCACTGGGAACTTGTGCAGGACACAGAACTGAGGAGGAACGCTGAGGCCACAGAGGGCAATACGGGGAGGGCAAGTGGCAGCTGAACTGCCCAAGGAAGCAGTGTCCAGGGGACAGGAGATGGGTAGAAAGCTGGCTTTTATGGAGAGGTATTGGAATATGCAAAAGACCAGTCCCAGCTCCTGCATGGAAGTTCAAGCTTTTTCTGATGCTGAAAGGCTTGATTTTTTAAACCACTAACTGCAACACTGGTTATGTAAAAGTAGGATTTGTTTGTCTAGATATTCTATTCCTTTTAAGGTAATGCATTATGTATCCTGTTAATGTACTTTGGTAATTGAGATGAAAACATATGGGGAAAAAAACTGGTAGAATCAAACTGTCTTTCTCCAAGAGTCCTTTTACAGTAAATTGTCTGTGCCTATCAAAAAGGAACTGTTAAGCTGAAAAGTATCTATGTACATCAATGTAATAGTCACAGTTAAAATAGAAATTTTCTCTTTGCATTGATGCATGCGATTTTTTTTTAATGGGGAGGTAGAGAGGAGCCTATATTTTTAGGGGAATTTTTATGCTATTACATATGATTTTTTTAAGTGCTAAGTTTATTATCAGGGGAATAAAGATTTCAAACTGCATCTTTTTCAATACGATAATTTTATAAGTACTTAACCATTTTAACTCTATATATTTAAAAGTAGGCTATGCTTCTTATATTATTACAGTAATTCACCACTGCAGGATAATAAGAAGCTGTTAAAAATTGACATTAGTATTTTTAAAACATTGTAGTATAGGGGCAGTTTTAATGCTTCAATGACAAAATAATTCTGTAGCCCAGATATATTTTTAATCATAATTCTTTTGATCACTGTTGACACTGCCTGTTTCATGACTATGCTTTGCCAGAAATACTTTCCTACTTCTTCAAAATAATGAGTTTATTTTGTGTTTTCAGAAGCAGTGATTGCAATTTTCAATGAAATTTAGGATTCCTGTCACTAGCACTGACTTCCTCTGAGACCCTGAGTTCCTTACTTAGGGCTGAAATTTCCAGTAAGGCCATGGAATATGTGGACTTGTTCTCAGTCATTGTTTGCAAAGGTGAAGTCGAAGCTGTGAAAAGTCAGTCTCAGGAGGTCATTGTCCAGGAGAAAGACAGTCTATCTACATCCTACTGCCACAGAACATGTGCCAGTCATGGCTCTACCTCAGGCTCCCCAGTCACTGCATCTGTCCAAGCAGCAGTGGGGTGTTCAAAGCCTGCACTCATAGAAGGGAAGGTGGTAAGGCAAAGCAATTTGGGATATGCTTTACACACATGATGCCCCTGGGACTTACTCATGTGAAGGTCACGATCATTCCTGTACAGAAGGCTGCTGCAAGGCCAGTATTCTACTTAAGTCTTATGTAAGCCTCAGAGTAGGATTTAGGCAGTGCACAGGACTTGTGCTCAATCTCTGTTCAAGGGTTTATTTCACTCAAAGTTACAAGTCTGCCGTATAAGTGAGCATCACTTTATATCGGCTTCAAAGTCTCGGCTATGCTAAGATGTAGCTGCACGTGATAGCAGTGTGACAGTCCAGGCTGAGGCACTGAAGTGTACTCTAGTCTATGTCCAAACCCAGCAGTCAGTTCCTGTCTGGCACAGTGTTAAAAACCTGTGTTGGTCACTGCTGGTACTTGATCATAGAAGATGTAGATAAGCACATAACTCATGAGTGCTGGAGCAGTGTAGAGCCATGTGTCTGTTATGCATGGCCATTCTCTGCAAGTGCAAAGGAAATATTAATATGAATCTTGATATTGTACATTATAGTTATACTACATTTATCTCTATTTATAATAATGTTGCTTTTCATATAAATTGTATTTGTAATGGATGTGACTATATATTGCATGCATGCAGTGGAGCATAGCATTCAATCTCCCTTTGTCCCTGTCTCCCTCTCACTTTCCTAATCTCAGCAATAACTAGATCTTTTGGATGGTTACACTAAATACTGATAAATTTGAGTCTTTATTGAGATTTTTTGTCTTTTTCTTGTTACTCTCAGAATTTTGTTGGAAACATTGAAAGGAAATAGGAAAATCATATTAAAGCATCTGCTTCTTTTGCAAGACATTTGGACAGTTTGGCTCACATACTTTTAGCCAGATATCGGTGTCTAAGCAGTGGCTTCATAGCTCTGAGTATGCATATCTGATAGAAAGCAAATAACTTATCTGCTGTTACACAAATGAGAGATGAAAATAGATCCTTCATCTCTAAGCATAAGTACTGTAAACTGAGAAGGCACCACAGATACAGTCACAGATGATCTCACTGGCTTTTAGAGTTAAAAAGAATACCTTTCAAAACATTTTTGCTCACGTAATATATTTAATTACATCAATATTAGTACAGCAGTCTTCATACTAAGTTGACTTCAGTAACTTTTTACATTTACTGGCAGCACAGGCTGCATTGATATTTTTCATTTTTTCCAAGCAAAAAATAAATCAAAAAATACTGGGTAAACATACAAACTTCTATGATTTATTTTATATAGATATCATATATACTTGTGTAAATAATACTGTAAAAAATAAAATGTGAACATCTTCCAACTAAAAGGATTCCGAAAAGTCCTTGGGAAAGATTGGTGTAAGTGATGGTGAAATGTTCCATTTTCTCCCATGCAGAATAGCATCGATTGCAGAAAAGACTTCAGTCTGAGTTACATAAGCTGTGTATCCAGTTGTGCCCACTTTCTATTGTTTTACATACAGTGCTCCATAAACCTCCAATTGTATTTCAGCTATATGAAGCAAATAAAAAGCAGACAGACTGATGACTGAAATGTTTTTGCATATATCAGGGAGAACCTGCACACAAAGGGACATTTATCAGGGGCTACTGTTCCTCTGCTGAGGAAGGGAGCATACCCAGGAGTATCCAGAAACAGACGATGATCTTATCGAGAAAACCTTCTTCAGTAATATCGTCAGCCTGCTCTTGCCAAGTCTGGCATTTCAGTATCCTGTGTATTTGTGATGGAGAGAAAGGGAGCAAAGCTGTGCAAGCTACAAGTAGCGGGGATGAGGAACCTGCTCAGCCTTCTGGGTCTGCGCAGTGTTATAATATAATTGGGAATCATGTTTGCCAGTATGAACTGTCCATGTGAGAATACAGGTTACAGTATTCCTCTCATAGAGAACTGCAGGAAGGGCTCTTTAGCTTGGTTGTCTTCGGGGTTTTTTTTTTTTCTGTATGTTTTGCAAGTACTTCTACTCCAGGTTTACCTCAACACACATACAGGCAGTAACCTCTTGAACTACACAAAGATGGAAAACTATTGAGAAAAAACAAACAAAAAATTATTTTCTTCTCATATGAGATGTGGAGTTAGAAAACAGAGGGGTAAATTGTCATTGTAGTTAGTTGACTTGAAAACTAAAAACCTTTTCTTCTTATTTCATTGCAGGATCAGGATTTTGCCATGATGACTGTGTTTATTTTGCCTCTGTCTGTAGACTAGATGCTGATATAAACACATTATTTCCACATACTATGTGGAACTTGACTGTGAAGCAAATGAACAAACCTTTGGCATTGTTAATGTATCTTTAGTAAATATATTTTTCTTTCTACTTCTGTCTCTTTTTCTTTGAGCACATTTCTGCAAGTCCAGTGAAGCAGTCCAAATAAAGGAAAAGTCTATAGAGCTGTGTAAAAATCTAAAAAGCTATTCAAATTCTAGCAGCCATGTTCATTAAGTACTCTTTCCTTTCTGACTATCAGGGAAAAAAAACAGTACTTTTTGTAATAGCTCATATTAAGCCTTAAAAATTATTTTGATGGCATGCATGATGAAAAATTATTATTTGATTTGCCATTTCCATTTCTTTAGCAGCTACTCAATTTGTGTGCTATTAGCATTTACTCAATTAATTGCCCTCCTTTTAAGTTCCCCCCAAATGCAGAAGTTGCATTGTCATTTCAAATTGGTGCAGATTTTGTCCACCACCATAGGTCTGTTTTTTTAATCTGGGATATGATCCTGTATTCCTACTAAATTCTGTAGATTACAGGAGTGTGAGGTACTATAAGAAGGTAACTTTTTTCCTTTGTATTCATTTTATGTAAGTAACTGAATACAAATAGAGCACTAAAAATCTCAAATGCATCTACAAATAGAGAATTTTTGAATTTTAAGTGCCATTCACTTCTTTCGAAACTATAGTCTCTGAAAACTGTGCTTGTGCTGCAAGACATAGTGCACCTTTGCATCAGGTAGTTAGCTCTGCATTTCAGTTGTAAATCTGAAGCTGTTTATGTACCCATACCCTGGTCAGTGTTGCGGGAATAGCTGGAGCCTGGTGTAAACTAAATGACCAGTAATGAAACTTTTTCTCAAAAAATTTTATGGTGCACATGATGATCTGGCTACTTGGATGTAGAGAATGGGTTTGACCAAATGTCGGGTGAAATCACATCACTGGGTGCAGTGTAGACACACTTCAGTTGTTCAGGTTAGCCAGGATTCAGCTGAGCAATGAGATATTAGAAGAAGTATGTTTTATTTTAGTGGTTTAGCTTACAAATTTAGCACTGAAATAACACAGATGCCTTGGCTAAAAAAGAATAGTAGTGTTTGCATTCTGATTCTAAATAGAAATTCATGAACTCTTATGTTTCAGATTTGGAGATATATGTTTCTTCTCTCACTCTGGCAAGTTTTCTGCATCCCACTTTTTCTTGAGTATCTTATGATCCTCTTTTTCCACTTGCTGTCTTTGTGTCCTGATCAGACTCAACTTGGGTCTTCAAATGGCTCTTTCCCTAGACTTCCTCTCTCTTGCTTTGTTTCTTAAATTTATTTCTGCCCTCCTCCCGTTCCGACCCACCCCCTGCCCCATCCTTCTGAGGTCTTTTTTTCTCTGAAAATCTTTGCCTAGGCTTTCCCTGTCCTCACTTTCACAATATTCGTTCCTTCCCTTTATTGCCTGATGTAGGACAGCACTGTTGCTGATAAGGATAGCACCTGCACTCTCTGCCATTTGCAGTACTAGCAGTACTAGCAGCAGCTAGAAGAGATAAAGAAACTCTGGTTCTGACTCTCAGGGCTCTAAAGAAAGGTAGGGAGCAGCAAGTTTTTTTGTTATGGAAAACGGAGAAGCCTTTTCATTTGTCATCCTTACCTAGAGTGCACCGCTGCCCTGTGGGAGCATTGTCAAGATGGGGCAGCGTTAGGCAGCCGAGTTAGGAATGAAGCAGCTTGTGGCAGCTTCTCCTGCATGGTGTTTGCTATCTAGACCTGCTTCTAGGCATAGGCACAGGAGATCAGAATGTTAGAGCCATAAGTACCTGTGGCCTATTCTTGTGTCTACCTCCCTCAGTGCTAAGAGGCTTGGTTAACTCTACTCCTTAAGTGGGATGCATACAGGAAGGATCAGGGCTGGGGGAAGGAGTTGCTGGTGGGTGGCAATAACTTGAGAAAAGGAAAAAAGGCCGCTATGTTTAGAAGCCCTCCACCACCTCAGTGGCAGCAGAATAGCAGCCCTCCCTCCAGGGTGACTGCAATCCGGAGCTGTTTTCTCAGATTTCAATCCTGAATCTGTTCCTCTTTCTATCTTTCTTGTCCTGACAGTGTCCTACCCCATCTTTTGGGAAGTGAAATTAAGTTCTGCCTTTGCTTGTGAACAACCTAAATAACATCTGGGTTTGCCAAGGCCCCTGAGAATGCCATTTTCATAGCAAAGCAAATGATAAAATTTCTTTCGAAGATTGGCTATAATTTAGTCCATTACTTCTTGGAGTCAGTGTGAATTTGTCTCATATGTATGTGTGTCTTTCTAGTAAGAGAACTACAGTTTTTGTATCCCACAGTAGACTTGCAGTGCTGCAAAACAGACTGTACCCTGACACGGCCCAGGTGTTCTCGCTCTGGAGTCAGCGCACTGACTGCAGAATGGGTACAGTACTGTACATTGTGAGAATTAGGTAGCATGATGTATTAAATCCCTGACAAAGACAGTAATGTAAGATGCTTTGCAATTTTCAGGGATTTTTAAATTGAAGGTGGTGAGACGCTGGAACAGGTTGCTCAGAGAGGTGGTAGATGCCCCATCATTAGTAACATTCAAGGTCAAGTTGAACTGGGCTCTCATTGACCTGATCTAGTTGAAGATGTCCCTGCTTAGTGAAGGAAGGTAGGACTAGACTACATTTAAGGGTCCCTTCCAACCCAAACTATTCTGTAATTCTATGAATTTTCTGTTACCCAGCATTTTTCCACAATAGCAAAGGCAAACATCTCATCAGTGCTGGAAGACGATTCATTCATTCATTCATTCATTCATTCATTCATTCATTCCTTCATCATTAGGTGCCATAGCAGAGCATATTTTGGGTTACTGCCTCAGAGTCACAGTTACTTGTTTCAGGGTTTTGGACTGTGAATGAGTCCTGTGGAAAGGGAATGTTACTGTTTTACCACTTCCATTATGTTATCTTTTCCAGTGCAATTACCAGCTAATTCAAAGCTCTTTGTGTTAAGCTAATAGCTTTTGCCTCTCTGCTGTCAGCCACTCCTCTTTGTGCACTTTTCATACCGCTTACCAGTCCCCCTACCACTTACCTATGAAGAACATTTATTTTTTCTCTGAGTAGAGGCTCATCATAGACAAATCATTAAATGGAACATCAAAAAGATCCCATCTGTTAGAGTTGCATATGGGTAAGATCACAATTATCGAAAGCCTCTTTTTTTTCCCTTATGCTTATCCGTACAATAAATGTAGTTGTCAGCAGGATAAGTTCACGCATCGGATAAGGTCACAATTTCATTTAGTGACAACTTCCAACAGCGTGAACTTACAAGGTTCGATTTATTAAAGAGTCAGAAGGGATAAGATCACTGCATGGCCAGCCTGATTTATCAGGGTTTGACTGGAGTACTTGAATAGAGAATGTCGTATTTCAAGTTTATGTTCAAAACTGTAGTTTAGTGTGTGTTATGTCTCAGAGACTTGAAAATTGAGGGAGGAGAATTTACAGGAAGTATCTCAATAATGCAGTTTATGTCTGCCAAACAAGTATGTGAGCACTGAATATTGGAGCTACCTTATTAAGAATCACAGAAGTGGAAATGGGATAGTTCTCCACTATCAGTGAATTGCTGTGTGCAGACGTACGCATATTAGTCTGTTATGATGGAAGCAATCACCAGCCAGATATTAATTGCGGGTTCTTCCTGTGCATATAGGATGGCAGGCAGATACTGGGTTCTGGGCTGGGCAGCACTTAAGTACTTCTAAGAGTGTTTTTAACTTGCTCGCTCTGACTTCAGAGCAGTCCTTGTTTGAAATTACAACATACACGATTTCTCTGCCATGCAAAAATACTCATTAGAGAGCCAGGTGGCTGTGGACTGGAAATATGCAAGGAAGGAGCCATTTGCTTGTAGAAATTGGTAGAGCCCCATGATGTCAAATAACCAGTCTCTAATTACAGCAGAGGAAGAGTTTACTCATTGTTTTGAACTGATTCCACTTAGAAAGCTATTTTCAATTTTAAAAAACCAAAAAACAACTATTGCCCAAAGCTATCAGTGACTTGCTTAGAAGTGTTAAATGCATATGAATCCAGATACAGTTATTTCTGAATGAAGTAGTTCTCTTTCTGTCCCACAAAAGCTGTTCATCATTCACCTTCAGATATATTCTCCTTTGTTTCTTACTCCGGAATGTAGGTAGGTGAATGAAAGCCAGTATTACTTTGTTTCAGAAATACTATGTATAGTTGAATTTTTCTGGTAATCAAACTGTGGTCAAATCCTCTTAAGGGCCAAAAGCTCTTGTTGGATTCCTGTGTACTCTGTTTTGTGGAGAGTTTTTTTTTAAAATGATCCTGATTGTGGTGTAAAAGAATACAAAGCTAAACTGACCCCTCTACCTTCTGTTTTATGAAAGCCCTGTGTGGCATGCCTGGAACAATATGTGCATGTGTGAAAAGAATCCTAAACTGAGTCCTTTCATTCTGGTTTTCTATCCACCAAGGTGGCCTAATATCTTAAAAGCCATGGGATGTTTTGTAGCTGTACTAGTGAGTCATGACTTGAGGCTTCTTTTACAGTGCAGCTATCATAAGTCTTTGAGTAATCACAGACTTTAAAAGTATGCTACATCAACAAGATAAGAGAAACAGCCCACAGCACTAACAGCATTATCTTTTACCAAAATCGATTAGCCCATACTATGTGTCTCAAATATTTTGTATAAACTTACTCAGCAAGCTGGAAATAAGTGTGTTCCTGAAGAACAAGGAGGGGGGGAAAAAAAAAAAAAAAAAAGCCCAAACCCTACTTGCTCCGTAGCAGGGAAGGGGCAAGTAAGTGTCACTAAATGGAATATCTCTTAAGTAATTTTTTTACCTTCCTCACAAAAACTAAAAGCAGAGCATCACTTCCTCTCTACTTGTATTTCTTAGTGGTGCTTCTGTTATACTTCTTGCTGTCCTTTTCAATGGGAGAGCTGACAAGTCTAGGATGAAAAGAATAAAACTGCCTCTCTACTTTGCGTGGAAATTATGACTATATCACATATTTTATTCCATGGGTAGGAAGGAGTTCTATTATAATTTGCTGTTACGTGAAGGAATGTTATATTCAGTACTGAGGTGGTCTGTTGCCATTGCTGATTACTGGAAGTGCCTAACAGTGTTTGGCACAGAATTTTTTGCTTCCTTTGGGCTTGAGCATGGATTAAAGGAAGCTGCAGCAGTTTTCATCCTTTCTTTTCTTTTCCTCCCCACATGTTGGAATTTCCATGGACAAGTATGTGTGAAGAGTCAGTACCAGCTGAGCCTTTACACTTCTTACTGTGAGTGGTGATACAGCAATAGTCTTAGATCATCTTCCTTCTCCTGATTTAATCTGTGAAGATCCTGAACAGTTGTGCAGGGGATGGTAGCTGTAGAGAGCACTTCAGATTTACATCTGAACTTCCTCTGAGGCTGAAGCGGAAAATCTTGTCTTGCTGACATATTTTTCCAACCCTTTTAATTAAGAGTCACAGGGTGAGGTTCTCATTATCCAGCAAACACCCTTGCAGTCATGCATTGCTTAGGGCCACAGGTACAGCACTTAAACCAGCATCCCTATGGTAAATCAGCAATAAGCAGGGGACAGTCCCAGTTACATCAAGTGGAAGACTGAGCCCCTGTGTGCTGCAATTGTGGTACCATTCACCAAACAGGAAATTTCAGAGGAGAAAAATGTTGTAAATAAATGCAGAAAAATCACAGGCAGTGTTAAATTTTTGTCTATAAAACCAAAGATTTTTAGCTGAAAAAAGAATCTTCACCAAAGACTAAATTTTAATGTGCTACACCTTGTATAAGCGTAGCCAGATTGTCTCTTTTTGCCAAAACATGCCAACAGATTGTCCTTCCCAACTCTGACGTTCACTCATGGCATTAAAATGGCTGCTGGTCATGGCGATGAGAGAAATGTATCTTTTTTGGAGAACTGTAATGAAGAGAAACAGAAAGGTTTTGCAGCAAAACATTTTGCTACTCTGTCTGCAATCTACTACTCTTTCATGGTGTTCTGAGGGGATTGGGAAACACAGCAGTTTCAGTACAATTCAGCGTGATGTTACCCCATCTGCAGTACATTTCAAAGTATTCATATATATTGAAATATTGCCTGGACTACAGCTTGGAACTGTAACAAAAGTGAATAAGAAAGAAAATCCATAGTAACTTATTTAATAATCAACAAAAGGGAAAAATTATATTTGAAAAAAATGCTTGTTTCTTATTCTTGAGGCAAGTTCTTATTCTTGCCTCAAATCTGAGCTACTTTTCAGGTATAAGATTCATGTTATTAATTTTATTTAAAATATAATGTGTAATGATGTGTACCTTAAAACTTTGGTAGCTTTTTGGATATCACTGGTTGATCTGCCCTAAGTTTGTCGTTCTTAATCCATTAAAAGACAGGCCTGCTTGTAAATCCACAGGTACAGATAAGGAGTCACTGTTTGACTGTGTCTGAACCCTTTTCAAATGAAAAATGTCAGTGGCAGAAAGGGAGGCTGAATTATTTTTTAAAAGGGTTTTCAAAGATTCTCATGATTCCTCTGGTATCAGTTAAATGTGACATGTCCATAGACATGGCTGTTTTTTAGTGTGTAAAAGCAAGCAAATGCTGCAGTTTTCATCTCTGTGTAGAGAGAAAATGCTGCAGTATGGCTAAGTGATAAACATGTTACATTGCAATTTCTCTCTTCCATAATTAACATATAAAGAGATTTTAAAAGCTAATGCAATTTGTAACAATGTGACTGTGAGAAGAAAAAAATGCTTTTATGGTTATTTGGGTTTGGTTTTGGTTTTTTTTCTGTTTGGACGCATATATGTTGCGTGTGTAAATTAGATATAATTAATCCATAAGCTTTCCTGCTCACATACTGCCTTTTAAAATGTCATAGCACTGTCATGATGAGGACTCACCCGCATACGGAGAAGCTTTTGTAAACCGATACAGCTCTATTTCCTAGATTTGTTCCAGTTTGCAGGAAGGATCTGATGCACAATTTTACGTAGAGTAGTTTTGTAATCTGCAACACTCAGAGGTGAAATTTAGATTTCTGTGCTTGAAAATGGAAGCTGGAGCCAAGTCTTCTTTTTGGAAGATGGTCAAGATTAACCCCTGTGGACAAGGAAAAGCTTTGCAGCCTGACTGCAATGTAAATCCAGGCATTCATGGGAATGTTTAGCTCTGGGAAGTCTGTGGAGGCTGCCTGTGAGCCAGGAGGAGTTACTCACTTCCTTCAGCCCAAGGTTAGTTTCACAACAACCACCAGTTCTCAATCTGGGACGATTTGACTCCTTGCACAGTTGGACTTTGCTCTGTTTATGGAAAAGCACCATCCTTATTTGGGCTGGAGTTGTTGAGACGTGCTGATGCAAAAGACAGGAATCACTGTAGCATCTGTTTGGTATGGAAAGGGAGGAAGGGGCTTTAGCAGCCATGGAAAACAGATCATGAAAAATCATGGCTACAGCAAAGTTGAGGTGAGCTCTGCTGCTCCTGAGAACAACAGATTTTTTGCCTACCTCCAGGAAGGGCAAAGCTTGGAAATGCAAGAGCATGGAAAAAAGCAGTCAAGCATCTAACAGGAAAAGCACAGATCAGCCTGTCCTTTTTCCAGCCTATCCCTATGAAAGCCTGAAACCAGAATTTATTTAGAAAATACTGTTAGAAATTGTGTATATAAATATAACTGTTGCTGTATTTTTAAATGAAACATTTGTTCACAAAAAATAGGCTTAGACTGCTTTCAAAAATGAGTTGTCCAGACTATTTTTTTAATCTTGAAATGAAATGAAAAAAATATGGGGGGGCAAATGTGGTGACTGAATTTTATTTTTCCCTCCATGGGAATGATAAATTCTATGTTATTCTTTACTGGAAAATCTAGAAAAGTGAAGGTGAGCTAAAGGAGAAATTTCTATTTTATGTGTTAATTTTGAAGTATTTGCTTTCAAAAATAAAAGTTATTTTTAAGAAAATAATAATTATCATGCAGTATAAATCATTTTGCACTAAAAAAAAAATCATTTTACAGCCGCCCCATTGATTTTACTTATGCTGTCTCATAACATTAGCTAACAATTAAAATTATTTCTTGTTTAATTCTGAAATGTTACTGACTGTAAAATTTCACTCAGTTCAAAATCCTTTTTGTAATTGCAGTAAATGCTTTTAGTAGTATCTTGGAGGTGTTGTGAATTTTTTGTGGCTATATGGTGTATCTCTCAAATTTTTACTTGCTGCGTGCTTCAAAATGTGATCTTGTGCAGCAAAATGCATCAAGGAGGTTAATGCACCCGGTGTGGCTGCTACTGAACTCTCTCTTTTCAGCTGTCATTTCCCCCCTCCTCAGAACTTCTTAAGAAGTTTTATGGAATGCTGTTCTAAATAAAATTGCTTTCAAACTCTAATGTGTGTAAAAAGATGCAAGAAAGGAATGGGACTTTCTAAACCAAATTTGAATATAATTATAAGGGAAAAAGGTTTGTTTTTCTTTTGCAGGATGACAAGATCAGTTGTTTTTCAGACAAGCATAATTAATTCTCATTATATTGGTCCTCAGAACATTGTGCGTATAAAACCAACACAAAGGCAGAGGTGGTTGTTGTCAAGGCATGAGTGAAAGTACTCTCAACACTGCTTGTTTTCTTTGTTTGCAGGAGAGTTGGAGGTGGTCCAGAAAGACGGGGAGCGCAAGATTCAGAGCCGGCAGCAGCTTCCGGTTGGAACAACATGGGGGCCTTTCACTGGGAAGATGGATCTGAATAATAACACCTTGGTACGTAGATGCTCCGAGACGCTTCGCTTTGTTATATTTTGTGTCATTCTTCAGGGAATAGCCTGAATTGCTCCTCAGACGGAGCATTTGAAAACAGGCATTGTTAGCTTTAACGGACAGTGGTATTTGGCTCTTTTCCAATTTGTTCATCTATGGCAACCATCCACATGAAGTTATTTGGAGCACAGGTTAATAGTGTTTAACTTGTTCTTTTACTGAAGGGAAATGTCACTTCCTTGTTTGCTGAACCAAGGTGTTGTGTTTCGGTAGTAATATCTGATTTTTTTAGGGGCCTTTTGAATTTTTCATAGTATTAATTGCTGAATACTTAATTTACATTAAAGAAAGGTATCAAAAATAAATAAATACATTATTTTAGGGTAAAATTAATTAAATTTGCCGTAATATAACTTAGCATAGCAAAATCTTCCATCAAATTAACGTTTTTTTGAAAAGCATCGAAAGACACCTGTTATATAATATATTCTCAATTAGCCTAATTTTTTATTCTGATTGCAGAAAGTATGTGGACCATTTTACTTAAAAGTAATGCTTTGCTGATCTCAGTTCAGTGCACTGAAGCTCATGTAATTTCTAGGTCTTCATTTCATCTTTGTTTTTGTTGGTTTTAATTCCAAGCTTCAATATTGTTTGTGTATAGTTCAGATTAATTTTCTGAAAATATCAGGAAGGAAACAACTAATATCTCTGGAAGGGTTTAAACAGTCTTGGAACATGCATTGCCCTGTGGGATACACCTGAAGAACCATTATCTGCAGCTGGATCTCTGTTTGCTATTACAGACTTTGCATTGAATGTATTTAGCATAAAGAGGCGTGGAATGGTTTCACAGGAGGGGATTACAGGCATTTGGGGTGCACACATCTGTGCTGTAAATGGAGAAGCTGAGCTTCCCCGTGTCCACCAGCACTGGGTATCATCCTGCTCTTGGAGGGCCTGAAGAGAGTGAGGAGCACTGAGTTGCTGATTTATCATCTGGGGCAAAGTGAGAGAGGGGTTAGGTGGACATGGGAGAAAAGGGGGGGAAATTGATTGTCTTCAACTCCTCCCTGGAGAACCTGTGCTTATATAATGGAGTTCTCTTTCTAAGGGTTGCTGGATAGGATGCATGTTACTTTCTGTATAGTATGCATATTAAAATTTGAGTGAAGCATTAATCTGAGTACGTAATATAGTATAGTATACACATAGTAGACATTTAAAATCTTAATATTTTGTACTCTTTAGCATAATTTATTAATCAAATGGTGCTGAGAAATGTTACAGAAAGCGGCATGAAAATTTTGTCTAAATTTCCCAGAGTTCAGTATTCCCAACCCAGATCAGATTTCACATTCAGGCACCTGAATAAAGAATAAATTTTCAAAAGTACTGCACAATCAAAGCACCTTATTGTTAGAAAGAAAAAACTCTGTTTTCTCTATCCATTTAATTTTTACATCTTAATCTGTTTTATTATTGGCCTATCATCATTCTCAAAATATTTTTCATAAAAGGTCATATGTGACAAAAACCTGTAATTCAAATAATTTTCTAAATTCCACTATAATTACTTTCATCAGCTTTCATGTAACAGAAACCTTAGTCCTGTTGTAGCTCAAAGTCAGTCCACAACCCCTACTTCAGAGAAATGCTAGCTTGATTTTGCCCACTTGTACCACTTCATCAGGTATATACAACATGAAGATAATGTTTAAGTATGGGAGATGATATTGATTGTCCCTTCACTACAAAATTAATCTTTATCAGATATTCTTAGGATGCATTTGCAATGTGTTGGCAGCCAATCATATTGTATCTCTGGGGTTTTTTTGATGGAGCCGTAGATTAACCGCAAGTCTAACAGGACCTTGCTTCTCCTTTGATAGTACAGGCATGTTTTAAGGTCTGTTATTGTTTTTTAAATTTGGGGCAAATTTTTTTTTTTTTCTGTATCAAAAGCATTTAGCTAGGATAGTTGGGTTTTAATGAACTGGTAATTGAGCAGTGTGCAGAACTGACTTTTAATTTGTTGATTGTAATGGGATGGAACAGCTTTTTCAACGTAACTCAGAGATATGTGCAATGAAAACCTTCAGGACTTTTTTCTCACTAAACTGGAAAGATACTTTGTTTATTGTCAAATTAAAAATCATAAAGTCTATTTTTACTAACACATGGAAGATTTTACTTTTGTTTTGCCTACAAATATAAACACTGTCGGAAATCTGAAAAAGTTCTTGTAAACAGAACTTTAGTCCTCAGAAATGTTGTTTTGTTCCCTGAGTAACTCCCTTCTTTAAAAATGTTAAAACTGAACTAGGTGTCATCTTGAGCAACTGATTTAACTTCGAAGTTGGATCTGACTTTGAAGTTTGTCGTGCTTTGAGGACTTTGGACTGGATGACCTCCAGAGATCTCATCCAACCTGAATTATTCTGTGATTCTAAGTATTTTTTTTCTTTTTCCCAAATATCAGATGTTTCCTGTAATCCTACATTTGTTACTTTAAAATTCTGTGTGAAGAAATGTAAACCTTTTGATGCAACTTTAATTTGCTGTTAAAGCAACAAAACCTCAGCATCAGCTTCTACATGGTTCTCTTTTATCTTTTTTTTTATTCAAGGAATGATTCTGGGCTTTTTTATGATTTTTTGACACATTTGATTACTTATCTCACTATTGTACACATTCTCTGTTGTTCATCAGGGGAGTTGGGATTCTTTACTTAGGTTGTATATCTGTTTAGGACATGTATATCTGTTTAGGAAAGCTCATTTGGGTAGAGCCTTACATCCCTAGAATTCAATTAAACTTTCACATGAGCAGTTGAAAAGAGGTTTAGTTCTTTTCTGAATGAGAATCTTAAACATTGCACTGCTATAAACATCCAATTTTTGGAAAAGAGTTTTAATGTGGATTTTTTTTTGTATAGAGAGGAAAGGAAATAAAAATTCAGGGACCCTCAGGTGAGTAAATATCATAATTTTTGCAGCTGCTATCTTTACTGGGAAATATGTTTGTGGCTGACTACAAGTATCTCACCTGACTGTACAGTTTAGTGTTAGCAATGTGACAGTGCCTCACAGGATTCATTCAAGCTGTAACAGTTAGAGCTTACTTATTCCTCTTGCACTCTGCACAGAATACAGCCTGTACATGTAATATCCTGTTGAAGTGCTTCTTGTTTCCAGCAGTGCTGCATTGATGAATACGGTCTTACTGCTGTCGGCTCATGAGACGGAGCAAGTTAATTAATTCAGCACAGTACTTAATTGAGTCACTGTGCCAGATGTCAATTACATTTTAGATCTTTCAAGTTTCTGTCTTGAAGTATGTTAGCAGTACACATCTCAGAGTAGTGGAAGGTTGGGAACCTTGAACAAAAATTATTTTTAATGCTGTTCACAATTGCAATAGGAATAGCAGCTGTTGGTATCATCAACAGTGTTGCAGCCCTGTTGGGAAATATGGTAGAGCGAGGTCCACATCAGGATTGAAGAATACTCAAACTAAAGGTGGACTTGAAATAGCTCATTGACTAATAAAGTTCTTAATTTTTCTCATCTAGGAGTTTGGCCAATACTTGTGAATTATATATAATTACATTATGAACTAATGTATGCTATTATTACTGTTACTGTTGGTGAAACAATCTGCATGCATCCAGCAGAAAATTTTAAGACACTGTTTTTAGAAAGTGAGTCTCAGATCTTAAAACTTGTCTAGGCATTTAACTTTTATTTCAATTTGACCTTAAGAACATCTTAGATAATTCTTAAATATTTGTAGATACCTATTTAGATACTTCAATTATATTTAGAGTGATAGATCTCCTATTTAGGTGCTTTTATTCCTGTAATTTTGACAGACTGCTGAAATTCCTCTGCTCTCAGCTGCACGTATAGTTTGTATCTGTCAGCATAATTGGGTATAGAGGTTATTGCCTTCCATTTCCTTCCACTACTTTCACTTTCCATCCACTGTTCCATAATAGCTGGATAGTCCCAAGAAAATGAAATGCATAGGAATATCTTTCCAAGCCTAGAAAATGTACATGTCTACATGTTTCCAGATTCTGTTTGAGATTTAATATAATCTTGCTGTTTAGACAAACAGACCTGTGAAGATGTTGAATAATACTACTGGCTGTCTTCAGCTGGTGAGAACTCAGTTGTAGAATGGAAGACAACACAATTTGACCAGGAAGGCTCCAAAGCTGTCTTGCTGCATCACAGAAAATTCAGTAGTTCATGGGTACCCACAAGTAGATAGAAATATATTTTGAATCATCAGACTCCTAGTTCGTGATTCCTGTCAAGAAAGTGGGTTTGCACAAACGCCAAGTCAAATATGACCATGCAGGTGAAAAGAGCAGAAGATCTCTCTAGATGGGACCCCTGAAAGAGGAGCTGCTGTGTGCAAGCAGATCTAAATTCAAGGCACTAGCAGCCTAGTTAAGAAAAAGCTGTTCACTTGCTTTTTTCAGCTGTAAATATTTTCCCTGTTTGAGGGGACAGCTTGATGGGAATGAGGCCCTTGGAAATGAAAGCAGCACTGAACCACGAAGCCCACGACGGATGTCAAACAGTGGTCGCTCCGGCAGTAGTGTGGAGGCATTCCAAGAGGCCTTTTCCCTTGGCTGCTGCCATCTAGTTTTTGGTGTTAATCTGTGCCCATGGCAGGGTTTTGTGAAGCAAAACAATGATCAGCTGTATCCAGCCCGCCATTGTCGTCTCCTTGTTGCAGGGAAGAGCATGCGGGGCAGGCCTGTATGAGCCTGATAAGGAAAAGAGGATTCAGTGTGGCTGTGAAGAGAATCCACAGGAGGAGAATGTGCAGGGCTGGGCCAGGCAAGCAGTGGGACACAGCAGGAACCCTTTAATGGGATCTGTGAGGTTCGACACCAAAGAGACACCTCTGGAAGATACACTCCTGGAACTGTTTGACTGGGTAGCGTGTGAGGGGCTGAGGAGCCAAGGTTCAAAATGCAGTAAAGTTATTCACTCACTAATCTGTGGCTGGTCACTTTGGGTCAGAAACCTCATGTCTCTAGAGGACAGTGACTTTTAATCTTCAGAATTGCAGCATGAGGGTTTTCTGGGAACTTTTGTTGGAGGTGCTGCAGAAAAGCAGTAGTCTGTCCATAGTCAGGCTGTATCCAGCCTAAAGTTTCTGTTTCCCTTATTCAAACATAGGAAGGGATAAGGTAGATTTTATCTTTAGATATTTAACTGCAAATGGAGAATTTTTCTCTTAATAGCAGAGGGCCATTTTTATATTTATTTCCCAAAAATAGTGTCCTGAGTAATGAGCCTTGATTCTAGTCTTTGTTATACTACTTTTATATCTTTGAATATGTCAAGTGATAAGAAGCATTTCTTTCTCATTTTTACTGCTGTTACTGTCAGGCTCTTCATAATTGGAACTAGTTTAAGATGACTTCCTTCTGTCCCAAAGATGAGCAGACTTTATTATTGTGGCACTTAGGACAGCACCTGATGTCACCCAACAGCTACGTGCTGATGTGCTGTGCATGTGCTGGGATTGGCTGCTTAGAACCATAGAATCACTAAGGTTGGAAAACACCTCTAAGATCATCAAGTCCAACTGTTAACCCAGCAGCACTATGTTCACCACCGAGTAGTGTCTCCATGTTACACATTCAAATGTCTTTTGAACACCTCAGGGATGGTGATTCCACCACTTCTCTGGGCAGCCTGTTCCAATGTCTGCCAAAGTGACAAAACTTTTCCTCATATCTAGTGCAAACTTCCGCTGGCACAACTTGAGGCCACTTCCTACAAACTGAAATATTTTAAAAAAAATGAGATATGCCAAGATGTCCAAATGGCTATCCACAAGGATCTCTGAGAACACATCACCTCACATTACTTTGCCTCTTACCAAGTGCTCTCCCATTTATATAGACATGCAGTTCAGGAGAATGCCAGAATGACAGAAGACCCTTTTTAAAAAACTTTTGTGTAGAATTGTGGTTTAGATGCTTCTTTTTTTTTCTTTTTTAAAGACGTTATTTCTGCTCTTTATTTACATTTACACAAATTTAAACCATGCTAATAATATGACAGGAAGATGTTGTAAGGAGCTGAATAAACACCCTGTTTTGGAAAAATCCAAAAGCACTTTTTTCCAACTTGCAGGAGTATTTTCCACATCTCAAATAGGTGATGAAGCAACATAGCACATTAAAGGAGAACCTTAATCCTACATTTCTGTCTAAATGTTGTTAGTACACTGGTATTAGTACTGCACACCATACCATAGCCTTAATTTTAAGTTATTAAATATTTAAAGAACATATAAATAAGAAGGGGTTGACATTGCATTCTTCTTTTTTTTTTTTTTTTTCTTTTATGATTTGGTTATTTCCAGAATGTCAACACAAAATTGCTCTTGTTTTTTAACATTATTTCCTTAACTCTAGCCCTATTTTGAGACTACACTTCCCTATGGTTCATTTTGACACCTGTTTCTCAAAACAGAAGAACTTTGACATTTCTTTAAAACTATCACTGGTAATTTTGAAAGGTTTTTGGTGCTTGCTGTGAGCATCTCCATTAAGCAGAATTTATTGTAATACTATTGTAATTAAGTAGTAGACTTTACCTATCATTCCCATTAAACTAACGGAGTTCCTTAGGAGAAAACTCAATGAACTATCTGTCCTATTTTGGCAAGCTTCATTTCAGTAGGGGGTCCTTTTGGGAGTGGGAATGTACCCTGGGGCACATTGCCAGACAACTGCTGAGAGCAGAGTGAGGGGACGGTTCTGCAGAATAGATGAGGCAAAGTCAAGAGCTTGGGACAGAAAAAAAGGCAAGAAAATTTGGTCCAGGGCCTCCCAGACAGCAGTAGAGGGAGATGCTATCTCCAAGGCTCTTGCATTTTAGGGTATGGAGAAAAGAGAGAGAAGAAAAACCATTTAATTAGAGAATCACTGCAGTAAACTTCAGTATCAACATATTCTTGTGTTTCTGCACTGTTGAATCTTAGTAGTCTTCTACCTAGTCTAATCTTCACTGTACAAATTTTAGAACAGAATGTAGTTTTATTTAAAAACTTCATGTAAGAGAAATAATTTATTAATCTCCATTTAAAGTCATTCATGTAGCACACTGCACTACAATACCTAAGAGGCACAAGTTCTATAACTGTGTTTAAGATGTGAAATTTAACATTAAATGTTGTCCTCTGAGAAAAATTTTTCAATTCATGCTTTTTATAATGATACTTCTTCTTATTTATGAAACATACATATTATAGACTAGGCAGATATAAAATGCCAGATTTAAATATTCAGCAGTTTTGGAAGTCATCTTCTCACTAAACGTTAACACTATTTTTTTTTATTCTGGAATAAAATTCAGGCTCTAAAATGTTGACACTTTTTTCAGTAGTTTCACATTCATATAAAAAGCACAGGAAATTCTAGCTCCATCATTTTAGTGGCACATATGAAGGTGTTTGTGTCTATGAAGATGTTTGCATTGTTAAGATAAGAATTTGGTAGTTACAATGGGCACAGAACTGAAAGACTAGGAGGCTTCTGCTCTTTCTTTGACCATTTGAAAATAAAATGTCCTGGAAACCATGGGTATTTTTTTGCCTACTACACACAAATCTATGCTTGCCCAAGGGTAGTTAGCCTCAGGGTACACTGGTAGTGGAAAAAAGCACTGCGATGCTGTTGCCTGCGGAACTGTGGTCGCACTTGTGTTGCACTCAGTATGTTGTCAAGATGTGCTGTCTGGACATACAAATGCATAAAATTATGAAAGCATCAACAGATGCTTTCCATAGGACTTGTGGATGTCATAGTGGGCAGTTGTTCAGAATAAAAGCGGGCTCTAGGGAAAGTCTTGGTGTCAAAATTTATTTGTTAATAAAACAAGCAAGATACCATATCATAGTAACAATAACAATATTTTAAATTATTGTCCATCTTCATTTAAATAAATAAATTACTTCAGGTGAAGGAATGGACCTGTGGTTTCAGTTAAGACAGTGGCTGCTTGCTGATCACTTTCATACAGTGTGATGGAATGATCAAAATTCAAAAGATCAGTTCCTTTTCTGTCTGAATATGCTTGAGAGAAGTAGCGTATAAATTTTCAAGAAGGATGGAAATTAAAGTTATTTCTGGTTGTTTCATTGCCAGCCAAATTAACTGTGTTCTGTGAAAGTGTGGGTTTGAATGTTTTGAATAGAAAAAACACTCTCAATATTTCTAGTAAGTATTGTTAGTACAGTATGTGTGAATACATAGATATATAAAAAACGGATATTTAAACATAAATATGTAAAAAAATATATAGTAACTATATATACGTACATATCTATATATACACACGCAGTTTAGGCAATTGTGAGTATACAAAAATAGTATATTCTGTTATATATATATATAACTACTATATTCTAATCAGAAGGAGGTATTGTCTGTTCCTAGATCCTAAAAATCTGTTTTATTTGAAATACTTTAATTTTGATGAACTTTCTTCTCCATTCAGCTGCAACTCCTTTTCTAATGATGCTGAAGTATCCCATGGCCAGTAGCAAAATGAGTCCTTTTCCAGATGCAAGAAATCTACTTTGCACTACCAAAGTATGGGTAAAGAAATTCAGAGCATGGCCTGAGAAACTCAATGCTGAGTGAAGCTTATAAATGTCCTGAGCCTCATTTATCAAGCCTGGAGAACAAGTTCATCAGTCTAATCCAATGGTGGCTCCTCAGACTCCAGGGAAGCTCAAAAGACAATCAGCTCCAGCCATTAGGGCTCCAGAGCGAAGAGCACAGGAGGCACCATTGCTTGCTGTCCTTACCTTCCCTACCAGCCCCAGACCACCTGCAGCAGGGGAAAGCTGCAGCAAGGACTGCACGGCTGGTGCACTACCTGATGATGTTATTTATTTATAGGTTTATTTGCATGTCCTAATATTCCGTACATGGTACATTATATGCATAGCCTCATTGGATTTTATATTGTTTCATATTTATATTGTTTAATTGGGTGTAGCAAGGTGGGGGTCCGTCTCTTCTCTCAGGTGACCAGTGTCAGGACAAGAAGAAATGTCCTCAAGGTGCACCAGGTGAGGTTCAGGCTGGGCATTGGGAGGAATTTCTTAATGGAAAGGATTGTTAAACATTGGAATGGACTGCCCAGGGAGGTGGTGGAGTCACCATCCCTGGAGGTGTTCAAGAAATGATTGGACGTGGCACTTAGTGCCATGGTCTAGTTGACAAGGTGGTGATCAGGGAAAGGACTTGATTTGTCTTGATGATCTCAGAGGTCTTTTCCAACCTAAATGATTCTGTAATAATCATATCCCATCTTAAATAACTGAATATTAATTAATAAACTTTTGCCCCCTTTCTTTTTACTAATGCATTTTAATGTGTTTACAAAATGCTTCACAACTTTTGAATCATTAAATATAGTTTTTTTAGCTCTTTTAATATATTTAGGAAATAATTGAGTTTTGCATAGACAAAATACTGTCCTTTCTGTACTGTAAGGGAAGGATAACACTCTTAACACTACTCATGCATTTAGGAAAAACTACATAACATATAAGATATCATCACAGTTTATGTAGATTATTCTCACTCTGAGAATGTCTTATAATTTAAAATTCTTCCTGTCACAGATTAGCTTTTATATCTTGTTTTTGACATTTGATTTGATATCTGAAATGCATACAAGGTACTATTTTAATAAAAGCTTTTTATGTGTTAGTAATTATTATTTATGTATTTATTTAAAAGCATCTCACTTTTCCCAAAATATTTCTTTTTCTTTGGAGCTTTCTTTTCCACATGACAGTCCCTGATCTGGGGGATGAGTGGCCACTTTTTTTAAACAAGAAACTGGAACTCCTGCCATGTGTGAGGACATTAAAGACAAGTTTAGGGGAGCTGAGGGAGGTGTGCCTCGAAGCTGGGGAGGTGAGGAAGAATTCTTCCCTCTCTCCCCCTCCTGCAAGCTGTTGTCCTCACTTTTGGAAGAAAACTGGGGCAAATTAGCATAAAGGAAAGAGAGTACAGTAGTACAATAGTAGATCCAAACTATCTTAATTCCTGCTTTTCTGCTTGCATTTGAGCTGGCTTGGTTCTGCTATTGCTAGTTTTTAATTCTGCAGTCAACCTTGTAGTTTAGTGGACCTTAGTCTTACTGCTCCGCTTTTACACTCTTTCTTCCTCTTGGATGCAGTTGCATTTGTTACATTAAATATTGGATTTTGTTGTTTATATTTTTTAAATTCCAGATCATATTTTTCTCTTTTGGGATCCAATATTTTACCTTACTCCTGTTTCTCACTCTGGTCAATCCACCTCCTCCAAGTCAAAATACCGTCTTAATCCTGTATGCATCTGTGGTGGAGGATTTCCCTTGCTTCTTGGATCCACCTGGATCACAAGCCATGGAATGACATGAAGAATTGCATTAGGTGAACCTTCCAGATTCAGCAAGGTATCAGCAAGGGAGATTTAGTTTAGATACAAGAAAGAGCTTCCTAATGTTAATGAGAGTGAAAAGCTGGAGGAGATTCAGGAGGTTGCAGTAAATCGGTGGCTGGAGTGTTTCAGAACAGGCTGGACCAAGACAACAGGAGTGGTGCAGGCGCAGCTGAGCCGTGGCGTGGGGGAAGGAAAGGGAGCAGATGACCCTGTGGCTTTTGGCAGCCTGATGCTGAGAAATGTCTGCAGCCAACTTCACTTGTTTGGCTGCCCAGAAATGCCTGCAGGTAGCTAAAATCTTTCAAGATTGGCTTTAAAAGGAGCAGAATGAGACACTGTTTTTTTGAAGAAGATGGCAGATGGGACATTACAGGAAGCTAGACAGTTGGTCACACCAGTATAGGATACTGGTTTCAAATTCTAATTGAAATATAACAAGGCCTAGCTGAGAGAGAAGGAAGTAAGCTGCTATATTTCTTTGGCATGTCCCTTCCCAATTGCCTGCAGGTTTTTTTCTTCTGAATGTCCTGCCTTCCCACTCCAGTTTCTTGCTAACTAAAGTTAGAATTATAGCCAAATATTAAATCAGTTACCTTTTTCAAAACATTACTTTCAGTTTTACTTAGAACATTGTTTCTAAGTTTTCTGTAGTTCTTTTTTTAAGGAATATGTAGGGATCATTGTCCCAGGTTTCTGAGGATCATCGTCCCTGATTTTTGTGCCACACATTTGCAGAGTGAGAGCAATAGTATTGCATTTTCAGGATGCCAAGTGTGTGCACTTTGATCTGACGGTACAGCATGCCTCAGGGACTAAGCTGAATCTTGATTTTTATAGTCAGTCATCCACTATCCAGTACCAGAGCGCCGATTAGACAGGCTGAAAAACAGAGAATACACGATGGGTTGGAGATGGAAACATTTGCAAGGAGGCTCTTGGCATCACCAGCCTCCTCAGAGCTCATTTTGTTGTTCTGTGCTAGTAAATCTCTTAAATGCATACAGAAATGATACCTGTGTGCGGTAAATGACTGCACATACACTGATTACTTTTGAAACTACTTCCCCCCACCCCGCCACATTCAGCAGTGGAAAGTAAGAATAGTATACATGTTTTGAAACTTGACCTCACAAATGTGTGACCACTTGGTGTGGTTGTGACTCCTTAACATTCCTCGCATTCCCTCTCCCAAGCCAAGATGTTAGCATTTGTTGCAGGCTTTAAGTGGCTTTGTAGTAGCACCTATTAGCTTGCTCTGGCTAGTGGCATGCTTGGGACTAAATGGCCTTTCTGACCTTTAATAAGCATTTTCTTGTCAGTCATACCAAAAATACGTGACCATCTGTTTGTTCACTATTACTACCATAACTGAGAGGTTTGCTGAACTCTTCAGAAATACAGTCATGATGTTCTCATTGTTTTCTGTGCTTCTTTGCTGTGCTGTTGAGCACAGCATCTTGCACTTGCAACATCTCCTTTGGGATAATTGCAAGGCATGGGGAAGTAAAGAGATTCATGGGGTGGAATTTGCTGCCATGACCCTGGCATTCAGCCTCATGAGAGCTACAGTAGCACACTGCCTTGATATTCTCACTTTCAATCCGTATTGGGATAACAAAGATGGTTTAAGTTATTCTTTCAAGGCAACACAGAGCATGGACAAGTCTCTTCCAAATGAAGTATGTGATAGAGGTCGCAGTTATATGTCTGTATTTTTCAATCTAGGTGGTTTTCTGTTTCCATGTGTAGTCTTTGGAAAAATACAAAGCAATGAAAAGGAATGCACAATGATCAAAAATTTCCAACAGTGATTAATAGTCCACTCAGGACATGATTTTGCTTATCAGTGAGCATTAGCAGGAGGTGCTGAGCACCCCAGACGTCCATTCAAAGCAGTAGGGCTGAGGTGTGCTTAGCTTTTTCCAACACTGAATGCTGAAAGTAGAGCCTGTAAAGCTCTCTATAGAAGATAAATATTTGTTATTTATTTGACCTTGAAGATGGGACTGGTTTGATAGGGTTAAGGTCAATGAGTATATTATTTTTAGACAAGATACAGAGTACTTGGATGGTTCTGCTTTATTTTAGTGTGTTAACATCTGGCAGCATTCTGTGTTCCATATGTTGCTGATTGTCCTGATACATTCATCTTCAGTGATTATCAAAAAGATTTCAGTGCTCTGGAGTTAATCACACATTTGAGAAGACAAATACATGAAGATAAGTAGAAAAGCTGCCTGTAGGTTTCCGTGTAGAAGACCAATGTTTGTGCAATCTTGGCAAGTGCACTATTAATTCAGAAATGTTTTTTAAATTGACTTAATTAGCTAGTGTCTGTAACGGTGAAAAATAGTGTATTAGAATTCAATGTTGTTGACACAATAGACAGAGAACATTGCTTCTTGGAATTCTGATTATGCTTTTTTAATTCTACATGCTGTACAACAGCTAATTTTTGATAGTGGTGAATAGTTAAGGGGATTTTAGGTTTGCACCATTTTCTCAAGTATTATTTTTATATGCTTGGGTCTGTGAAAGTTTTGCTATGCTTCTGCTGTTTCATTAAAATAAGTACACACATAACTATCAACTGACTTTTTTTTTTTTTTTGTATTGGTGTTTTCAGTTTTCCTAGGTTGATAAAATTTTTTCCAGGGCTATAAATTATTATTTTCATTCTGTGCTGTTTTGGCCTTACATGCTAATGGCTTCAGAGGAGAAAGACTTAAGAGTTTCACATAGAATTTGTCACATCAAAGCAGGTATTCCCTTTTACATACCACCTTCTTTCTGAGAATGCAGAAACCCCGCCACAATCCGAACAAATGGAGAAGCAAAAATCCAAAAAGCCAGATGTCTGTCAACCTTGTAAGTCTCTTGTGGCTTTTGCCACAGTTCACTTTTACGCTAGAAACCAGTCCCCTAGGCTAGCCCACTGTGGGACTGCCCAAATTCCTGCAAGGAATATTTCAAGTAAGGAAACTGCTGTAGGGCTCAAAGTCTAGAAGGATGAGCCTGTGCTTCCAACACCACCTGTCAGACAGTTTCTTGCTGCTGCACTCTCTGTTAAGAAGGAGGGGTGCCATGAAATCAGCTGTAGCCATGGCTCTTGAGCCAAACCCTGGCACCCGGGACTGTCAACACAACATGACATGGGACGTCTGGTCTAAGTAGACATCAGGAAAGCAGCAGGAAGACTAAAGGGGCAGTTTGCCACAAAACAGAAGGTACAGAACAAACTAAAGTAGCAACATTGTTCCTTAATATTTCTCTTTTAATTCAATATCTATCATTTCAGTGAAAAAAAATAAAGGCAGCAAAGTCTCTTGGGGCACATAAGATATCCTGACCTAGTATTCAGATAAAACTTGTTTTATTTAATCATGCACAAATTTGTTTAGAACTTAGCAGTGACCACTCTTCCTGTTGCCAATATCTATTAATGATAATTACTTCAAATACTATACTCACTCAGTGATAGCATCACATCATGGTGAGGAAGATTGTGATCTTATCTAAACCTATTCTGTTTAACTCTGACACTCCTTCTATTATAGTGGGGCCCCGATAAGATCGTGCCTGTTAGGATCAGACATTAGTTGAAATCAATATTTGAAAATGTGCCTGTTTTTGCTTAATAGCAAAGTTAGTGTGAGGGTCATAGTGAGATCATTTGTTGGATGAGGTTGTACAGCTTCATCTTGTAATGGAAATGTGTTCCTTGCTTCAGCTGCTGGTGAAAAGTAAAAACAAGGGCTCTTTGAAAGCTGTACAGCTTTGCTAATAATCACTGTGTGAGGAAGATACAATCATTATTATGATATTTAACATCTGTAGTGCTGCAGCTTGTTGAGGTTCGAATCAGGAACTAAAGCTCCTTTTTGCTAGACTCTGGACCTGATATTAAAAAGACAGCTGCTAGGTGCAGCTAGCTTAGGTCCTGGTTTTAGACCAGACATGAATGCAATGGCAACAAGTGAGTGTGGAAGCCAAAAGCTAAAATGGCAATAATTAAGATTAGTATAGTAACAGTTGTGTCACACTAAAGCAGCAGGCGTTAGTTTTTTAGAGATAAGGAACGAAAAATGCAGTGTTTGCAAATGACTTCAGAGAATTCTTATATATGCATAAATCTAGTGGAAGAAAATATAAATAAATCAGGACTATTTATTTAGATAGGAATTCTGAAACATTTTCTGATAAAGAAGGATGTAATCTAGACCAGTGATGATGAACCCTTTTAGAGCTTGGTGCCAAATTTATTTTAAAAAGCTCAGAAACTCCTGTGCTGCCAACATTAATCTCTCTGTAACAAATCTGGCACGAGTGCCAGCTATTTATGGTTACTGGTGGAGATGAATAATCAGAAAACACAAAACACCATAATACTGTTTTGCTAAAAAATATGGTTACTCTTATTGTAAGACTTTTCAAGATTTAGTCAAAGAAACCAAAGTAGAGCCCTGAGGGTATTGCATAGGATATATGGGACATACAGTGCCCCTTTCTGGCAAACCATTAACTTTTACTCTCCAATAAATAAAAAAGTACAACAGAACAGATTAAAAATGATAAATGAATAGTGAATGACCCATTGTTTTGATCGCAGGACTGCAAAATGTGAGTGACATTAGTCCTGTGCCTAAGGTTGGCATCAAAGGGCCCCATGCATAGCTTCAAGTGCAAGGCACATGCCCTGACCACTAGACTGCTGTAGGGAGAAAGGCTCCAAGTGATACATTAATAGATCTGATAAATCATTCCAGTGTAGAATTTAAAAAAAAAAAATATTGGAAATTTCCACATTTTTTCCTGAAATTGAGGTCTGTTTGAATGCCCATCTCTTTATTTAGATAAAATCCTAATATTAGTGATGTGCTAAGACGTGGGCAGTGTTTACCAACCATTTCCATTTCAGTAATGCCACTCCTCACTGACTGTGTCTGATTATAACCTCTAACTTCTTGTGGTTTGACTTGGATTTCCTTTGCAGTTCTCAACTTGATTACAGTTCCTCACATTTGACACAGCAGTGCGTAAATTTATGATGGTGTTTTCTGAAAGAGAGGAATGTGCACGTGACAGAAGTGATAGTTTTCACTAGACAAAGTCAGAAAGTTTTTAATTCGGGATAGAACATATATAGTATCATGATCTTTGCTAATTATTACGTATATGTCATTACCAGTATCACATATGTGCCAATTGTTAGTTATGAAGAGGTGTAACTTTAATTTATGTTTGTTCGAACACAAAAGTAAGTGGAATGACAAAAGGATAAATCATTGCAGCAGTGTTAACAGTAAAAGCTTGACTGAACTCACTATCATCATATTGCCTTTCAATTCAATTAAATGCCACTGCGTACTGTTTTAATATCATATATGAAAGCACTGTAAATTGAAATTAAAAAGTCATCAAGGTGGATTTATATAGATGAAAAATTTCCTCTGTAAGATGTGCATAAGGATATTTGAGTGGTGTTCTGCTCATAAAAAGTGAGGCATTTCTTGTTTTTAATGAAGAGTGCATACTTTTGGATACAATATGAATAATAAAGATGTATATTTCATTTTAGTTTTAATTTTAGTTGTAACAAGCAGAGGGAGGAGCAGAGCCATTTTGAAATCATCCCTGAGAAAAACGGGAAGAACGTATCTTTGAAAGATATTTGAAATGTATCAAGATTTTAGACATCTGTGTCACAGTACAGGACAGAATTTGCTTAAGATTTTTTTCCATTTACCCAACTTTATTTTAATCTGTGTTCATAGCAAAAGTCTGATACATCATTGCAGTATTTGTATCCAAAAATGGGTGTTGTTCCACCAGTGCATTTCCACAACATGGCATTCAATAGACCAGTGACAACAATTTTTCATGAGTGTTACTGAAAAATAGTGTACTGGTAGAATTTTGAAGTGTTAATATTTAAACATTGACCTCTTCAAAGTGTTGACTTTTTGAACAATTCTCCTCAATATTTATTTCTATGTTGTTTTAATTCTGAAATATTTTCAAATTCATGGAATGGCAACACTTTTCACTTGCCTGTTTTTATTTCAGAAGTCTTTGTGACATATTTTTGGCCATGGTGTGCTAGGTGTAGAACCCCAAATGTTTCAGTGGGGCAGGAGAGGAAACTTTTTTTTCTTGTTCTGAAACCATGATGAGTTTACTTTTAAACACAATGCAAAGCAGAGCACTGAAGTTTTCTGCCTTACTCCTAGATATGTATAAAATAGGAATATCATTAAGACAACTGGATATATCTGAAGAAGCGAGGTGGATTTTTTCCATCAATATCCTTTCTTTCTTCCTATATAAAGAATGATAAAAAACACCATAATTTTACTTTTATAATAGCAAAATATTTAACTTACTCCATTCCTTAGCTCCCAGCATTGGCCACATGCAGCAAGTGTAAGACCTTTTGTTCAACTTGTGTGAACTGCAGTCAGTTCACTTTAAATTTGACTCCAAAACAATTAGATTAAGGAGCAATAAGAGAAGATTAAAATCAATTATACCTGCATAAATAATGGAGAACAGTATTTTTGACTATTTATTTGAATTCTAGTATTTTAATTGTTAAAACTTTATTTTTTTTGATTTGCATGTTCTGCCCCAAGAAGTTTTTGATATCCAGACTGGCCTATTAAATGTCACAAAACAGATAATCCTGCTGCTATTACAACACCTGAATCAAGATGGCAAAAAAGAAGAAATCCCTTCCTGAAAGAACTTATAGACAAAGAACAGGAAACATTTTCTAATGGAAGATCAAGGCACAAAGAAATTAACAGACCTGCTTGACAGAACACTGGAGGTCTCAGGTTTCCTACAGGTTAGACAAACACCTGTGTTACAACATTACTCCCTGGAATGATGAGTAGGCACCCAAAGAGTTGTATGTTAGCACCCTGAGAGCTGAACTAATTTTTATACTTTTTATAAAAAAATTGTAGGAATCCATCTATTCATAGAAAATTCATGATATAAAAGAACACTAAACTTTTTATGTATATTACATGCAGATCTTAACTGTAAGAAAATGCAAATACAAAACAATGCTTCTTTGAATGCATTCTCAAATATTCCACCTATGAAAAATAAAAGAAAATCAGTAGACTCATACGTAACTAAAGAAACAATTACTCTGCAACAAATTCCCGTCATTTCATAAGTGATGTGTTAAAATTTGAACATGAAGGTATATTAAAAAATCCAGATTTGCAAAGAGTAGGATCCCTTATAATGTAAAGGATTGATTAAACCAATAGATAGTGCACTGGTGTTCATAGTCTGGATTATGTCTTTGAAAAAGAGAAAATGCTTGATGATGGTGTAGCAGCACTATGTTTCCAATAGGCCAGTCAGTCAAATGCAAATACAGTCTATAATAAAAGAGCTGGTTGGCATAGTAATTGGGAAATGAATGTTATTTGTAGCTCCATATTTCTGTCTTTAGGAGTCTAAGAACTAGGAGGTTGGTATTGATAAGAGGGTTTGTGTATAAATCCTTTGTAATGAGGCTGTGCCTCTTCAGTCATTTGTATTAATTTTAACTTTAGATATGAACATCATTCTCTGAAAGGGGTGACAACTAAAATAACTAATTTCACAAATGTCTAGGGAGAAAAAAAATTATTCATTTTAGAAAAAAAATCCCTGCTTCCTTTTTGATTGTTTGGTTGGGTTTGGGTGGGGTTGTTCTGTGGCAGGGGGAGTTCGACTATATGTACAGGATCACCTTAAAGCTGTATGAGGCATGCACTGTAGATTATTTCTGCATTTGTGCAGGTACTGACTGAAAGATGAGTTCAGGTTTCTCCTGTTCTGCGAGAGAAATACCAACTATAACATGTATCACAAGAGGCATTAAAGTCCTTGCAGTCTTTAGCTCAGGTCAGAAAGTCTCCAAATGCCTTGAGATCTTCATCTATGTCAGACATTGATAGTACTGCCATGTTTGTTTTTTTCCTTATTGGCCTATTTGGGTGATTATTTAACAATGTATTTTGACAGTTTTTGCTGTTCCATGTCTTCATGCATGCACCTCTATTTGACATCTTGTTCATATTATGAACTTCTGAATATTTCACCTGGAATGTAGAACTTGAGGGTCTTAAAGAGTAGAGTCTGGAGCATTGTGGAAAGGTGAAGTTCTGTCAGTGGCTTTGATTGCCTTTGTCTTGCTACTCTGTCCCCACCCCACCAGGTCTCTCCCTTCACCATCATTTGCAGCTTCATGGATTCCCTTAGCTCTTCACTTTCCTGTCCCCCATCTCCCAATATTTATCTCTTATTTATGTTTCTGGTACTTGCCCCTTCGCTATTCTCCTCACTTTCCAGTGTGTCCTTGTTCACTCTTTCAGCTGTGTTTCCTTCTCCTTTCTCTAATTTCTCAGTGCCTTCTCTTATTGATCTTCAAGGGGTTTTTTTAATGTTCAAGGACTCACCCTTCCTTAATTTCAAGCTCCACCCCAAACAGGTAATTTCGAGTTAATTAGTTGGAAGTAGCATTTAGAACTGATTTAGAACTGATTTTAAGGAAGAAAAAGAAAAAAAAAAAAAGACTGAATGGTAATTGTGTGTAAAATAGAAATGTATGATGAGTTTCCCTATTCAGGATAGCATGCCCATTCCTGAGGCTAGTTGTAGGGCTGACTTGAAAAGGATCCATATACTTTTCACATATCACTGTCTGTTACTTTGCTGGTTGCAGGGACATAATCAGTTTCTGTCTTTGGCCATTAAGTGAGCACAGCAGAGAGCAAGAAGGAATCTCTTGCTTCTGTCCCTGCCCAAGTTTAACATTATACACAATTAGTCAGGTGTATTAAGGATTTACTGTGCCATCTTCTGCTTAAGCATCAGACTTGGGTACCACCAGAGGCATGCTAGCAGGCTCGATGGACCAGTGGACTGATCTTACACCTAAATCCCATGCTTTTGTGATATGTTGACAGACCCTTACCTCAAACAGTGCTAGCAGGCACTGCTGTAATAAAACCAGGCTGGCTCATTATTTACTTGTGAGATTTTCCATAAAAGCAGCATAAATGTTAATGAATAAATAATCTTCTCCCAAATTTCTTACAATAACTGAGCTTACCCCAGGCAGGTTGTGCTGCTGTAGATCAGGGTTTGAAAAATGTGAGAATTCCTTATTCCCAGTAGTGCAGTGGGAGGAAAACTTTGTCACTCCCATGTCATTTATTTCTCTGTAAGATATTGAGGGCTACAGTCTCTTGTCTTTACACATCCTTGCTCATACTAAATCACTCACTAAGAGCTAACAAAAAATTTTAGAGGAAAGAAAGATAACAGAGAAAAAACATGCAAAATATTAGTTAAATTAATAAAATAATCCCACTTCCCTGATCTTGTGTGCAGAAAGAAAAGAAGAAATTGAATTGAAAATGCATTAGGTAATGCCTGATCTAGGAATTAATCTGCTTACTTACACACAGCAGAGATACAAATTCTCTTGAGATAGCTAACTTGGTTTCTGATGTGGTATAATCCATGTTTACACATGTTGCACTGAATTGTAAAGAGAAAAGATTCCTGTGTAAAATGAAGCAGAGATGGAAAGCAGAATGGAAAAAACTTGGTTTTTAACATAAAGTAGTATTCTCTTTCTCACCATTCGAAAGAGCACATTAAAAGAAATATGTCACCTTTGATCTGAACTGGAAAAAAGGTGCTTGTTTTAATTGAATCTCCTTACTTCAGAAGCTTTTAGCTGCGTTTTTGGCTGACTGAATAAGGCTGCAGGAAAATGTAAAGTTATTGTTGTTCAGCCTCAATTGAAATTAAGAGGCTGGAATCATTCTCTCAACCTTTCATATGCTTTATTTTTAATACATTTATTTTGAGTAGTGCACTTTATTTCTTTGCATTTGGATCACTCTTTAGGCATTTGTCGTTATTGAAAAGTAAACGTCCTGTTGCCACAGTTTAATTGACCTGTGGGCTGGGAAACAATGTTGTTTAAGATAAGTTTCGGGGAAAGACCTCAGGTAGAGATGGCCATCTCATTATCCATGCCCATCTAGGAATTTGTAGGCAATGCTGGGATGACTGTGGTTTCCTTGAGCCTATGACATACCTTCTTACCTTCCTTTTATACTCATTTGCATAAATGAATTGGAGAAGTGTTTCAATATTGAGAAGGTTTAGAATTTCAGACACATTTCATTGTGAAAATGGGGGGTTCATTTTAAAGTTTTGCAGCTTTTCAGGTTATAAAAAACCCAAACAAATAACAAAAAACAAACACAAAACCCCCCCAAATCCTCTAAAGAGAAGATGTACATCATCTAAGAGCAATTGTTCAACAAATTCTCTGAAGTACAAAGTGAGATCATGACTATCCTGTCTGTGATGAGCAGAGGAACTGCTGATCTATCTAGTTGTACCTTTAATAGTGAGTGTAAAGAGATGGAAATGGTGCCTGAAGCCCTGAGAGGTGGACCATAGAGCAATAAGTGGGATGCTTGCAACCCTCATAAAGGTGTCGATGAAATGCAACTCTATTTGATATTAATTGTGTGTAATTAAAGTTTAAAACATTCAGGACTTGTGAAAGTTAAACTCTTAATGCAGCAATTAGTAAAACATGCTATTATATTTGGGGATCTAAACAGTGACATAGTGAAATATGTACTCTAAAGATGAAAAATATTGTGTAAAGTGAGACAGTACTGACATAACATTGCTATGAAATCCTTACATTCTGTAGATACTGACTTTTTAATAATTCTTTGTGGGTTTTTTTTTAATTTGTCCATATTTTATTTAGTTCTCCATACAGTTCCTGTATATTCAATATCTCGGCAGCAAAAGACACATGGAATTTTCTGGAATCCCACTGGTTTTCATACGAAGTTATGAATGCACTGAATACCATCAGTGTATTGAATACAATCAGAATAGAAGACTTATCACCAAAATATGTGGCTATTATTTTTTCATATCCGGTCTTTGTATCTTTTGTAACTTTTTTCTCTACTCTGAATATGTAAATTAGAAAGGTGAAGACAGGGAGGAGAAAAGAAGGGAGATATAAAAAGCCTGAATTTTCCACCAAGTAAGAATTTTCCTTCAAAATGCTTTGGGGTCCCATGCCTGAAGAAAACCCTTCCTGTAAGTGTCAAAAGGGTTGTGTGTACAGGTCATTTCTGTGACATGCCATGAAGATCTGTTTTTCAGTTTAACTCCTCTACTATCATGTTACTGGATTAATACCTTTTAGGATTGTGGAGCCTGAAGTGCTTCGTTATATTATAACTATTAGGATTTTAGTAACATTGCACTGAATTTTAATAATTGAGAAGATGCTATGCACCTTGGCTCAAAGAAGCTTTTTCACTCTGCTGTGCTGACAAGGAAAATAACAACAACAGCAGTGAGATAACCAGTAAAAAAATACTGTTTATCCCTAGAGAAAAAATGTGTAACTTGGTGGCATACTGCGGCTCTGCGCACCTGTCTACAGCCATGCCACAACCAGTTGTTATGAGAAACATCTGTATGAAAACAGATGGTTTTTTTTAAATTGCTACAATTTACCTTCATTTAGTGTTCTTTAGAAGCAGCCTGAGGTCACATATAAACATTTCAATATGGTCTAGTTTGATTTTTTTTTTTTTCCAGGGGACACTGATTTTAAATGCAAGCAAAGAGATACTATCAGAAAATTAACCTAAAATCAAAACTTTATGGTGAACTGTTTGTTTGCACATTTTTAGAAGAAAGGTGACATTAATCATGAGGCCTTTTTAAACCAAGGCGGAGAGAGGGAAAGTATGATAACATACATTAAAAGACTAATGATTGCTCAATCGAACTTTGCTGGCACCTCCTTAATCACTTAAATCATGATGCATGTTGTACTTTGGAAAGTAATTTCAGACCTGATATAGGGCTGCTTTCCTGTAATGTGGGCTGCTATGAAGTTTGCACCCTTTTTGAGCAGAAAAATATCAATGGGATGGGAGGAATAAGGTAGCTCATTACAAGTTTTTATCGGTTATAGTTAGATGAGTCAAAGAAGTAACACCAACCACTCTGCTCCTGAAACAGCATCAGTGTATGGCTTGTAACTCCCCACTGAACCACAAGGATTTGGGATTGCATGCCCTGAGACACAGAAGAAACAGAGGTGAGCTCAAAATGAGTTTGACAATTCTGTTACACTTGTAAGCTGTTGAAGCAACCCGCGTGTTCCTACATGCACAGCAAAGTGACCTCTGCTGAGAACAATGCAGATTCCGCATTCATGAGATTCAAATCCTCAAACTTAACGGGCAAGACCCCATGAGGCTTGATGTATTAACATTGAATGTATTGTTTTGAATAGAAGAGTAAAAGCCTTCCATCAGTCTGGTTGTTGGTGTCACTGGGCTTTGGTTTTCAGTGTGCTACTTTGTGGCCCGATTTTGCGGGTCCTGCAGGCTGTGCACAGCTGCTGAGCACTGATGATGGATAGGTCCCAGCCAATGCCACTGTGCTTAAAGGCTTGGGTTTCTGGAGATCTCGGATCACTTTTGGGTTTATCCTTCTTCCAAACATTCAGGCAAAGGGGAAATGAATTCTGAGGCTTACTCATGTAAGCCAAATCTGTCATCAAGAAGAGTGAACTACGGTAGGTCTCGAAGCATCATTTGAACTCCATGGATGTGCTAGCTCCAGATTTCAGTATTATGTGTCATTGGATGCAAGGACGTGTCTGTTGGTGAGCTGGGCTCCTCAGCATATTCTCAGACAATCCTGACAGGAGTTCTTTAGATTTCCTTTTTATGTGTGCATGGCAGAAAAATAGGAGAACACCGGACAGCTCTTGCAGCTGTCAAGGTGTCTGAAAAAAGTATGTGTGTGTGTGTGTGTGTGTATATATATATATATATATGTATACATATGCATATTTTTAAACCTTGACAGATTCAAGCATGGGTGGCAGTGTAGAGTCTGGGGATGCTCTTACCTACCAGTATGTTTTCATACTTAGATGAGATAATTCAAAGCAGTGTTACTTGTTTTATGACTGCACCACTAGCACTGTGCAGTGATACTACAGTCATCAAAAATCTGGATCAGTGTTGAATGAAGCCGTTTACTAAATTTTATTAACAGAAAATTAAGTATCAAAAATTATGTATACAGCTTCCAGAAAGAAAATACAATATGAGGTGCTAGAAGGTGAAAATAGGAGACAATAAAACCTGGTTAGGTGATTTTTTTAACTGTCTAAAACAAAAAAGAAAAATATAAATATTTTAAATTAGTCCTCAAAATGCAGGGAGCTTAGCTGTAAAATTCCATCTGATCACTATTAGGCTTACATGAGATTACAAAAGCCTGCTGATAATAGAGTTAAATTCAATTTCAAAGCACTGCGGTGAGGACACTGAAACTGTAACAAGCTGGTAGTACTGTTTGGGTGAAAAAGAGTGGATACTCTGGGCATAAAAACAGTGAGTCAAGAGGATGCTGCTTGCGCAGTAATTGACTGTAAGGGTAATTTTTGTGATATATTGTTTTCAGGGTTTAGATAAGGCATGAAAATAGAAAATCAATAGTGTAATAAAGGAGAATTTCAGGACTTTGATGGGTAGGGAGGAGGCCTTTGGAGGTCATACACAATTATCAAAGATCTCTGTTTACCTTGATTTTTTATTTTGATTTATTTCTGAGCCGAAACCTGGGCAGGTGAGGGTTACTTTTCAGTTTTGCTTTCATCGTTAAATAAATTTCCAAAGTGCCTGGGTATATGTACAAAGTTAACTATGCAGTCATTGCAGCAATTCAAACCCACACCGAGTAAGTCAGAAGAGAAAATTCTAAAGGGAAATATACTGAGGCTACATGTCAGATGTTTCTCTCTTCTTTTCTCTCCCTCTCTTTTTATGCACACAACACCCATATGCACATGCACATATATTAATATATATAATATATGCAGATATTGATGGAATTCTATGAGTTGAAAGAGAGGGGAGATGTCTTTAAGGATCCATATCTCTCACAGCAGATATATGTTATTATCACTGAAATGTGGCCTTCAGTCTTGAAACAGTTAAAAGAGTTCTACGGCCACAAAAGAAGAGATTTCTTCAGAATTATCTCCCGCCTCACATTTGCTCTTAGGCAAGCAGTTTAAAAAAGCCCAGTGATTGAGCCAGTGATCCAATTTGAAATGCAGAAATGATTAGAGCTGCTTGCCTCATTTCATATCGAAATTCTCTGATTTATGACAGGGCTGCAGCCAAGATCTATCTCCAAAGGGAATTAGTGTGCAAGTTTGCATATTTTTGTTATTTAGGTTTCTGATAGCAGCTGCTAGCTAGAAATACTGAACTGGGAGGTGGTGGTGCAGGGTTTTTCAGCCATTGGAGCAAAGAAAGATAAGAGCCTTATGTTTAGGACATTTAGACCCCTTGACCATCTCACCATACAGTAATTTTTAAACTTGGATTGCAGTAATACAGGAATCCAGCGGAATGGTTAATTGTAGTTGTGGAGAAAGGAATTACCAAAATTCTGTCTCCATGTTTTAACTAGGGGAATTTTAATGAGGCATAAAACTTCAATCATGCGACTGACCTGTGGGGCAGAGTGTAGAACATATAATGAAACAGAAATAGAATTCTGAAAAAAAATTATTACCTTATCTGGAATTTACATGAAGTGTTAACAGGAAATTATGCAGCGGTTATAAATGAAAAATATGGGATTTAATGTACTTATTAATAAAGATTTGTTACATACATGATACCAGTGTCCCAAATCTGCTGTCCGCAGCTGTCCCCAATTTCTTATTTCTGTGTCCTCAAATGCATTTAGTGTCTTATTACTCCAGAAGCTAAGGCCAATATCCATTTAACACCAGTGTCTAAGACAAACGGAAACATCTTTGTGTAGGGGTCAAGGACTGAGGAATTTCCCTTTTCTACGGCATTCAGACAGTCATAAAATTCTAGTTTTTTAATTGGGAATTCAGTTAATGTTTTCTTTATATATGTAAACTTTCTGTGATGAAGAGGAAAAAATGAGCACATGTGGCTCTTAAATAAAGAGGAAAAAAAAGCCCTCTCTATTGAATGAAAGATGAGTAACTGCTGAATTATGTGAGTATTGCACTGAGCAAAGAAATCACACTGTGAAAGTTTATTACCTTAGCTACTGTCCAGCTCCATATGGAGTCATTATGGCCTAGAGTCTCAATAGTGCTCCTAAATTGACCTCACTATAATGCAGCTGTGCTTCCAGGTATTAAAACCTCTCTCATATTTCACTGAATATACCCTGGGAGATCCAAGGTTATTGTAGTAAAAACTTTAAAATTTCATTACTTTGTTCTTTGACAAAGAATCTGGTAAGGAGATCCTACAGCCTGCAGATGAAAATGTGTGAGTTATTTCTTCTAAATCTGTTCTTCTTGAATGCTTTTATTTTTGCATTCCTACCCTTGTTCAGTGGTAATTCTGCCAAGGGAGCTGGTCATGTTTAGGTGCATTACACAGTTACCTAAGTAACCCACTTTCTTTGTAAAGTCTCTCTGAGCGTAGTGGTGACCTTAAAACACCACCGCGATTCTGCACTTAAAAGAGCACTGACACTGGGGATGAACTTCCCATCCCTCTCTGCAGATGCCAGTGATTTGGAATTTACATTAGCACATTTGAAACCACAATTTAAAACATTTAAAATCATGCACCCAGTGAGTGAAGAGTTATCAAAACAAGGACAGAATGGAAATGGAGGAAATGGAAATAAGTTGGTTTTCCTTGCAACTAATTGATCCACTTGCTTGGGACCGTTACTCAGACAAAAGAGAATGCAGTCAAGTGAAATTGTCACCTGAAGAGAAGGACTATTTTTATATACTTGAATATACATTAAGTCAATCTCTGTGTCTTTTAATTTTTTCAGTTTCCATCATAAGAGTATACAATGGCATATATTGAAGATTATTTAAAATACAAAGATGGTGGGTTTTTGTTGTTTGTTTGGTTTTGGGGTTTTTTTGTACTAGTAATAGAAAAATTCCACCAGAAATATAAAATAATCAATCTTTGGACAAAGTCCACCTTCTCTGTTCCCAGTAAAATTGAACAAGCTCTCTTTCCTACTGCCTTCTTTAGTGATTTGATTGCAATGAATTCTGTGCCTGCTGTACTATGAGTTTTATGATTCTGTGAGAAAAGATGAATATAGCACTATAAATGTCCCCTCTGAATGCTATTTTAGCTTCTCTAAAGATACTGTAATCTAGTCTATCCATGGTATTTGCAGAAAAGCAGGTGATAGAGTTTTTGCTAGCTAGTGAGTGAAGTTTTCAGAGCGTGGACCCAATCTGTGGGCCTGAAACTTCGTAAGAGCAATCACAGATGAATGTGTATATTTTCCCATTTTCACTTGTGCAGGCAGAAATGGAGATCTTTATATGAAAACATGGTGCAACTTTACTTAACTAAAAGGTTATGTTCAGAGTTGTTTTGTGAAGTCTAGTGGTGTGGGGAGAATGAGGATCAAATATGTCCAAGGCCATTGCTTTAGTTGTCAGAGGATACATTTGTCCTTAGAGAAGTCTCTCACTTAGCAAAGATGGAATGGGTTTTTTCTTAGCGTAATGCAATTGTGGAAATATAAAACATTTACATTACAAAGGAAGGGATTTGAACTGAAAGCATGCATAGGTCTTTCTAAAGACAACTTTTGTAAAGTATATATGCTCACAAATAACTAGTCTTGCTTTTGTCTTCATTAAATTATTTTACTTTAAACTTTGCCATGGGCTATCAAGTCTGAGAATTTCTGCATATGTTAAAACCACTTCCACAAGGTATTATTTTTTAAAGTATTATTTTAATGATTTATCATAAAGTATGATCTTTTGTATTGCTCTGATAGCCAGTAAAAGTTAAAATATTAACTGTGCAGTGTAGTTAACTTGGATAAGTGCAGCATTAAAGTAGATACACATTAGCCAATATGAAGCATCAGAGGTAAAATCAAAGGGATTAAATTTGACAGAAGAGCCCCATTTAATTTCTTCCAACCCCTGTGGTTCTATTGAATAAAATGTACTTTAAGTACCTTTCTGGACTGCACTAACATCTGCTGTTCTTGGAAAACAGTTTTTGCCAGAGATAGCTATGTTACTGGGAAATGCTGGCCCACAATGGCTTGCAGAGAGTGCTGCCTTCTTGTCTTATTCTTACTAATTAATTCCCATGAGGCTTGCTCCAGGACTAACGAATGTGAGCCCAGCAGTGTGAAGAGGTTAGCTGGGAAAGTCACTGTGAGGGTTGTGGTAGCGGCAGCAGAGCCCACATATGCGTGCACATGTATATCCCCAAGAGATGTACACACACAAAAAGATGTATGAAGCAGGCAAAGGTAGGCAATAAAGTATAGTGACTTAGTTAGCTATGGCCCTTCCAAACAGCATATGTATTTTATAAACTGTATCTAGTCTGACCAATTGGACAGCATCCCAAAACTTATGAACTTAGCAAATCCCTCAAGTATGACTGATTTTCATTGTGTAAGTTTGGAAAAATAAATCACTGTTGAAGAAGTTAGGAAACCCACTCATATCTGGAGAGCTCTCACGCCTGAATAATTAGTAGTGGTCAAATCCTGTGTGCTTCATGTTTGTGTTGACTTCAGGGATGGCAGTCTCTAACACAAGCCAGGGTTGTCTGATTTTCCACGCGTGGATGTTTGCATAAGCACAGACACACATGCCCATACGCACACTGATCATATGCACAGACGTTTTCTAGGAACCCTGCTTTCAAACCACTTCCTCAAAGAAGAAGAGAAAAACAGTTTTAATTTCACAGAACTGACCAGGAGAGATAATGAAGTACTTTCAAAACTCTTTATGTGTGGAAGCCCTAGAGGCAAACCCCAGAGCTTTCTTACTTTTAGCAACCAATTACCACAAAGAAAGAGTTTCCCCAATTATGAAGTACACTAACACAGGCTGCACAGACTCAATTTCACAAAGTGTATTGGAAAGACAGCATTCACATAATTAATGAGAAAATGCTGCATGTGTTCAGGCCTTCTGTTAATTGATTAAATGAGTCTATGTCTAAATCTGATTATAATCACGCTGTGGCAGTACATTTGAGAGTAAGAGGTAAAGGGACTCTCTCTTCCTCTCTTGTACACTCTGGGATATGTGGACACACACCCTCCTTCCTACTCCCCCTCCCCAAATTGTAAGAACAGGATATAAACTGGGCTAATAGGAAAGGTAGCAGACTTCCCTATTGAAAGTGGGATAGTTTAATCACAATTACTTGAACAGTTGTTCTTGGTTTAGTGTCTTAGTTCCTGTTTAATCCACCACTGGCACTTGTAAAGTACAGTGGGCTTTATAGCAGACATCAGTTTGATGCTTATTGTGGTTAAAAGTTAACAAGTGCTGGTTAGTTTTCCCGCGGTGTCGCAATAAAACACAAAACCTGCCATGTGCTTGTCATTTTTTTAAAAGAAGGCCACAGTGTTCCCTAAGGGTTGTGAGAGAAGTTCATCCCATTGAACTGGTCAGCAAGATATCATTAGCTCGTTGTGTACATGAAATCCAGGGGTTAGAGCACCAAGCGTCACAAGCCAGTTTCTTTACCTCCTTGAGCTGATCAGAGGATCAGAGTATCAAGGAAGGATTAGCACTGACTTGGGATTTGTGTGATTGGTTAATTTATTGCGGCGATGGCAGGCCTTTCATCTATGGCAACATTTAATCAGCACGGCCATGGAGGCTATTACGGGTTAGCTCTTTTCTCAAGTCAGCCAGGGCTGCACCATCAGCCCTATCACAATTCCCCTGAAATTTCCAAATTATCTGGAACAGGCTTTAGCCTCACAGTAATAAAAATTAGAAGAGATCCCTGATAGCGCTGGTGGAAAAGGCTTTCACTTGCACAGGGCAAATTATAAATAGTATGAACGTGCACTTTAAAAAAAAAAATTCTCCACCTCTTAAGAGATGTGCAGGACTTATCACCCCTGCTCTGATCCAAATCCTCGTGGTTGAAAATTTATATTAGATTTTATCAGTGAGGCCTAAGTCTAGAAAAATCAATGAAGGTTATCTTTTATGTTGCAGGAACTTGTGGAAATATTGATTTTCATTTTATAGTGAATTTGGAGCATGAGTTGGTAATCACTGCTGAGCTGACTACAATGTTTGCCTACTGTATCTTTTACTGAGTTTTGCTCAAGTATTTAAGATAGTATATTCCTGTTGATTTTAGCATGTAGTTTGAAGTCAAATGTTTCTTAATACAAGTTGGTGCATCTCTTGTCATATAATTTAATACTTCAGAGTAATGGTGATTAGCTAATGTCTGTTGAATGATTTCTGAATTTAATAGCGATGTTCAGAATGAGAAAGAGGGAGATTTCAGGACTCCACTCATATATCTTCCTTCTCCTTTTTCCTTACCAGTCACTAAACCACTAAGTAAAATACAAAGTATAAGAGAATATAATGGAAAATAAGATGAAGGATGCTAAAAGATAAAATACTCATGTATGAAAAGACTTAGGAACCTGAATGTCTGCTAGTGTAAATTATAGTTATTCAGGCTATTAAGTATTAAATCTTTCAGGACTAATGAAAACTAGAAAAACTACTGATAAAAGACACTATGGCCACATTTTACTAAATGAATCTAGATTCTTCATCTTGGCTCTTAAAATGCTTTAACTAAGTAAAACAGTGATTCAGAGAGTGATTTTAGAGTTTTTCTCATTTAATGTCCTTATTCACTCTCTATAGTTTTTATTTCCATAGAGTATGTTTGCTTTCGATGTCATTTCTATTGGTGGTGTATCTGTGCAACTGATTTTAAAATGGATGAATTCTTCAAAAAATCATTTGAATATTGAAATAAATCTGTTCCTGCCAAATTTATGTCATTTTTGGTTTGAATTTAGGTAATGTGAGTTTTCTTTCAGACCTGATATTGGGAAAGGAATTTTTTATACCTTCTTCACACAATCTAACTCTAGGGCAAGTAAAATAAAACCCCGTGAATTTCTGAAGATAAAGGCTAGCTGACCATGAGTACTTAAAACAGGGATATCCTTAGATAATGGTAGGAAAAAAGAAATAGTTAGCTTTGAGTAGATTTTGGAGTATGGGCTCTGCTTGTTCCCTCCTTTGCAATTCCGTTGGGCAGGACCTGTTGTTCCCTGGGTATAGACGGCACAATGGTAACAAGTACCTTTCTGAGCAACCTTTTTAGCTTCCTGAGTAAGGATTTAAATCTGTAACTCTATAGGGATGTTGAAATACGTAGGATTTTTAAACACTGGTGCAAGAAATGGGACAGAAGTAGTGAAGCTTTTTGCAAAGTACATGTCCTGAAGAAAAATATGAAGCTGCAGGTACCCATGAGCATAACCTCTAAATGCATCATCATTCTTAGCTGCAGAAAACTTACAGGATAAAGTCTATGAACATAGATACCTGAATCTCCTGGTTGGGGCATTTGCAGCACGATGTTGGAGGACATACAAGGATTCACTTAGCAGGATACACAGATATATAAGATTCTAGTTCCTAGAATGAACTGTGTGACTGCATTTATTTACATCATAACGGCATCCTTCTCCAAGTTAATTATGCCTTATTATGCTTCTAATGCTGTCATTATTTTGGTCTAACTTTTAGTCTTCTTCTTGAGTATTTAGTTGGTACATCTTTGGTTCTATCCGTTTTCCTCCAATCACAGTCTTTTCATATATTACACAGACGTGTTATGGATTTGTAGATATGAGTAATGATGTGTCACTGAGATCAGGGAGAGCAGTATTATGACCATTTTGTGGTTTTTGATGCCCTGATTAAGCTGTTTGTTATTCCTTTAGATAGAAATCATTTTCAGGGTTAAAAAAAAAAAAGAAATTGAATTAATTCCTTACTGGAATTATTAATTCCTTACTAGTCCTGGAACTTGTGTGAACTACGAATGCTGGTGGTACACGTAAAGGAAATGAAGGTAGGTTTTACCTGCAATAATGTTAACTTTTTACAAAGTACAATGGAATAGAAAAGGGTATTTTTTTTGTTCCTATAGATAAATGCTTATGATATCCAAAGCCTGTAATCATTGAAGGTTGTCCCACAGCAACTCCTACTGACTTCTCTGGTATTTTGAGCTGAAGTAATGCAGAAATAAATATTTCAAGGATTGATATGTTTGGGGACAGGGTGTGTGGGGTAGGGGTAGGTAAGCGTAGCAACATTTCTTCCCTTTAAATTCAAAATGAAATTATTAACATCATAAAATCTCTGACAGCCAAGAAACCTGAAAGAAAAGATGATCTGCAAAGATTGGCTTAAATTCTGTTGTCTGAATCGCAGGTGCGATTCCTTTTGACGTCAATGGGAATATTGTCTTTGTTACTGAAAGTAAAATATGACCTGTTGTCTATTTGCTTGTCTATTATGGAACTACAGATGGGGCTGCATAACCAAACAGATATGCCTGGACAGATTTGATTACCTTTGTGAACTGTTACTCTTGAACCTGGCATTTGCATGAAACTACACTGAATATTTTATTTGCACACTTTAAGCCCTTAAGCACTTTAAGTGCTAAGTTTAAAGAAAACACTTAAAGGGTTCATAATACAATTATTCAGTATTTGGAAAATTTTCTGGTATTCTCTATTTTATTATCATTATTTGTTTTGGCTCGTTTGCCCTAGATCAACTCATACGTATCATACATTCTTAAAAATTTACAACAATTAGAAAGACTACCTTTTTCATTACTGAATAATATATTTCCATGAAATTTTCTTTGAACCATCTATAAATTCCAGCAGTGCACCTTTTTTAATTATTCTTCTCTGCTGCCATTAGTTATACACCAATGAGAAACTACCTAGTGATTACATATGACAATCATCTGAAGCATTGCTTCTGTTAGAAATATACCTTGCTTAGCTGATTTTTTCACAGTGGTAATTTGGCCCTTAGTTATAGCTTTATCAAAAGTTTTTGCTTGTTAGGCTTTAGGAAATATTTTAGATTAGGTTTGAAGAAATGGACATGTGAAGTCAGATGATGAGATTGTTGTGTGCTGGATTACTGAGGTTTACTGAGCAATTTCTAGTAACAGAACACTCCCACCTCACCATTACTGTGTGCAGGGCATGATACTCTCTTTCTTTTGAATTTTTTTAGAAAGTCCATTACGTGCTGTAAGCTCCATGACTCTTTTTGTGCCTGATCAAGAAGGGCAAATACCCACATGAAGGGAAGACTTCTCTGGGGAATACATGGTGAAGTTCCCCCAGGTCTTTAAAGATTCTTCAGGAAGGAAAACATTTGACCCTAGTTTGTCCCAAAGAAGACAAGTGCTTGTAACTGATCTGGACAAATAAATTACATACAAATAATCTTTCCCTTTCAAAATAATTAGATTCAAGTACAGCAAAGCCAAAGAAGTTAGGATCCATACCTACCTTGTAAGAGATACAGAGAACTCAAGTCAGTTGGTTAAAAGGCCAGTTTGGCAAACAAAGCAATTTAAAGGTAATATGGACACAAGGTGGAGTTGGGGGAATAAAAATAAAATAAAAAAATAAATAAATGGTGATGTTGCTTTTTTAAAGAAAGAAATCATACTTGAAATAAAATAGTGGAAAACTAGGATTATTATGCCTTCCTAAAATTATGTGTAGTGTGGTGACTAGCCAGTACATTTCTAGATTATTTTTATCATATTCCTGGGAAATAAACCAATACTGATAAATAGACTGCATGTTTGAAAAGCCTTTAGGATGAATCTAATGATTATTATCTTGTAAATATGGAAGTTGACGCTAGAAAATGTAGTCCATTTGCCTTTATGAAAAAGACAGATATTGAAAAAAATGTGAAAGGTAAGTTGCTTTGAATGCTATATTTTGGATTAATTATGAAAAAATGGGAAATGTTCCAGAAGTTAAAAAATAAAATTGGAACACATCCTGAGTCAGAGAAACTAATTCAAGTCACTCTCCTGGTAAATATTTTCTTACCTGTGTATATTCCAGCACCATCTTTACATGTGTTATGCACCTCACTCATTTTTATCCAAAATCTTAAATTATCAACACTAAATAATTAAAACAATTTGGATCAGACAAGAAGTGTGGTCTTTGTCCAGTGCCATCAATCTGTTCTTCGGTTTATTTATAGTGCAGGTGAGGTCTGTGAGCATTTTTGTCACACAGGTGTTTGTTAAGAAGAAGGAAGTAAAGTTAGCTTGTCCACTTTAATGAGTTCAATTTTCTGTAAATAACAAGAGCACATGTTAAGGTTTCTAGCCTCATTCTCTGACATATACATTTATTATACAGAATCCAGCTTCTTTTTTAAACCAATTCTTTTCTCAAACTTCAAAACAATTCTAGGTAAACTGAAAAATATTAGTCAGCATTTCTTTTTAATAAAACTAAGTATTGTAGTACTGATATTTAACTAATACTTTATTGTAAATGGCATCTTTATTTTATTGTATTGAAAGTCAAATAACCTTCAATTTAATGTGGACACCATTCAAGATCTTAAGATAATTTACACATTACTTGAGTCACTTCAAGTTATATGGACTCATTTGCATGTAAATTTTGCTTTTATAAAGGAAAGTATGTTGTTTATAAATATATATGTGTTGTTCAGTTATGCAAAAAATATCCAGGTAATGATCTTTTAACCTTATCTATGTTGAAGTGAATGAAGTAATTTTGTAAAATATCAATTAAGCATTTCACTCTCAGTAACAACAAAGTGAGAGTTCCATAAAGAGTCTATTTCTGCCCAGTACTGAAGGGTCTCTGTTGATTGCATGGTAGGCACAAGGTAAAGGAATCAATAGAATTGATGTCTATGGACCATGTCCTGCTTCTTTTACTTTGAATATGGAAAAATTTCCATGGCTTCCATTGTTTTCAGTGATGAGTTGTAGAAGATGTAAGAACTGTAGAGAGTTTCACTTTGTCATAATGCTGCCAAATGGATATTATAATGAAACTGTCTTGAATATTGAGGTACATACAAGTATAAATTTGATTGTAATATCATCTGTGACTTGTGAAAATTAGAAAGTCAGTTTTCTTTTTGTCTAAATTTTCTTGCATTTAAGGAATTTTTCAAGTCAAATACCTGCCCATTAATTTTCTTTGCACTGTGGTTAACATATTATTGTGTTAAAATCACTGACAGTCTTCTGTGGAGTACTTCAGAAATAGAACCTTTAAAAAAGTGTTTGAAAAGTAGCCTGCTTATAATCCACTATAGAGAAATAATTCCTCTGAAAAATATGCTATTTACAGTCAAATCATTTCATAACTAATAGAAAAAAGGCAGGAGTGTGGTTTATTAGAAAACATCCCATTCCAGTTGTCAAGGTTTTAATAAAAATTTCAGGCCTAGTGAAGCAATCTAAAGATTTTCTCTTCTGTTTTCTTAGTTGTTTTTTGAACTCTAATCCCGGTAATGAGCAAGTAACAAAACTCAGCTGTACCTATGAAACTACCACCTATCACAGTTCTTTCAGTCTCAAACAGGATAACCAGAGCATAACTACTGTGAAGCAATACAATTATGAATTTCTTGAGGGGGAAAAAGGAGAGATAAGTGCACAGAAGTCAGCTAACACTGATGCATGGGTGGCTACAGCATGCAAAGGGTTAACAAGATTTTCATTTTAGATAGTTGCCGTAGTAACAATCAGAGAGCTCAGGCTGTATCTTTTCTATTTGTGGGGAATGTTTAGATTTACAGAGTAGCTCAGCTTATTATATATCTGCCTTGATTGCTGGATAAGGTCCGTTGATTAAAAACAGAATAAGATGCATTTTTATAATACTAAGGGAACCCACTGCCCCCTGCCTCTGCCTCCCATCACTCTTTGTCCAGATCTCTCTCAGCTCTCCCAGCACTTGCCCGCTGCCCAAGGTGTGGCTGTAAATCAAGTTTCACTTGAACTTTCAAGGAGCAGGGGCTGGATCTGCCTGAGCTGCATGGAGCAGGAGTGCTTGGTCCTGAGCGTCCCTTTTCTCCTTTCAGTGGCTAATGTGGACCTAAAGCCATGGCACCACCGGCCCTGAGTTTGAGCACTGCTTCTTTGTTTGATGTTGTAGTTTGTGTTCACTTGTTCATCATCCACAGCTTCGCAAAAGAAAGTTTGATCAAAGGTCACCTCCGCAGTGGAGGAGTGAAGAGGCAGATTTCCATCATCCAGCTGTCCTCCTTAGAATTAGCAGGAGCTATCAGAGGCTCTGCAGACGTGACCACTTCCCTTCAATGTACAAATGGGATCTGGACTTGTGAGAATCAGGCAATTATTCATTTCCTTCCCTGAAAAACTAAGAAGGCTTGTGGCGACCACAGCAGCACCTGTGCAGAGGTTGTAGTAAACCCGAAGCCTGGAGGCTGCCACAAGAGACAAATGCCCCAAGCCGATGGCAGCTTCACACCTCACCTGAAGGCTCATATCTCTTGGGAGCAGGGAAAAAGCCCTGTTCAGCTGGAATGCCAGGTTCAAGTCTGCCTTGAACAGCTGTTGCCATTTAGTGCCAAGTGATACGAGGTAGTTGTTTGAAACGGATATGGTGGCTGCAGTAATGTGGCGTTTTAATGCCTAATTCTGTGATAAGAAGAGAAATTCTCGTATAAAGTTGTACTAACTGGTAGGGTTTGATAGCCTGGTCTGCTCTGATTCTGCCAATTTCTAAAGCTTTTGCTCCTTGTGAGCTTGATTTACCTCTGGTGCTTTGTGGCATTAGGTTGCTTTCTTGGCTCCATAACACACAACTGAGGGTCTTTCTTTCTCTTTTATTCGCTTCATTGGTGTCTTGAAGTGCTAGGAACATTTGGAAGCTAGGTCGTTTTTGGTTTTTTTTCTTTTTCAGGTATCTGAAAATTCATTCATTCAAAAATTTTAGTGGAAGGATAAAGGATTTGATTTTATTGGATTGGATTTGGTATTCTTTGAACCGGGGAAGGCTTTAAAGGAAAAGTTACTTTTTGGAATTATAAAGTAGTTTTTTGTGAAACTGGTCTTAGCCAACAGTAGAATAATTTTCTAATCACTTAAATTCAGTCTGCAGTGTGGTGGTACACAGCTTCACTCTTGTTACCACTGTGAGTTTTCATTTCATTCAACAAAATTAACCTGACCCGTAAATAGAACCTATGTGCAAATTTGTTGTTCTTTTTGAAGCTCCCTACTTTTGAAAGTCAGCGCACTCCCACTTGAGCACCACTCCTTGGATTTGTGATCCCAGAGTCTTTACAGGTCCCAAGGTGTCCTACTAGAGAACACAGAGCTGCAGCATTGCTGGCATAAAGTGGCTTCATTGATAAACTAGGAACTGACAAGGGTTTGATACCAACAGTCTTTCGTCATAGATGTACAAAGTTACTGCATTCATCATATTCACACTGTTTTGTTTCTACACATGAAAGTGAATGAATCCATCAGCTCCCTTTAAGCAAGCTGCATCGCTCTTTTATCAACACTGTCATTTAAAGTTAGGATACCAGACTGTGTATATCCATCAGTCCCAGAAATGAACTTTGGTTCATAGGGAAATGCTTGCTGCAGAGAATTTCAAAAAATCAAATTTATTTCTTTCTGAAAAAAAGATCCTTTAAGTAAACTTGCCAAGCTTCCAGTTTCTTTGTCTATTGTTACTTATTTCAAGTGATAGTGGGATTTTTTTAGTTCCCTAAAATATGGTAATATGGGAGGGGTTTGGGCTTTGTTCATTGTTATTTTCAAGTTATAAACATAGCACAAGGTCCCTATCTCCCTTTTACCCCTGCTTTAATGTGTAAATGTTTCATAACTATCTGTATGAATTTTTCAAGTAAAACACATTTTCTTGGAACTGTTTTTCTGTATGGAAAGTCTTTTACCCTTAACTTCATTGTGTTCAAAACCAAAAGCCTGAAAATAGCATTCCTACACTACTTCTTTGTTTCCAGATTTTAAGATCTATTATGCAATAGCATAGTAATCATAATTATGCATTCATGATGATGTTTGTACTGGCTTAACTCAGGAATAGTGTGAAAAAGCTAATCTCGAAGCTACAGGCTGTTTTCCTGGACTTTAGATTCTGATCTGAGCTGTTTGTCTTACTGGAACCAGAGCCCTGTACTCACCAGTCCTGCTGCTGGATTCTCCATCTTTATCTCCAGTCCCAGTGAAGGACCTTCACCCACTCTTTTGAAACTTTTTTTTTTTCATGGAAACTTGAGTAGCTGCAGTTCTTAGTCATGCTGTATATAATCAGTACACTGAAACAATTTAAATGAGAGCTGCGTTACTCAATGATGTCATACAGACTACAAAAACTGAGGATACTTTTAATCTGTCATTGGCATTTTAGGGAAAATAATTTTCATTTTTGTGTGAGAAGAGTGAAATAAAATCCTCATGCTTTTAAGGCAGGGGGGAAAAATTACCTGATTATGTGTAGCACATTCTTCAACTGGAAGAAAGTAACTGCTTGCAAAGTAAAGGTGCTGCTCTGCTCAGTTCATCTTCTTGGTCCAAGCTTTCTGAAATTAAAAAGAAAATGTAAGCACCATGAATCTGTAATTCAGATCTGTGACAGATCATATTGATGAGAAAGCACAGAAATTTGGAAGGTATTTTCTCTGAAATCCTCATATTATTCAGTTACTTAATACCACAATTATTTATTTTTAAATCTACACAAAATTTGATGGTATAGAAGAAAAAATAAAACCCCTAAAATACTGCACAGTCATATGTTACAATCTATCAAACTGATTTTCTTTTGAAGTCTATTTTAATATTTTGAGGGGTTTTTCATTGATAATATTTGAGAAGGGGCTTTCAGTGGAATAAAAGAATTTAAAATTTTACTAAAAAACACAAAGCATATCTTATGAAAGTTTAACCAGCTAAAGGAAGATTTACAACATTACATCTTTCATATACTACAAAACAGAAATTATAAGTGAATAGATAATAACCAGATAATTCCAATTATTTGTAAACTTTTCCATCAGTATTATATTTATATGGTGTGTGTGTAAAGTTAGTTCCTCTCCTCATTACCAGTGAAAAAGAAAGCATAGAATTATAGTGAAAATCACTAAAGGAACCTTGTTCCAGTTTATTTATACATAAGCTGTCGAGTCTTGTGCATAATGCAACTGCGTACCTACTAGCAACACACTTGCAGAAGATCATTTAAATTTGTTTTTTTATGGACACAAGAAGCTGATTTTAAAGCCATCCCTAAGAAGATTGTCCTTGATTTTACATTATCCTGGGTGGGTGTTTCAATTTCTTCCATTTACTATCACTCTCGCTGGGGAAAAAATATCCTAGTGTCTGCTTAGTAGTGATGGAATTTTCTACATGAAGATGTAAGGAGGAATTAGGTTTTACCCCATAATTATATATTAAATCAGTGTAAAAATACAGTTGTAATCAAATCCTTTCATATCCCAAGGCCACACATTTGATACAGTACATTGGAAGGTCAGAATACTTAGCTGAGTATACACCCCTTGAGACTCAACAGATGTACAGATACGCGGCCTAATCCCAAAAATGCATTCATAAGTCTGGAAGATCAGAATTGAGCCTTAATTCTCTAAAGGACTGCCACAATGTTGTGTGGTCCTTTCATCCAAATTAGAATGATTCATTATGCCTAGTCCATTAGCACCATCAGGGATAGGTGTGGGCCATAAAATCTGCATTAGGATTTCTAAATATGTCAAGGATAATCTTAAAAGGAGATAAACTGAGATGTTTCAACTGAACTAAAAATAATTAATCAAAGTCATACATGTAGACTTCTGGTTGTTGAATCATGCTTTAAACTTCTACCTTAAATGATTATTCTATCTTAATAAATATAAAACTTGGGCAGAGGATTGTATGTTGGATTTATGCTCTTGCTTTAAAGTACCACATTTCCTCTTAGTAAAGGTATATATATATATATATATATATATATATATAGCTAATAAAAGCATGCATAAAAATCTTTAAAAGTCCTCAAGAAAGGCATAGATGCTTTTCTATTCCTCAATTCTATTTCAAATTAGAGAGGAATTTATGTATAATATTTTGTATGCATTCAGTGTATGTACCACTGAAATTCAAATATTGTGTAAGGCATCACCAAGAGAATTACACTGCAATGCCTACACCATTGACTACAATGCCTTTGTATTGAATATGTATTTCATAAAGACCTCACAATATTCATTGGAAATGTAATCCTAATAGAGCTGCACTCCTTTATACATTTAAAATATTGGACAAGAATATACAAAGAACTTTTTATTTTCTCCCTCTTTAGTCCTGGGAAACAAAAAAAAAGTTGAAATTTAAAAAGTGCTGTCTTTTACTTCTGCTAAAGTGTGACTTATTCACCATTCATGACAAAAACATTCATTTTTCTAAACTAAAATACCCAACCTGAGTTTGCAGTTCCAAACAAAGTAATAACAACATATAATAAGCAGAATCTAAAACTAGCTATTCTGTAGTTTTGTGTAATGGATGATTTATAGAAGGCTTTATGCATATCCTTTTTTATTTTTGTATTTTTAATGGATTCATAGAATCATAGAATGGTTCAGGTTGGAAGGGGCCTTAAAGATCACCCCCCTCCAACCCCCTTACCTGGGGCAGGGACACCCTCCACTTAGACCAGGCTGCTCAATGCCCCATCCAGCCTGGCCTGGAACACTTCCAGATGTAGGGAATCTTCTCTGAGCAACCTGTGCCAGTGCCTTACCACTCTCACAGCGAAGCATTTCTTCCTTGTAGCTAATCTAAACCTACTCTCCTTCAGTTTAAAGCCATCCCCCCTTGTCCTATCGTTACCCCTTTTTCTATTCCTTCGATAAAAATTTTTTCTATTCCTTAGATAAAAATAAACATATGATACATTAAATTTGGACTTCTGGAAAAGGTGATTTAAATCATCCAGGATAAGAAAAGGTATAACAGACAAAAAATTACAAAATAGCTCTAAACTAGAAATTATTCAGTACCACACTGAACTAAGCTGCAGATACAGCAATCATTTTGGATGGCTTTGGTGTAAACAGTTAGACCATGGGAACAGACAGAATTAATCCATATGCAATATAAATGCCTTCATGTCCTCTAGAAAAACCTCTGTAATTGTCCCCTTGATCATCTGAAATATCTATTGTCACATTAACTGCCCCAAGCCCAAATGATATTTGCACAAAGTGAGAGACCAATTGTCAGAAGCTTACTGGGGATTGATGGTTTATCCCACAGTTTAGTCCCTCAACCTATCCAGAGTAAATTCGATGTTTGCAGAATTGCAGCTGAGCCATACTGAGCAGAGCATTCATCTATCTTATGTGAAAAATGTTTAGCAAAAGGGAAATAAGTGACATTCTAGCAAGTGCATTCAGAAAGTGAATATCAACATGGTCTCATTAGTAGAAAGAGAGATGAAATTCTTAGAGTAGACAATAATTTACAACAGTGAGGTTAACCCAGTAGGAAAAATGCACTGATAATTCAGCGTGAAAGTGTGCAAGCAGCACTGCATTATATCCTGTCTAAAGATAAGTTATATAGTGTGTGATTTCATCGGTGCAGGTGCGTGTCATCTCTGAAATAGTATTATCCAAAGTATTCAACTTTAGAGCAAAGCAGAAACGTTCAACACCCACAGCAGATACCTGAACACTAAAACACACTTACAGTGCTCATGCTACCCACAGGTATCAACTCACCACAACAGAGATGGTTCACTTAGGGTTGTCAGCTTTCAGAATATCCTTGGCACATCTATGCTAATCACAATACTGAATAAGAATACAATTTCCTGGTTCTGGTCATTGTCTAAACACACGTATATAGACTGCTTTCCCAAAGAACAGAATGAACAGGAAAGAGAGTAATGGGAAAAATAAAATGAGAAAGCGAAGTCAAGTGAGTGATGGCGAAACACACTGCTATCCATCCCATGCTCTTTGAGAAAAGAAGTTAATCTGTACATAGTCAGGTATTTATAAAATTGGGAAAAAGAAGCGGGAGGAAAGGGCAGGGGAAGAGCAATTGTGGAGGGAAGCCAGATGAAGATTTAAGAGGAAGGAAGGACAGGAGTAGAAAGCCCATCAAGACAGAATGATGTGGGCAGTGGAAGATCACTGAGTGCTCAGAGGTCCATTTTCCAGGTTTCCCATTTCTGTTCCAGTAAGTTGGTAGTCACCTTCTCCAGGACCACAGAAGCAGACAGAAGGAATCACCAGGACTCAGCTAGGTCCAGATGTTCCAGAATATGGATTTCTTTAAAGCTTTTTAGAACTGGGGAAGAGTGTGAAGATGCGTTCCTAGGGTATCCTGAGTTAAACAGACCAAATTGAAGTTGCTTTTGACAGCATTACTTTGTACCTAAGTTACAGTGACATTTGATTTATGTTTATTTTACAGATTTGAAAAAAATGCATTCTAGTTAGGAAAAATGAAATTATCCCCATGTTTAGCACACATTTAATTTGCATTAGGCAGGCGCATTTGATTGTAATAAAAATTTTGAAAATCCTGACAAGTGTTGGAGAATATTAACATACCTAGGGTGTGGGGTTTTTTGTTTGAATAATTTCTTTGGTCTGCTTTAGGTTTGTGGATGAATTGTACATAGTGATACATGGTGAAATGTATGTTCAGTCTTGTCACTTGACAAGTGATGATCCCTTGGGGTAAACAGCAGGGTCTCTCAGTTGCAGGGAATCCCAGCTGTCTTTTGGGATTCCATCTGTGTGCACATTTTTTCCCCCTGTTTTTTGTGTTAGAAACATTTAAAGGCTTTGGTTTGACCACAGCTTCTTCAACTGTTACCAATATTTTTCTTCTACTATCACCAAAAAATGTAGTGGGAAGTGGATCCTTCTTTTCTTCATCACTAATTTCATGGCCCATCACAAGTAACAATTTTTCTGTCAGGTATACATTTGCTTGAACACTCCTCTGAAATCCTGGATCCCATGAAATTGTAAAGTAACTAAAACAATTATGCCATGCTGTCTAAAGATTTAGGTGAAATTAATTGCATACATTATGTTGGTATCAGGTTTTCAAAGGTTTTTGGGTTTGGTTTTTTTTTTCAACCACAAGGACTAAGGATTGCAAAATTTCTTTTGCACTTAGTTTAAGTTTCAAGGTCTCACCTACAGACATAGTGGAGGTTGTGAAAGCTGAAATGCTGGTGCAATTGTAAGATTCCAGAGTGGGTGTTTGCAGCTGGAGACTGTCATGTCTTTGCTTTAATTGGTGATGTTGTCATTGGCACGGAAGCATAGCACTGAAAACCTCCTGACGTCTCCAGTGTTGTGCTAGTGGACAGGAGTTGCTTCTGCGTGTTTAGCAAAGAAAGCTGTGGCACTGTGAAGTGCTGCCACAGGCCTTGACTGGCAGGTTTTCCAGAAAAACCCTTGAGATAAATATTCTTCCAAGACTGAATCCTTCTTGGAAAAAGATAAGAGTTTTCAGGGAAGCTACAGAAATTGAAAGACAGTCTAGCTGATTGCATACAAATCAACAACAAAATGCGGGTCTGTGTCTGTCCATGGGGCTGTTTGGATGGGATTGTCTTAGAGCTTTATGAATTTATCAGTTACAAGGTAAAGAAATGCATTGGGACAGTCAGTGTGAGAGGTGATAAAATGGAGTTACCGCTCTTTATTATTAAAAAACATCTTAAATATTAACTAATTAGGGATAGTCTGAGACCTATACAAATATCTGTTATTGCTCTGTCCAGAATGACCCTTAGGAGCCCTTCCCAACTGAATTGATTTGATGAGCTTACAGAATTGAGTATGGTGATCATCAAAGATGAACTCAGCCTCTCAAGAGGGGATGTTCTGCAGCTTCAGCATGTCAACCCTGTGATGATCCAATTGAATTTAAATTGAATTTCAAAGTAGAAACCTCTGTCAGTATATTTACTGGTGTTTTGCTAGTCCAGACTCATTTCTGAAGGCACCTGAGGTATGTTTACAGCTCTTCTCCCAGTACACTCTTGGTTTTAATTGACTATATAAACTAACTGCCCAGCGGGCATTGGAACTTTCTCCAAGGGCATGAAGACATTCTGGTAGTACTCTGTATCTTTCCTGGGAACCCAGGCTCTTTGGAAGATTTAGAAAGAAAATCTGCTTGCAGGAACCAAAATACAGTAAGAAACAAAGCCTTTGAGTATCAATACACCTCCTTAAATAGTGTTGAACATTTCTTGGAACACCGTGCCTGGGACAGAATGGTCGTGTCACAGTGACTTACTGAACATGAGCTCAGTAGCTCAGTAACTGTTGCTTCAGTACAGCTTCTTAAGAAACAGCTAGCACTGATCAGGCATTTGACATCAGAATTTCATAGGTTTCAAACAACTTGATCATGCCGTATTTTTCTTCAGCGTGGGGGTTTCCTCAAGTTTCTGCCAGGCCACACACATCATATGTTAGAAATCTTTGCAGGGAAGAGCCCATCTAATGTTACTTGTCAGCACTGATTCCATTCAACAAGAGTGCAAAACTATTTTCAGCATGCTGTGATGGCTATTTTTATCTCCATTAACCTCTTGACTGAATATAAACATTTATTGAGGGTTACCTCCCTTGTTTGTCCAGTTTCTTCAAAGGTTAGTGAGAAGTGGATGCCTGCCTGACCTCTTTTATCCTCATTAGCTAATTCTAATTGTTCCCTGAGAGATCACAGTTTTGACCCTGCTTGTCCTTGTCAAATTTGTCTAGTTATGGCATGAAAACAGAAGAAATTGCATTTTTAGAGAGACATTGCTTGAGTGTAGAATCTAGAGTTACCTAGTGTGGAGCAGTCAACAAAACTGTGGGTCTCTAATGTGCCCTTGTTTAAAAAATGTGAGGTTATTACTGTATAGCCCCATCTTAATGACACCCTTTAGCAGATCCCTATGATTATACTTAGGCAGTAGGGAGAATGTTTTGTAAGCTTTTGAGTAATGTGAAGCCATTCTTTTGGAGGGAGAAATTAAATCATGTTTGGTTTTTGAGGTCTTATTTGTAAGAAGCTGCAATATTGTTGCTCCTGTGTCAAGAAAGCTTTTTTTTGTGTGTGTGTGTAAAGCTAGAGCTATTCCTACTAGCACTTAAAACAAAACAAAACAAAACAGAACAGTGTAAAGTCGGTAACACTTACCACCACTGTTTTGGGAATGACCAAGTAAATTTTGCCGTATGACAAGTACATCTTATGAATTACAGGATGATTTTCATAGAAGTCTCTGACAGTCAGAGCATGAACATACTTCAAGTAGGATGATATCCCAAAGGTAAAGCGTTGTCATGAAGAACATGTTGCCCTGCCAAGACTTTCTTCGGTGTCAAGCCAAGGAAGCCCTTTTTCATGTTCCCTGGTGGTTCTCAGCTGTGGTTGTGCAGTTGAGACAAAGAACCTGGCAGGTCTCAATTAGGTATCTCAAAAAGACAGGTCCCAGGCTTCACAGGTTGTAACCAGTGCCTTAAATTCCACAGACACTTAGTGCAAATTAAAAAGCACTGGTGTAATGTGCTCAAAGCACAATATCCTGCTTTAGGAGCTGGTTGCCGCATTCTGCACCCGCTTCAGCTTTCAAATGGATTTAAAATGTAGCCTCAGGTATAGCGCATTGCAGTAGTCTAATCTTGAGGTGATAAAGGCATGACTGATTTAACCATAGCTTCTTTTTATCTTGGACTGGGGTCTTTTCATTTTAACCATTTTAAGGAAATGGCCTTTCCTGAATCAGCAGGCTTGCTTCAGTTCTTACTATGTAATAAAGCACAAGAGCAAGCCTCTCTTGGTGGTGAACACCTATGAATGTGTAAATCTCACAGGATGCCAGACCCCAAGAACTGCTGCCGTGGTCCTGACCTGCCTTACAGCTCACACAATATGCCACTTAGGTGCATCAAAGGGAAGCCACTGCTGGTATCCCTCAGTGGAGCTGCCAAGCTTTACAAGCAGCTGGGGTCTTGTGAAGTTTTGCTTTCATATTAAAATAAGTTTATTTACATATCTGTGCAGTTTTGGAGCAGAGCTATGGGAGAATGGGAAATTCTTTTGAGATGTCCACCAGTTCTTCAGGGCTAGCAGAGCTGTGAGATGAAACACCCCGTTCCTCCTCCAGCCTATCTCTAGTGCTTAGAGACCACTTACAGCTGCAGAGCTGATTACAAGTTTAACTGCCAAGCCGACCTGGAAGCTAATTTAGTGATAACCATGGAGTTCTTTAAGTTCCAAAAAAGCCCTGTAAATGGGGAACGGCAAAGCAGACACACATGCTGACTGCTGGTGCTCAGTCTACGTGCTGCTGCCACTGCTTCACCTCAGAAGGGATGAGGCCTGGGCCCCTCTCCTTGTCTGGAGAAAACTGGGGCGGTGGCCTGGGACTAAGCCTACCACTTACTAAAGGAGAAATTAATCTCCATGAGAAAGTCAAACGGTATCTCTGTATCTCATTCTTCCTCAGCAGTATGTGGTTAAGTATAATCCTTTCCCAGGACATATTATTTGTCCTGTCTATGTAGATAAACTATTGCCCAGCACAAGAAGATCCTGATATTATTTGAGGCTTTTTGATACCACCTTAATGCAGATAATACCCTTAGAGATGGAAGAGACACAATGAAATGTCAGACGTCTGGAAAGAAGTAAACCAGAAATAGGAATTAGATCTCGTGAAAATTAAATAGATTATCCTTTCTGCACTTAAAAGATAGAATTTTGGGTTGTTCTGTTTTTTAACTTGGCCTCCAACTTAGGAAAAAAAAATACTTCTTTGAATGTCTTAATCATTTTTGGTGTACTTGGAAAAGTCTCCTAGCTGGATAATATTTCACTGTCTTTTGATTATACTTGGGATTACCAGAGACTGAAAGCACATATAAGCACAAAAACATGTTAAAGGCTTGACTGAAATGGCACTTCGAGAAATGCAGCAAGTATTGGGGTGTGTCCTGACCGTCCTCTTCATTATTGCTATGCGGCCATAGTTGGTAACATTCTTGCTACAGCTTGTATTCAGTTTGGGTATGATTCTCAGCTCTGCAAGGAATAGCCACTTTTCATTGTTTCCATGGCAGCCTTAGTTTTGGTGTAAATTACAGTAAAGTTCAGACTTTTCTATGATAGAAGATGGAGATGATACTTTGATTACCTTTCATGTCATCTGCTGCATCTCTTTTTCAGTCCTTGCCTAGTTTGTGTCATTATTATCTGTGTAGCCCCTACGTGTATATTTTCCATTGATTTAATAACTGATAATATCAGGCTTCTTGATAATTTACATAGAAACTTAACCAAATTTTAAAGAATAAAATTGGTTTTTTTATTGGTCAATTATTAATTAGAATTTAAATTCAGAATGCAAGTGCATGCGGTTGGGTTGACTCTTGTAATACTTCATACAAGCAAAACATACTTTCTGCAACTTCCCATAGAGAAAGTCGTATTAGGAGTTGAGACATTGCACGTCTCTGGTTTCAGTATTTTTACACTAGGTAGTTATATTTTTGCTAGATGTTACATTCCTTTTTCCTAATTTCATTCATAATTTCTCTTTTTCCCCATAAGCAAGGAAGATGAATAATGTCATGGAGTTCATATAAAAGCAGGACTTATGCACAAACATTTGTATGAAAGATGTAAAATCTAAAATGAAGATTAAATAAGAAGTAGTATATTTGGGAGTCTAAACAGACAAAAACCCCACAAAAATATGAAGACCTGAAACATTTGATGTCTGTCTTTATCTAGCATCATTATAAAAATATGAATGTAATTATAGCAAATATATATTCTTTATGATTATTGATTTAATATTCTATAACTAAAATATTTTAAGCAGCATCTTATTTTCAATAAATATTTTCAGGTATATTTTGTGAATGTAATATGATCTGTGATAAATGTTCTTATTCTTCACTACATTTCTAGGATAGTTATTGATAATAAATGTGGGGAAAGCATTTGGAATGTCCATGTAAATATGATTTTTTGTATCTTAAATTTTTTTTCTCTTTGTCATTCTACAGCAAATCACAATAAAAAACAGGTTAAGAAAACTAGAGAATTATTGTTGGAATAAAAAAATAATTAAATTCTCTTACAAAATGTCGGAATATCTTGGACAGAATTATATCCCAGAAAAAAATAATTAAAAGTTACGCTGTGACTTTTGTACTTTGTACTTCTGTCATGGTTTCATTATTGATACAGAGAAGAAGAAGTGTCCATGATAGAAGTCTAACTGCCACATACTGACAAACTCAGGATTACCCACAGGATTTTGCTGTTTGATTAGTAAAAGGAATTAAGTGTTAATAAATTTGAGGTCTCTGCGTTATCTCCTCAAATACCAAATTCTCTAAATACAGAATCTGAAATGCAGACAGGAGATGGTATAATGCCTGCATACCTTTCAGGTGTTACGATGTCCTGCTTTACTTTTGAGTTTTTGAATATATTAATACAACTTGTTTTGTAGTCTTCTTGCAGTGAATCATTAGCATTATTATTATTTCTGAGATAGTAAAATCACACATCAACACATAGCAAAAGGGGAAAAATTCCCTTATCCATTCAGAACAATTTCCTATGATAATACAAATGTTACCCAGGACAGATCTTTGAAATGAATACCGATTCTTTAAATTCTTTCCTGTCTGTTTCAGGAAATAGTGAGATCCCATTGATAATGAAGTACAATGTGTCTAAAGTTCACTTCTAAACACTTGGCTCTTTGCTGTGAAAGTCATCTGCATTCCCTTTATAATTCTCAGCCACCAGAGATCTGCGTAATCTTGGAGATCTGATCCAATATCATTCGGAAAAATCCTTGATAATACTTTCACCATTCAATCAATGAAAGAACTAGAGCTTCCTGCTTGTGTCTTCTTAAAAAAATCCTGAGGCAGGGGAATAAGACTTTGGCTTATGGGTTTGGAGATTTTGTTGTCTGCAAATAAAATGATTATTACCATTATTATTCAAGTTCTTAATCAAGGCGAACAAATGGCATCTGTTTGTTATCATCCTTCCTACAGAAGACAAAGGCTTCAGTCCCTATGGTACTGACTGCTGGCCCCAAGTGGCTGCTGGATGTGACTTGGCAAGGAGTAGAAGACAACAAAAACAACTGCATTGTGTACAGCAAAGGTAAACACAAACTGATCTTTTTCTTTACTTTCTTGTGTAAGCTACTGAGATAAACATATACCTGTTGCATACTAGGAAAATTAATACTATGTCTGCCCTTAATGTCAGTTTTCGTTCCCATTTTTTTTCTGTGTTCTGGTTTCGCCTTTTTTTTTCTTTTAGTGATATAGAAACCCCAGAGGGTGCCTTTAGTTTATTAAATGTTTTATAAACACTGAAGGACATCAGCTGACATAAAGCGTACCATCCATTTCTCTCTGAGAGTTAATATTCTGGGAAACATCAGTAAAATCTATACACTTTGAATTGGTGACTTCTTTTTGACATTATATTGGGCACACTGGATATAATTTCTCTATTTCCATTACATTGCAGACTACTAACTGAAATCCAGTTTTATATGGAGAATGAGAACTTGATTAGACTATGAAAAGACTTTATGTCAGCATGGTAACATAAGATAAATGGAATGGATTTCAGGGTTGTCACCTCTGACATTCCAGTCTCTGAGTAGTGGCATGATATGGTGATGCTTCACTGGATTGTATTGGCTTGTGGCAATGGGTATCACTTCTGTCTTCCATGGATTTTTAGTTTTGTTCTTACAAGACTGCCCACCAAAGATGCTTTATCTAACCCACCACAACTAACGGCTCCTTTGGCTCAAGGTACACAGGCTTTTGTTTTGCATCTCAAACCAACACAAAGAGTCTTAGGGTCAGTCCATAGCACCATGGACTATGCCCACTATTCGGTCAGTCACTGTGAAAGCTGTCTAAATGCAGCTACAGAATCATTACAATGCGTTTTCAAAAAAGATAAACAAAACACCACTTGAATACATGGAATAAAAATAACATAGTGTAGCTGTGTTTGGCATCCACCCTACAGATCAGATTGCAAAACTGCGACTTTCCTTCCTTGTATTTCAATCACCAATCTCAGCACTTTGTGAATACTTTAGAACATGCACTGTTGTTGTTTAATTTCTTTTAGGTTTTATTTCTAACCAAACAGACCTACTGAGATCAAAGATTTGTTTGCTGAGGCAACCTAGTGACCATTTCAGCATACAAGCATCCAGGCAAATAAGCACCCATATCAATATATTAACATACAAAACACTAATCATAACATCAAAGACTCCTAAAAACTTACTAGAAACAATTACAACTTGTTCCTATAATCATTGCAATTTATACACTTATAAGAGGATTGCTTTTAAACTGCCACAAGCCTTTGAAAGTTGAAACGCTGAAAACAGGGAATTTGCATGTTAAAAATGAGTCGCACACCAGGGTCTTATAAATTCTTTCTATTATAATTACAAAATGTCAACACATTCATTCTACAACCTGAAACACCTGCAGTACTAGAGAACTGGGCTCAGATCTAAAAAGGATTGAGCTGCCCTTCCTTCACAGCTGCTGATTGCAGCCCAAGTGGAAGAAGCAGCAAAGTGCTCTGAGTAGCAAACACATGGAAGCTTTTTGTATGAATCCAGAACTGCAGTTTGCTATTCATAATATTGAATACACACAGGCAAACTTTTCTGCAAAAACTTTTAATGTAATGGGAAACTACTTTCACTCCAAAACATAGCCCCTGCAAATTCCCATAGGATGATGTCTTATCAAGTATTATATTCTTTCTGTAATTATATTAATACTTAGCACATATTTACCAGTTGGACTTTTCATCTTCAAAGTATTTTACAAACATTATCTCATTCATTAGACAGTTTCAGTGCTGTCTGATTTAATCTATTGAAATAAGATTTATTTTTTTCAAATTGTAAGAACTTGCTTCAGTTTGATGCAATCTGATTAGCCCAAAATATTGTTATTGTCATTCAAAGGTGATGAATTTTGTTTCACTGATCATGCCAGTTATTTTAGTACTTGGTTAACAAGGTATGGTGAGACAGTTGAGCAGTATTTAAGGTGAATTCTATTGTCTCTACCACAGATGCATATTATAACTAAGGTTGAGGATAAATTTGAGGATAAATACATGTCAAAAAACTGCTCCTTCACAAAACTAATGCAGGGAGGAAGTTGTAGATATGCTTTCCTTTCACTGCATTCTGTTCCTCTCTTTGCACTCTGAGGTGGCTGCTCTGTCGGTCATTAAGCACCTACCCTTGCCTTGAGCTCTGCTGGGATTTTTATACTAGAAAGATTAATTGGCTTGGATCACAAAACAATGTCAAATAGAAGATGGTAAAATAAATAAATAGAATAATGTTTCTTCCTTCAATTTGTATCTCATCATTCCAGATTACATTGCTATGATTTGTGTTAGCTTTCTGTCTCCTATAGTGCCATTACTTCTAATGAAACGGTGTCAGCTGGCATGTAGCTGTAATTCGATGTTATGTTGTAGTTGCATGTGTATAATTTTGTTAGTTTGCTTAGCAATACGTTGTTATTTCTGAAAGCAATTAGCTGAACAAATGTGTGGAATTATCCATGTAGCAGATTTGGTCACCTGGGAGCTGTTTTCCATACTAAACTCAAGATGAGATGAGTGGAGTAAATTGGCACATTTCTAAGAGGAAGATAAGTTTAGAATTGGCTAACAGTACATGGTATTGGTTGATCAGTTGCTGACTCAGAAGCACATGCTATAGTTCCTTTTAGCTCATTACAGAGATATCTTTGAGAGCAGAATTTTCCCCAGATCCTTCAGGAGAACATAGGAATGTCAGTCTGATTTCCAATTCACTGGAGGCTGTGGAGCACTGTACTCACCCACATATTGCACACAGAATAATCACAAGGACAGGAGCCTAGAATGTAGGTTCTTTTGAAAGAGAATTTGAGCTTGCTGGCCCTATTTGCCTTCAATGCTTTCCATTAATTATTTTCCCTAGGCAAGCAAACAAAGCGTATTTGTGCATATATATGTGCGTATATATATATATCTGATGTACACATATAGGATTATATTTCTAAGTTATTACAATGCAATCACAAGTCATCTTCTATACAAATCTTTAGATAAAGAAACCAGTTATTTGTTTCGCACGTCAGAGTACATTCAAAGTGGATAGCTATCAAATAAAAACTCAGTATTTGAAATAAGTGCTATTCTAATTATTCAGTTCAGTCTAGGATCACTACCTGTATTTTTTATAATTACATTTCCCCAATACTAGGACAAGTTAGAAAAGAGAAAAACAGTTTGTTAGTGATATTTAATTATTATCCCATTTTACAAATTCTGATACAAGCTGGCTACTCATGGCACATGCCATTATTCCACTCCATTTTCTTGAAAGGAAACTTTTACTACTGTAATTATATTCAAAAGAAATGCTCTTTTTGTTTTAATATTTATTATAAACTCCCCTCATGTTTCAAAATGGACTTTCAAAAAGTCTATTCAGTAATTTGAGATATGTCCTAGAAACTGAGATTTGAGAGACAGATTTTATGAATTACAGCTTACTTAGAAATATATGTTCTTTTCAAAAAAAAGCTTAATCATAACTCAAGCAAGTTGTAGTGGTAGGAGGTATTAATGCATGAACTGTATGGTCATTGACTCATAGTGTACTTGAGAAATATTTTTGCCTAACAGAGTTGTGCACCAGACCTGGAAAATCTCTAAGACCACGACTGAGAGTCTCCCCACAAGCTAGGAGGGGGCTGAGATATTTATTTACTGAAAATCTTTCACTGGTACTGCAAGGATTTTAAAAATAAATTATGACTGACCAGAATAGAAACAGTATAAAAACCACAGCTGCACAGACTAAAAGCCATGCTCATGTAACAGACATTTTTCTAGATATTATTTAAGCCATTTATGTGAAATGTATGGATACTGTATGTTTAGTGGCATTGTTAAAACAGGGTGTCTGTACAAATATTTAGCTGTGGGAATTATAAAATCATAAGGCGATTAAGTTAGCTAGTTGTGAAATTCCAATATTGCTTTTTAAATGACTTCAGGATATAGGAGGTGCTAAGGTTATTATCTGTTATCAGGAATACAGCGGAATTGTACGACTGGATAATAACTAAACAACTGACACAATGTAAAATTACATTATCAGTGTGTTAAAACAAAATTGCGCCCTAAAGGAGTCTACATGCCAGCTCAGAGCTGCAGTGTAATTATGCTTAACTCTGATAATTAAAATACAACGGAGATCAACAGAATCATTTTCATTAAGAAAATTATTAATGATGGTGGTATAACAGTAATTGATTGCAGAGCACCACAGGATAACTCTGTGCAGGAAAGCCAACATGTGTAACGTGTGTCTGGGCCGGTCGGGTTGCGTTGTGTCCCGCTGAGCGTGCTGCCGGCCAGGTGGCAGCCAGGGGCACATCTCCTGCTGCAAATCCTAATTTAGGAGACGACTGCTTTGCAGGCTGCCCGTTGGATAGGCAGGGATGGGTGCTGGTGCACAGGATGATGGCATGGGGTCGGGTATGGCTGCCAAAAAGTAGGCGGCTGCAGGCAGTGACTTGCATGCTTCTTAAGCCAGCCATCATCTCAGTTTGTGTGAGGCAGTGTTTGGTTTTGCATTTCCATTAGTGATTTACTGATGTTATTTCCTCCTCTGCCTGGCCTCACTGAGTAGTTTATGCCCTTCGTTATGCGGGAGGAGAAATACCCCATCCTTGCCCCAGCGCGGTTCCGCAGGCACTGCGTGACATCTCTGTAAGTGATTCCACAGGACGCTCCCGTTAATTGTGCTGGTGGTGCGGACACATGATATCGAGAGCCATAAAAAGCCTCCATCTCTCTGTAAGTGAAATCACAGTCGGTGCCCACTGAGCGACTATAACAAAATTCCTGCTAGGAAGGATGTTGCCCAAGGGTGAGATCCGAGAATTGTCATTTTCTTTTGGTGAACGAAAAATGGGGAATGGGGGGAGGGAATTTCAGGGGAGTGCTGCTCCACATAGCTAAGGGATGGGTGCTTGCTCAAACAGACTCAGCTTTTGAAAGCTGCCCAAAAAAGTCTATTCTCCAATCACAGTAGAGAGGAAGCCTGCTAGGGTGGATTTACAGAATGATATTAGTTAAAATGACAGCTGCCCACACTGAAACTGTGTCATGTAGCTAATTTATAAATGGAAGCTTGAGGAAAGGCAGCACAGAGGAGAGGGCAGGGCAGAAGTCGCGACTGGGGGCAGAGGGCTGTGCTCGACCCTTCTGGGGCTTCCCCTGGCTGCTGAGCTTCATAATTCACATAAAATAAGTCAGTAAATGCATAACTGGTTACTTATTTCACTGGTACTGGGGTGGCTTATTTAGCTGATGTATGTGCCGTCTACTGAAAATACAAACATTGTAAAAGGGTTAAGTGAAACTACTAGTAAAGATTGTAGGCAATTTTTAATTAATTTTGCTAATTTAAAGTAAACATTCTAATTTTTAACATAGAGGAAAAGTCAATTGTTGCAACAGAAGGGTACTTAAATTCTTCTTTGGTGACAGAGGATTATTTTTCTTGATTGTTCTGCGAGATCCTTGATACCATGTTTTCCCCAGCAAAAGAGTTTTCAGCTAGCAAATACTTTTTTTTTCCTCTGCGACTTCAGGCAGTGTAATGGTACATTGCACCACAGACATACAGCATCAGGGACCCTAATGAGACAGAGGTCAAACATCATAAGAAGTTTAAACACTGCTACATTAGAATATGAGTATAATTTGGTTTGGGTCAGAGAACAAGTTGTTTAGTAGGCCAAAGGTTAACTTGGGGCATATATTTTAGATTGCAAGGGCTTTTTTCCACATACTATTAAAAGCAAATGGAGTAAATTTACTAAGTCTGTTCCGCATGGACAGTCAGAAAACTGCAGTATCTGCTGTCCTACTGGATGCTTTCATTATCTATACAATGTGCTGAAGCCTTTGGTGGTGCTAAAGGTTTTTGTTCTTTCTTTGTAACCAGTGACAAAAAACCCCTGAGTTTTTAACAGAATACATGTGACACCCTAATATCACAGGTCTATGGAAGAGCTTGTTTTGGATTTCTTTTCACACAATACTGAAAATTTGCAAAGTATTTTTCAAGAGAAGTATAATTACATGCATAATGCTTACATAGAATAATATATCTTCATTCAGAGTCTTTGGAAGTAAATGTTGTGGATACAGACATAAGGGCATGATTGGTAAGCAAGTAGTTGTCAGGCTCCCTCTTTGGTTTTGTAGGGATGTTGAGAAGGTGGGATGCCAAATGGCATTGTGAGCGAAACCATTGCAAATCAGTCCTGATGATTTCCTTGCTGGACACATATGGAGAAAATATTTTGCTTCCATCACTAGTGGTTCTTATGGCTTGTTGATAGCAGTCACAGTGTTGTGTACTTAATTCAGACACTATTCAGCTTCAAAGAACTCAGAGAGCAGGACTGTAATTTTTCTTTATTTTACTTTTTTACCTTTGTAAATAGATCCAGGGGGGGATTTTCTGCTTTAGGGAGCTAGAGGTTAGGGCATTGTATATTGTCTTAATATCAACATTAAGAAGGTTATTTTATGCATCTTTATGAATATGCATATAATAGCACACAGTATATTATTATATGCCCTTTAAATTCTAAGCATATAGATAATAAAGGGAAGATGACAAGAAATACAGGAGTACAACTAAATTTCCACTTCTAATATGAAAATGCTTTTGTTCATTATTAGTGCATTTCATTTACGTAGCAGCCAAATTATATGAGTTGTTCTCATATGTCTCATATGATTTGGGTCTTTTACGTTGTTATCACTTATTGTGCAGTGTATTTCATAGTTTGAAATTGGAATTATTTTTCATTTGAGGAGACTAGGAAATAGGCAGAATACTGACATGATTTGCACAGAATTATGTATTTTAGACTGAAGGTATAAAAATCTGTAAACTGAGTCCAAAACTCACCTATGAGAGCATGTTCAGGATGAAAAAGAAGCCCAGTCTGCACTTCACACTGTAACCATATGAAAAGAAATATTGCTTCATACATTGAGACCACTGGCAACAATAAATGCAAACAGAATGCAGAGATCTTTTTTTTCAATGTATGTGTTTTGCTAAGTCAATTGCAGTAAAATCAGTCATTTAGAGTTCTTTTTAAGAAAAGCGTTGTCATTATTTTCAGGACATGATATATAGGCTAAATGTGTTTTATTTTTAATTAAATTATTTTTTTTATCCATTATGCTGAGTAACTATTGAGGACTGCAATAACCTTGTGACCCCTGGGGCTCACAGTATCATTACCTTTGTCATTTTCCCTACAAAGAAAAAGGGAAGAAAAAAAGCCCCCAAATTTGCTGAGCCACACATTTCAAGTTGTCGACAGCCCCATCCACAAGAAAACAGAAGAAAATATATATGCACTCTGTCCTGTCAAAAGGCTTTCACCTTATCTTGAGAGACTGTCAGGGCAGGAACATCATGGAATGGACAGGAGTCTATTAAATTAATAAGCTGCTGGATGGTGTCTGGAGAGTTATGATGCTCCATAAATCCAGTTTGATCATGGTGGACAAGGTTTAAATCTGCAGCCTCCTAATACACATCCAGGTCCTGGATTGGATTTTAAGTTTTGTGCTGGAGACACAGAGATAGTCCTGTAGCTTGTGAATTAAGATTTATCATTTTTTCATACTTTTTTCCCCCCTATACTTCCTGACAAAAATGAAAACACCTTAGGGATCCTGGCAAATGTTACTGCTTGAAATGAAAGAGCTGTTGTCAAGGTGAAACCATGACCTAGAAGCCTAATATCAAACCTGGGTCATTCTTTTCAGGCAGCTCCATTGGTGCTAAGTATAAAATGTCTGTATGGGAGGAAACAGGGCTGGATTAATCTTCACCCTGTTTTATAGTGATTCCTATTAAATACTTCTACTGTATATTTGTGATACAAGACAAACTAATGGTGTGCCATGTAAAAACAAAAGCTGAAAAATGTTGACCACATTCAAGGTGGTTGTGTGTATAATGGACACTGAGGTGTGAGAATTCTATGTCCCTTATCTCCAAATGGATTAAGTCTGGTGCTTATAATTCAGAGAAGACCCTTCTATAGCATTCAAGGTGCCAAGCTCCCAGTGAAACCTGTGTGATGTGCAGCCCTGACATCCAAGTGGGTAGTGGAGCTGGGTTACCTGGAATGCCGTGTTAAAATCATGTTGGATGTGTTTTGTCTTTAGCAGCTTACGAGCAAGGCCATTATTATGGCACAATGGGTGGAATTCAAGTGTTTCTTGGCCACTTAATTGACCTACAAGCCAGTGATTTATTATTAGGTCCCTAAGCTCCTACTGTTATTACTCTGGAGACTCCAGCAGGCGATTGCTGTGCTTGCCTGCACAGGTAATGGCAGAGCCAGCAGTTCTCTCTTCTCAAACTCCCTAGCCATATTTTGGATCCTGACTAATTTATATATTGATGATACTTAGACTCTATGTTACTTCTAAAAGCAATTTGTGCTCATTTTTGTTTTCATTATTAATACAGGATCTTAAGAGGCTTCCTGACATTAGAGAAGTCTAAAACCATTGTATATGGATAACTCATGTTGCAATACCAGGGACGCTGAGATTTGTTTTACGCTCACAAAAATGGATTCAGAGCCAAAAGCAATTGAAAAAAAAAAGTTCTTCTGGACTGTAAGTTTCCTTAAACAGAAGATGGGATCAAGATGTAACCCTTAGTCATCCGTACATACCTCCCTCCACTGTCTTTCAGGAAGTGCTTAAGAGCTGTAGCTAGAGATCATGTGTGACTGAATCCTGACCTCTCTTGATCCTGGGGATCAATGTGTGTACTCTCTCATCCAAAGATCAATGTCAGCATTTCCCTCCTTCTCCCATAGTATTCCAGCACTGCTCACTACTGCAGGCAGAGGCCACAAGAAGCAGGATTTCACAGCAGGTCACCATGGTGCTGAGGCCAGCACTGCAGATCATGTCTATTTTTCCTAATGCAATGGTAATTGCACCCTGTTCTTTGAGGCAGGTTATGAAGTGTGTGAACTGGGGAGAAGGGGTGAAGGTTACGGAAAGAACTCCAGCATGGCCGAAAATACAGGAGTCCCTCATTGCAGTTCTCCTTGCACTTGAGGCAGGATGTTCCTCGTGCCTACAGCTGCCCTTCTCACCAGAGCTGGGGCACCCCTCAGTCTTCCCACTGCTTTAGTCCTCCTTGAAGAAAAGTAAAGAAAGTATGGAGAAGTTGAAACCTGCTTCAATGTGTTTTTAATATCTAAGAAATTTACTTTTGTCACTGCAGGCACAGAGAGAACTTAGCAGCTTTTTAAAACGTAAGTTTTTTCCATGTGAGAAAAAACATGAAAAAATTGCTGTTTCAAATTTAGTTTTATATTTCTTATTTCAGTTTCATTCTGGCAGGGCATATGGGGCAATGTGATACTGACAACCAAAAATCCATGCTAGGGCATGCTCAAATTATGATATTTGAAGCAAGTTGTGATGTTGAAGCAGATTTACTAGAGATGTTCTGTAACTGAGTGGTGATGCACATGACTGAATTGGTCAGTGGCATGCAGAACCAAGGCTTGTTTCTGGAGCAGAAATTGCCTGTAAGACAATTTCCTATGATAATATCATAGTATGTAGGCATATATACTTGCATACATTCCTATAGATAGACATAGAAACAGAAACCAAAACCTCAGGCCTCAGTTAAAGACCTCAACCTGTATTTAACTCAAGATGCAGAAGGTTCTGAAATCTCTTCCTATAGCTGCAACATATACTTCTGCATGTGTGGCTCCATCTATTCTAAACAATTATACTATCACAGGTTAGTAGTCATTAGGAGGAAATATTATTTGGAAAAGACTTCAGAAGATAGAAAGAATAAGTCCTAGCTAACATTGTTATGGCTTAAGAAAATTACTACTATTAGCTTTATAAATTACAGAGGAATGTTAGTTTTGCAATAAGATAGTGAAAGTAGAAGACAACACAGAGAAAAATATGCAATTTGAGGAATGCAAAGCAATGTAGAAAGAATGTTGAAAAGTTAGATTGTATTAGAAACACTAGAAGAAACATTTATTCAGACTTATCAGATGGATTAAGTAACCATTGTAATGTTTTATTTAAAAAATCGAGATGCACAGTCAGAGCCCTGCTATACATACAGGGCTCTGTAACTTTATTTTGGTGAATGAAGAATACTTCTTTGAAACAGTGATGGTGTACACACACACACAAGTTGAAATTTTCCTTTTACAATTGAATATATAAAAATAATGTACTAGAAGAATATAAGGACAGTGCACTAATTATTCAAGGTCTGAACAACTGAAAGACATTTTTGAGAAAACTGAGAATCATTGGTTTAACAGGAATTGACTAATATGAATCATAGAATCATGAATGACCTGGGTTGGAAGTATCTTAAACATCATTTAGTTCTAACCATCCTGCTGTGGACAGGGACACCTTCCATTAGACCAGGTTGCTCAGAGCTCCATCCAGAATTGCCTTAAATATTTGCAGGGATGGGGTACCCACAACTTCTCTGGGCAACCTGTTCCAGTGTCTCACCACCCTCACAGTAAAGAATTCCTTCCTAATATCTAGTCTAAACCTATTCTCCTTCAGTTTGAAGCCATCCCCCTTTGCTTCTCACTACAGGCTTTGTCAAAAGTCCCTCTCCATCTTCCTTTTAGGCTCTCTTCATGTACTGGAAGGCCACAATTAGGTCACCCCAAAGGAGTGAACCTAATCTTTTCTCCAAGTTGAAAAAATTGAATTCTCTTAGCCTTTCCTCATAAGAGAGGTGCTCCATCCCTCTAATCTTGGTGGTGTCCTCTAGATTTGTTCCAACAGGTCAATGTCCTTTCTGTTCTGGAGACCCCAGAGCTGGATGCAACACTCTGGGTGGGGTATCACCAGAGAAGAGTAAAGGGGCAGAATCACCTCCTTTGACCTTCTGCCCATGCTACTTTTGATGCCCCCCAGGACACATTTGGCTTTCTGGGCTGCAAGTGCACATTGCTGGATCTTTTCCAGCCTGCCATCCTCCAGCACCACCAAGTCCTTCTCGGCAGGGCTGCTCTTGATCTGTTCATCCCCCAGCCTGTGTTGATCCCAGGGGTTACTCTGACCCAGATGCAGAACCTTGTATTTGACCTTGTTAAACCTCATGAGATTCCCACGGGCCACTTCTCAATCTTGTCCAGGTCCCTCTGGATGGATCCCATCCTTCAGGTGTGTCACCTACAGGTGTGCCAGCTTGGTGTCTTCTGCAAATTTTCTTAGGGTACACTTGATCCCTGTGTCTGTGTAATTAATATAGATATTAAATAGCACTGGTCCCAATACTGACTCCTGAGAGATGCCATTTGTCACTGATATCCATCAGGTCTCTGAGATGTTGACCACTGCCCTCTGGATGTGACTGTCCAACCATATTCTTATCCATCTAGAAGTCCATCCATCAAATCCATCTCTCTCCAGTTTAGAGAGCAGGATGTAGTGGGGGGCCATGTCAGAGGCTTTGCAAAAGTCGAGACAAATGACATCTGTAGCTCTTCCCTTGTCCACTGATGCAGTCATTCCATCACAGATGGTCACTGGGTTGGTCAGGCAAGACTTGTGCTTGGTGAAGCCATGCAAACTTAAATTGAAAACTAAAGTGAAGTATTGTTGTTCTTTAGCTGAAACAAATGTTCAGACATAGGAATGGAAGCATCTGAGATGTAGGGGAGTTAGCGTTGTCTTTGGCCAGACAAAACATTTGCTGACATGATAAGATGGGCAATTGAACTTAAAGTATGAAATGAAAAGGAAATGTTTTACACTAGGAAATGAGAAGGGTAGCATCAAGTGATCACTATGCATCTTCTATTAATAATCTGTTCTTTTAAATGTGAACAGGCTCGCTTTTATGGTGACTGCATGTGCATTTTAATGGATTTAAATTATGTGAGGTTTAAATGCATTTTCAAGTTACAATTAAATGAAAATTTAAAATAAGACTGACAGATTGCTAAGGCTAAGCCAGTTCTATGATTAAGGTTCAATTAAATTATATTTATCATTGAAGCAAATGAAGTATAAAATCACAAACAATGATATTTTTCAGTGGCTTACTTTGGTGGAAAGTGTAGTCTGAAGTATGACTTTGAGACTTTTATCTTTCATTCCCTCCTAAAGTAGAAATTAATTAGGGCTAAACAAGCATTGGCTGTAGGTTCAGAACCCCATCCTGAGTCTTTTGTGGACCAGTGGTCCAGGAGCAATTTACTGTTTGTCATGCAAAGTATTACGTATTTTATTTGGGTCTAACTAGCTAAGTTAGGGGGAAAAATTGAAATTTTAATACTGGTTTAAGGAATTAACTGTTTTTGTTTCCTTCATGGAAGCCACTTCTGGTCCTTTGCACTCTCTCAAAAGATCTGCTGAGACTGACTCTTTAAATATGGTTCTTTCTCTTTCCATATACTTTCTGTGTAAATCTCTAAATGTCAGAAGCTCTGCAATGAGTTGAGAGAATGCTGGGTTTGTACATGCCAGCTATTTCTCGGTTTTATTGAATTTACTGTAACAAGTGAAGCATGAGAGTTTTCTAACTAGCCACAATATGATCTTCAGCTTAATGTAGATGTGGCGCTGCTCTGTATTTTTGATACACTTCCTAAAATTCATTATTTATTTGTTATTCCTTTTTCCTACAGAAATTTATTTAAAAGAAATTATATTCTGCATTCTCTTTTATTGGTTTGATCTTAATTTTATAATCTAGGACATAAGTGGATTAACTTTGGACATTGAGCAGCTTGAACTTTTTGAAACCTTTAAAAAATTATCCACAGCATCATAAAATTTGTTCTTTCAAAATGCCATTTCTCTCCTCTTTTAAAGAGTGATGTTAAGCAAGACAAAAATTAATTTTGGATCAATTACACCTAAAAAAGCTCTATAATATATTCAGCTAGAAGATTCCAAAAAAGTGATGAGCCGATACATGACCTTCTTCTCTGTAAGAACATATGAACACATTCAGGAAAGTGAAGCATGATTCTAGTGCTAGTGTCTTCCTAATTATTGCAAAGCCTAAACATTTGAATAGTTGAATACTCGAAGGAATAATTGTACAGAGCTAATTCAGTTCCTGAGTCAGAGACATCTCCAAAAGCACCCATTGGGAAGTACTTTCCTTAACAAAAGCATTTTCTTAAATGGGATTCTTTTCAGCTGTTAAACGGATACAGGGGAGATCTAGGAGCTGGTCTTCAAGCTGAAGATATTGAGGAAAATTCTTAAGCTCAGGGCTGCTATTTTTGTGTGTTAGTCTGGTATGGCTGGATCACATCCCATTTGTCATCTCTGGGATGTTGATGTTACAGAGGAATCAATAGAAGCTGATTAGCAGAGGTTTTCTTTGAGCACTTTGGCGTGAGTCTGCCATTAATATCCAGAAGCATTCTCTGTTTTTACTTCGTTTCTTCGCCTTCTTTCTTTCTGGAGAAAAGTTGAGTCAATTTGCATTTGAAGTTTGCGGACTCCAGTCACTAATATTCTTAGTTAATTGGTTAGTTATTATTGTTAATAATGTTGGATACTGAGGAAAAAGGGAGATCCTGCAATTCTTAACAGTAAATCTGAAACTGTTTTGTCTTTTGGAAATGGCCCCAACAGATTTTAGCTGCATGGCACAAATCAAGCACCTGATTTATTAAACTGTATCACTTTCACATAAACAAGTTGTCAGATCCTGGTAAAAGGTTGCCTCTGATTCATGTTTCAATGAATTAATTTTCTGTAGCCCCCCAGAATTAGCTAGTGAATGCACAAGCCCAACTAAACACAATAAAAAAAAAATTTACACCATTCCTCTCCCTGTTATTTATTGTCATATGACAAGTCTCATGAAAATGGGTTAATATTTGCTAAGTGAAAGAGTTTTGTAGAATAATACTGTAAGCAGAGAACACAAAAAGAAAAAAAAACTCTTGAGAAAAAAAATTAGTTTTACTTGGGAAACAATCTTACTTTCCTATGATATTGTTAAAGACAACTTTGAGTTTTAAACTCAATATTTATTATTTTGCTTTATCCTGACATAAATATTGTTTCTATGGAAAATAGACCTCTTTCATAGCACTGAACCAGTTATACTATGTCCTTAACACAGGGAACAGCTGTTAATGTTTCAGTATGTTTAACATACTTTCAGTATATAGCCTTTGGTGGGTCCATTGTCTTTTTTTTCTTGTTTTTTGCACCACAGTCAGTTACCTTCATTGGCATCTACTTGCACAAAATGGGCATAGTGGAGTAAAGACCCATCCCATCATTTTCCTACTTCATTGTTCTCATTTCTTTCCTCATTTTCTGACTCTGCAGAAATTAAGGTGTATAGAGGAAATGTCTGAGGAAGAATGAACCCCATCTCTGAGTAGTCTTTTTTATCACGTATAATGTACCATAAATTGTATGTACCAAAAGATATTGAACTCTGCCCTCCAGAGATGGAAAAAAATTGTCACTAGTCAGGGTGAGTAATCAGGAGGGACTTACAAGTCCTTTGACTTCACCGTAAGTCCTAAATACTGTCTTAGCATTAAGGGCTCTTTGGCAAATTAAAACCAAGAGAGAAGGCACATAGGACTTCATGTAGAATTCAGGCAATGAAAAGGAACTGCCAGAAGTAACTGAATCCCAGAATTTTGATATGTGGCTTGCTTAACTACATTTGCCTTTGTTCCCTTTTTAAAATGGCATGCATCATTCTGCCTTTTTCAGAGTTTATATAGCAGTGTATGTGTGATAATCTAGCAGTTAACTACATGTAGCTGGACCACTAAATAAGTTTTGCAGAGTGATAGCCTGCATATCATGTGGCATCTTCAAAATCCTTTTGTTATTATCTGCCCAGAATACTTAAAGAAAAACAATTATGCAGTATATACATCTTCATGCCTGAGCAGCCCAAATAGTGAGTGCATGATTTATGGCATTTGTGACTGAAATGAAGGAATATTTTTCTTGATTGTAAATGTTTCTTAAATGCTCTATAAGATGTGCAGTATCAGTATGCATTCTTTTAAGGCAGGAGGTAAGAAGCAAACATTTCAAGCCTTATTATTTAGGAAGGATTTGGATGCTATTTACATGCTATTTACATGTCTATTTACATCTATCACTATAAGGTCAAGAAAATAAAGAATTATTTGGAAGGATATTGATGGATTGTTGAAATGTAACTACTCAGTCAGTGAGACTTTATAACTCTAGATATATATATACCTAGAGTCAAAGGTGCTGACATGTAACATGGCTATATTTCATTAGGTTTATGTAAGAAAAGTGGGAATATTTTTGAATTAATTTGATGTGCTCCTTTTTTTTTATTTTTCCTTTTTCAGCATAGATAACTCTGGCTTTGGGAAATTTTAATATAAAAATTTTACTTACTTATCCCATGGACAACTCACTGCTTAGTGAGTTCCTTAGAGTAGTTCCTTAGAATTTGAAATCTTTCCAGTTCTTAGTTTACCACAAATTTGTTTCTACCTGAGGTCACACTATTTCTTTGTAGTAGAAACAAATTTGTGGTAAACTTGTTACCATCCTTTCATAAGGAGAAGAACCTAAAACTTGAAGTGCTAGCAGCAATTTTTTGGTATTTTATTTGCATCGCAGGGACATACGGCTCTGAATTTGGACACTTCCTCTGAAAGTACTGGCTCTTGGATTTGGGACAAGGTTGTAATTCTTGGCTTGAAATAATTTTTTTCAGAATTGTACCCTTCCTTGATTCAAATTTTGGTCCAGTCTTAGGGCATTATGTAAATTTTGTAATTGGGGTAGATTGTGAAGACCTGTTTCTCTTGGAGAAAAGGAAATACAGAAAGGCAACCAAAGAGACTGAACACAGTCTTATTCTACACTGTCAGGTTGTTCATAGGTCTCTCTAATACTTCTCAGGTTCTAGTCTGCTGGTGATACAGTTTCAATAGATACACTAAGGAAAGTGCCAAGACCAGCTTTGACAGGGTTTTCTTTTTTTTTTTTTCCTTTTTTTCCCCCTCCTCCTCTTTCTCTTTTAATCCCTGTGGGGCTCTGTGATTTTTCATAGCTGGACTAAAGTTGTGTCAACGGGAGACTTGCACCATAAAGACTGAAATGTTAAAGAAAGCTACAAGGAACAGCTTTGAGGCAAGGTTTCAAGCTTTGTCATCACGCTTGAAGAATTTTCTGTTTAATGTACTGTAATGCAGTATTCAATGGGGACAAGTTTAATTGAGTTTTACACAACCCAGTTGGGAGTAGCGCTGCAAGGTAGGTGATGTCTAGGTTTTTAATCTTCCACTCCAGAGAGGCTTGTTGACGAAGTGGTTCTTTCTCTTTGTAAGAAAAAAGGGAAGCATGAGAAATGATACATCCGTGGATAAAACCAATTGGCAACCCCCAAAGGAATGAGGGCGATAAGGCGAATCCAGCACTTGTAAGAAATAAAAGAATCCAACTGTTCATTTAAATGAGAAACAACACATGTGATTGAGGAGGCAGGGAGGCTGGGCACTGGAGTGGGGAGGAAGGGACTAATAAACAGAGTGGCTGGTGTTGGAGTTAAGCGTCCTGCACAAACAAACCAGGGTTTGTTAGGCAGATTACCAAAGAGATAGTTAATGACATGTATTTTTTAAAGTAAAAGGAGAGCCTGGCATTTCCTATGTCGGAGAAGGTGGCTGAAGTGGCAGGAGGGAGGAAGCTGCTGTTAGGCAAAGCCCTACTTAAAGAATCACTATTCCTTCCCTGAGGCCTAACAGCAGCTCTCTATCAAACAGCATAAAAATAGCACTGGACCCTGTCAAAGAGAAAATAATACCTTCTGTGTAAGCCTCAGTGTATTAAACTGTAGTCCTGTTCAAGTTACTTCTCCTAGAACTTAAGCAGCCGAAAGGATAAAAGCATGCAGTCAATATACTGCCAAATCATCTCCCTGCTCTGGCTCTGCATCCCTGCTAAAGCAAAAAGTGTTTATCTCTCTCTAAAAGCACTGTCTGCCCTTCATGAAAAATTCTGCTCTTGCCAATCATATATAATTATATGTTAGGACTTATTTTAATTTTCACCTACAAACCAATGCTCTTCCACTTGTTTTCTCTTAAGATATTTAAGAGATTTGACCTGGTATGTGACTGAAAGTGTTTGTTTGCTTGTATTGTCATCTAGCGCTTATATTGGTGTTTGGAGATGTTTTCCTCCTCTCTCCAGAGTAATTTGCTGGAGGAGACTCTGTGCTGTGTAGTGAGTGTTTTCAGGTTTCCTCTGCCATCTTACCATCTCTCATTTTGCCTCATCAGAATCAAGAGGATTTAACACAGCGGCTTTTTTGTAAAACGTACTGGATATCAAGGCTGGCATGAGCTTAAACAAGCAGTAGTTGTGGAGTGCTTTGCTGCCAAGTAAGGTGTTTGCACGCCTTTTGGGAAGTCTGTGGGGCTGAAGGGCAGCCAGCCAGGCCAGCCTTGCACACACCTCATGGGCTGCCTTCCCATTCCCCAAGCAAGCTCCAGAACCAAGTTTAGCCTCACACCTTTCTACAGACTCACCAGTAGCCTCTTCTTTGGCCTTTGGCTCCTACACCCACCCCAGGGGAGGGAAGGTGGCCGTGGCTGTAATCCAGCCTGCTTTCAGGAGGAGAGCTGGGGGTGGGTTTCATAATGGTGTGGAAAGCCTCGGTAACGAGCTATTGTGTGGGAGGGTTGAATTTCACCCACAGAACATGTACGGTGAGAGAAATTGGAAATTGCATCAGAATATGCAGAATTTGCACTGTTCTGTTGTCTGAGGTACCACCAGAATCCCTGTTAAATTTATAAATACAGTGCACATGCAAAGTGTAGAGCTGAGCAAATAATTCACAATGAATAATTTATCTGACAAATTTAGCCTTTTTTCTGCTCATGAAATATCCATGAACAGATCTGTGATTTGTAACTGCAACCTTTACAGTGCATTAGCATAGGGGTTTTTTAAATTTAATTTCCTTGTGTAGTTTGGTGTAAAAAAGTAATTCCCTGTTATTATTCGTACTAGCATTTTAAATAGTCCAAAAGTAGACTTTGAAGTTCAGCCATCAACTAAGGGAAGGGGCAAAGGAGACAGGTGTTTTTACCTTGCTGCTGCTGTTTGTCCAGAAACACTTTTTCTGTTGCTACATTTACAGGGAGACATCATAACAATTTTTATTTTTGCAGCCTCTATATTTGGTGTAGAAAAACACATGGCTGCCTCTTCTTTAAGGGAAGAGGATATTCTCAGAAATAACATCCAATGATACAGAGATTTCAGGTAAAAACTGAGGTGGGAGGTCGTGGAAGGATGGGGCTGCACTCTCACACTTTGTTAAGAAAAATGTATATTTTGAAGGATTTGCCATCTATCTCTGTTTTAAGACATAGACTATATCCCTGCTATATCCTGAAAATGGCATCCTTTTGGATGGGCTGAAAAATGGCATCTGCATGGGCTGAAACAATGGGGAGAAATGAGACTCATATTTCATAAGACCTTAGCAAACTTTGTAGCCCTGTTTTCCAAACAAAATGCTTGTGGCTAAAAAAGCATAAATTAACCCTTTTGGTTTTCTGAGATAAATGGTTTGAGAAATGTAGCATTAACTTACATGCTTTCTGAATATTCTTAACATGATTTTTTTCCCCATTATCTCTTCATCTTTCTGTTCTAATGCTTTCTCTATAGTCAGACAAAATCATCACTGTTTACTGTGATTTAACTGTGAGGAGTTTAACCAGTTTCACTTAAGTTCTCAATTGAATCTCTTTACAGCTTTGTTACAAAGAAAGGTAGGAATATTTAATGTTGATAACATTACAATTTACTGAATTTCTACCATGATTTCAAAATTTCCAAAATATTTTTGGCATAACCCAAATTTTTTCCTTATGTATGTAAAGCTATAACCTCAGAGGTAATGCTCAAGAAATGGGCAGAAATATAAGAAAATTCTGTGAAGAAACTTTAATTAAGTGGGCCTACTGTAACCCAAATAATGTATTTGTTCTGCATTTGACATATTTAAGGATAATACATGGTTTGTGTGGCTCTCACAGATTTAATATATAGCTCTGCTTAGAGGAACAGCTTTAACAATACCTATCTGGTCAATAATCTCAATAATCTGCTTATTCTCTGCATGCAGAATTAAATCTGTAGGCTTTGCTGGGGAAAAAAGTTTACTCCCTCTTTTCTGATGGTATGTCAGAAAAAAAAGAGTCACTTGGATTTTACTCATATGTTTTCTTCTCAGAACAATTTAATAAATTCTAAGTGGTTCTATATCAGTAGAAACCTACTGAGGGCGTTGAATACCTTCAAGAGCTGCCATTAGAAAAAGACCAAATTTGGTCCTCAGAAACATCATACTCAGTGATGAGTGATAGAGCAAGAACCCAGCTGGACTTTCAAAGCCAGGGTCAGTTTACACAACTACTTCTTATAAATGGAACCACTGCACATAGAAAGAATTGAGGTATCATGAAAAGTCCAGCATCTATTTATATATTTATAATAGACCACGACCACACATAATAAAAATGAGTAGTTCACTAATTCATTTTTTGGTATTACATAATAACAAAAAAGTCTTTAGGAAGATTTCAAAGCAGATCCCACTGTAGTCAGCTGAAAGAAGGAATTTTGGCATTTCTCCATCCTGCAGACATAAGACAGTTTTGGATATAAGAAAAATAGGCATAAGATACTCTTCTTGCCTTCTTTACAAAGCTGTTTCAAGCAAAGAAAAACCCAAATGCTCTCCGTGAATGAAGTATTCATACAATCCCCCAAAATGGTGTAGGTAGATTAGCATATAATAAAAGTAGATACTGTAGCAGGTTGTCTGGAATAATTCCAGATGTCAAGATCCATCCATTTTTGCATCCATCCAAATTCATTGAAATCATTGCTCAACCTGAATGGACATCTCTGAGCAGATCTAGCCAAAGCCTGGTGAAGGGAAATCTAATTTGGCATCAGTGGAACTGGGATTAAGCTCATCGGATAGACTATTTCAAGTCTCTAGATGTGATTCTGACTTCAAGCCTTCTCAGCGTCCCATTTGTACATGTCATAGTTTTACAGCTGAAACTGGCGTAAGATCAGGGAACAATTTTCCAAGAACTGCCATACTGGACATCTGTGTCCCTCTCACAGAAGTATAAATGCTTGTTTGTCTTCTAAGGAAAATGAAGTAAAGCAGAGCATCACAGGATATGCAGAAAACTGAAGCACTCTATAGACCACTGATATATTTCCTTCAATTGCACTCAGAGTATTTTGGTGAAGAACAGACCTCCAGCCTTCATGCAGACATATAGACCAACAATTTACATAGATCTCAATCCCAAAGTTATTTTTTTAAAATAATAACGAGTTGAGTCGTTTTTCTTTCTTTCACACATAAATGATTGTACCCAGGAAAGACAGACACATCCACACCTGAAAACATCTGGGTGACACTCCTTGATGTGCTTGTTCTAAAAGGAGGCTGTCTAAACCATCAGGAAAGGAAAGGAAAATACAGTTTCTGCACATCATGCTGTGGGAGAGAGACTTGGGAGTTTGCAACTTATTGGAGATGGAGTAATTAGAAAAGAAAAAAATACAGGGACAACTAAACAGAGAAGTCACAGATGATCCTGGGGGGGAAATAAGTTCTGTTTAAACCTTATGCTAGTGGAATGATTGTGCAATGTAGTAATGGGAGCTATTTCAAATTATTTTAAGCCCGTGTTTCAATGGCAAATCACTGTATTTAAATTGATAACTCTTGAGAGCAGTACAAATTAGAGCTAAATACTTGTGCAACTGCAAGAATTTTGTTTGATTGTTTTTTCCTTCTAAAAGTTACAATAAAATAATATATTAAGATAACATAATTAGGTAGGAATCAGCAGAGCTTAAATACAGTCAGTTTTATAAAGAAGTGTGGAAGCTGTTACAAACAAATGCAAACATCACCCAGAAGCATAAACTGAGGAGATTAAAACATGCAGGGAAAGAATAAGAAAGTGAGAATTCATCTTTCTTTCATAGATGGTAGCATCAGCTCACCTATTATTAAAAAAATTATATGTAATCATGAATATCTATAAATTTCCTATAAATATCTAAGTATTTGCTCTATCTTACATTGTAATTAATTTCTGATATTGTTTTGATGCAGCTGGAAACAAGTTCTAAGAATAAACGCTCAGGATTTATGCTTGTAAATACTAACTCTGAAATCTAGTATTAAGGTCATCTATGCACATTAGTCATTATTTTACTTGGAATTGAGTGAAGATCAGAAAATAAGCAAAGTGATGTATTATGAGTAGAACAAACTTTACAGGACAATTTCTTTTGGCATTAAGAGAGTTTAGGGCAATTAGGAATTGCTTTCTAGAAATCATTTTCTTTTTTTTTTCCCCATCTAGTTTCTAAGTTTTACACTGAAATTGCAAAATGTGTTCATTTTCAGATATTTTACTGCATTCCTACAAATGCTGCCTTGAGCTTTCCCACTGCGTATTTAGTTTTTGCCAAAACAAAACTCTGGTTTACAACTGCTTTTGCCAAATTAAGACCTTCATTTCCATTTCACCAGAATTTAGGAAAAGGAGTAGAGATGTGAGATCACTGAACAGTGATTTAACCTTCTAAGTGATGGCTTAGTATTTTCAGAAAAGATTATTCATTCAGTTAAGTTTGAATTATTTTTAAACATTTTCTTTTTTTTTTTTTTTTTTTTGTGTAGAATGATAAGTTTTCTGTTGAAATAGAGTGCTCTATGTTCTTGGGGTACAGTCCAATTCTCTTAGAAAAAATGTGTTACAATTGCTAAAGAATTGCAAGGAATGAATGATTCCCAGGAAATGAACAATGGAAAATATAGACACGTTAATCAGTCTAGTTTTTCTTCCTTTTGCAAAAAAAAAAAAAAAAGAAGAGCAAGCATGCAAGCAAGGATCATACTCTCTCTGATATTAAAATCTATGGGAATTTGATGAGATAAAAGAAATGTTAAATGAACATTCTTCCTCTAAACAGACATGTCTAGAAAGGCAATTTTAGTAGTACAGCAGTGTAGCATTTTGTTTTTTCTGCAATAAAGCCATCAGATCAATAAAAAATTATGTAGCAGATTATTATTACACTGTGCTCACTATAGCTCTAATCGTAAATAATACAGCAGTTATCCTGGTTATATTAATTATAATTAGAATGCAGATAATGCAGACGGTCTTTTATTACTAGAGCCAAATCAATTTTCCAGTGTTATTCAATGCAAGGTCACACAAAGTTGTTGAAGCTCTTAGACTTCTTATGAAATGACCTGCATATGTAAGAGGGGGTTTGGCTCAGCTGTGTAAGACACATTGACTGGGAAGTGCATTGAAATAATTACAGCCATGAACTCTTGCCTATAATGGCAGAATTTCATTTTATAAAGTAAGCATAGCTGTAATCCAGGCTCCTTTATGGTGGGAAGCCTCATAAATCTTTCAGAGAAGACCAAGTCTTTCTCTTATTTGTAAAGCAGAAATCAAAATGAATTAGTTTCAGTTGTTATTCTTTCCATCTGTACTGTTGTGTTAAACATACTGAATATGTTCATGTTGTGTATCAATACAGAAAAAAAATTAAAGTAAGAAAATACTTAATGGAGACATTTCATTATTTTAACATAGGCTGTTTTAAAGTTCACTCGTTTGGGCTCTGGCTCTCCTGGATCGCTTAAACCTTTTATCATCTTTTAGGATTGCATTGGCTTAATGTATTTGTCTTCTATCTCTCATGGCTTCAGTTTAACTCAGAATCACAGAAGAACTGATATGCTTAAAATGTGCCTGTCTGTCCTGTAACTGATGAGCAGATTAGTAGGACACTGCCAGATAATCATCTCTGAGATGCATTGGATTCATATGCGTAAATGACACATGGCAGAGAGGGGGAAAGATCGAGGGAAGCGTCTTTCAGTTGTGTGCTTTTCTGCTTTCTTTAAGCATGTGTGCAGATGGCCATTAGATATGCTCTGCAGTGGATTCTTGCAGTTCGGAATTTACTTTTCCTCTTTTTGTTCTGTGTGGTGTGTATCGAAGTGCTTCCACAGAAACAAAGCAGCCAATAGTACACAGAGCGGAGGCTGCAAGTACGAGCTAGTTAGTGAGAGGCACAGTGCTAGGAACAATGTGGAGAATAAAGGGTTGGTTGCCATTTGCTTGCTCACTTACTTTGTTTTGCTTTGCTTTGTTACTCAATAGAACATATGCTAGAGAAAAAAAGGAATAGCCCTCCACTGAAAACCAAAATGTGCATTTATTTGAAGAATTGGTGATACTTAAATCTTTAATATTTCTCTCCAAATTGTGCTCTAAGATTTGCTTTTAAATCAGCAGGATTTTGGCATGTGTATGGGAGCATAGCTGTCCAGGCAATCTCCTACATGCCCACATGTGTTTAGTTTTACATCTGGCCTCTAAGTCATACCTTCAATCAGCAGTGTGATGGCATTTAAAAAAGGTTCTCTGATCACTTTTTGCTTTTTTTAGCTTGTCATAAATCCTATTATCAGCAGTACCTGAGCTTGAGGAATTCAGTCATTTGAATCAAAATGCTTCCTTCTGACAATAACCAAGGAACGAGACAAAGCCATTTGGCAAGCAAATGAATCTTAAGTACACACACTGGAAATGTTTATACTTTTTTCTAGATAAATGTAGGCTGCATTTTGATAGTATATCAGTATTCAGCTTATAGAATGTGAATAGGATTTATGTGTGAGAGAAATAAAGGAAGGGGTGTTAAAGAAAACTTGGTATAAATGGACCTTGAGGCTTTACTCAAATACTGGAGATATGCTCTTTCATATCAAATTATTCCAAATTTTAAAAAAATATATAAATAAGTTCTCTTCAGAGATACTTTTGTGACATGTATGATGTTATACCTGTGATACCTCTCATGGATCCTCCAGTTTTGTGTTACTGGATTTAACCTTATCTAGAGATAATTTGATCTTTCTGAGCCCTATTTGCCTCTTTATTTTAATGGCAGTAATTTAACCAGGATTTTCCATAAGCCTGCCATTCTCTGCAAACACATTTCTGGGTTTGGTTAGTTGGTTTGGTGTTTTAATTATAATAATGTAGTAGCACTTACAGGTTCAGAGCCCTAAGCTTGAAGTGCAAAGCAGAGCAAGGAAATACTGAGGCAAAATTGATTTTAGTGTATTAGTTTCACTTTACTGAAGTAAATGCTCCATTTTAACTGTTAAAAGAGCCCAGCATCCTTTTCCTCCTTTTCACCTAAAAGGAAGAAAACTGACACCTTTGAAAAGTCCATGTTAAAACCAAGCAGTACAAAGGTATACTATATGATTTCTTAGTGTACAACTTTTTCTTTTCTTTGCGTAAAAATTCTGAGGCTCATGGTATATATTCTTGTGAGGGTTTTTTTTAAGGCACTCTATCTCAGAGGTAGCATGTGTATCAGGGGAGGCAGGGATTGCTATGGTAAGTACCCCTGCTTCAAATAATAGGATTTGGGAATTATTTTCAGTCCAAAACATAAGGGAAAAAAATGTCTAAAAGTGACCTTGTCGTCTGAATTAACTTCCATGAGATTCCACTTTAAAATGATATGCCCAGTATTATCATTTTACTGCCAAAAACTGGGAACACTTCCAAATTTTGACTTAGAAATTATTGTACTTCCAACTGAAAAAAAAAAGGAAGCTTTTTGAAGTACTTCTTTTTGTTGAATACTGTAATAGATGGCTCTGTAAAATCCTGAGTAAATGGCCAAGACCGCAAGTTCGAGCTGCCCCCAAGGCAGTCTTATCTTACACACAGGCTTTTAGAAGATTTTTGTTTTGTTCTTGAATGTGTGTAGTTTATGTGTTTCATCAGAAGATGCCTGGTTTTTTGCCTGACTCTACACCCCCATGTCAATACCACTCAGGTTCACAAGGGGAGTTAGCCGTGGGATTTGTGCTGTGCTGAAGAAGAAAGATTATCTTTCCTGTAGGGTGAGGGGAAGCGCATTGTGCACATCTCTAAAGTAAAGACTGCAGGAAAAAATGAAGAGGGCATAACTTTTTAATATACAATAGCATTCCTAAGTTAATATAGCATGCTGGAATGTGGTGGAACATTTTATTATTCGGCAATCGTTTTTCTTTACATCTTGTAAATAAAATGTTCCTTGTCTTAACGGGAATTCAGCGACAGCAGGGTAGGTTTCTAATCAGCCACACAAACCACTGCTCTAAGTGCACTTGATAGTGTCTCCAGCAAATAGCTTTAGAAAATATCCTTCGTAGTGTACGTACCCTCATGTGAGGATTACCTGCAATGATACAATACATCCTCATACATTCAGGCAGCCTCGTGTGCCTCTGATCTATCCTGGCTTTCACTGTCACTGTTTCCGAAATGGCCTTTCTGCCTCCTGATCACAACATGAAGCAAAAAAGTACCATCTGGACACTGCATGCTAAAAAGTCAAAGATCTGTACACTGTATTATGCCCAAAAGGACATTTTCTTGTCAGTCAAGCTGCCATGTACTTTAGTCTGTCACTGATAACTAACAAAATTACAGTATGGTAATTTTAATTGGAAGCTATCCATTTTTATCCCTCAGGTTTTTCCTTTATTCCCCGTGGCAGTCTTCTCCTGCAGCAGGCTCCCTGGCCGCGGCGCGGGCGTGGGCAGCGCTGGTGGGAGGCCGGGGCGCTGGGCACGGCGGTGTCCAGCTGCCAGGGTGCTGCACTGCCTCTGCTGCCCAGCAGCTCTGCCAGAGACACCCAGCCAAGCTTAGCCCCGTGTGTCCTTTGCCTAATTCTTTAATTCTGCTGCTTTTTTACTCACCTGGAGTCCCACAAAGCCGTTTGACCATTTGGGGTATAGAGGGAAAGAGGCAGTCCCCCCCGACTGCTGGATGTTGGAAAGATGCTGATACGGGCCAGGGAGGGGGCACACTGGGGTGGGATGGAGAAGGTGAACATTTCCCTGTTGGAAAGCTGTAAGTAAGAATATTTAGGACATCGGTGTTGTCATTAGTGGGGAGGCAGAGAGGGAGTGAGAGCCTCTCGCCAGAAACAAGAACAGCATCCATGACTGCAGGAGTACAGGGGAGGGGTAGCTTGCTTTTAGAGGGCAAAAACCAGGGTAAGGACAGGAAGGTGGAAAGTAAAAAAGATGAAAAAGGAATCAAACTCATGGGATATGAAAGACTATATTTTCATTTTAATGTATACATAAAGATTGATGTTGTTTTGCTTATATTTATTTGTCTGTTTGTTATCTGAGTGGTGCATGGTGCAGGGAATTTTACTGTTTTTTCCTTTTATCTGGATGACTCAGAAAAGTAAAAAATGCAGCTTGTAATACTGGCTTATGGCCTGGCAGAGTAGAAAGGGGTGCAAGCCAAACTCCCAGTCACCTGAATCTCCTTGCAGAGGAGAATCGGGTATACATTTCAAACTTGGAAATAAATTCAGCATATGAATGCACCAAAATAGAATAAATCTGCATATGGACTTAGATATACAAATAGTAGTTGAGCATCTCTTTTAAGAGAATTTGGGTCTCTACAGAATTAGTGCCAGATTAAAAACATAACTTGCATTTTTCAAGTTACAATTTTGTGGCCTATACAATTTTGTGTAAAATAAAGTGCTATTGTCCATTTTCACAGCATCTTAAACTGTTATAGCCTTAACACCAAGTTAGTTGGTGTGCTACCAGCTGGATTTTTATAAGGCTTTTAATGAAAAGATACATACATTCTAGAGATTGACAGTTCTTACCATCTTAAAAATTATCTATAAATATACCAAATATAAATATACCAAAACCAGAAAATGTGAAAACGAGCATCATTATCACTTTAGTTTAAGAAGTGGGCTGGAATTGTGACTGCAAGAACAGCATGGGGAAAACAGAATGGCATGGCATATAAGTGCCCCATAGACATAGGGCACTAAAGTTATCCTCCTGAATTTGCAGTGGGTTATTTCAGAGGTCTTTTTCCTTAACAAAAGTTAAACAAAATGCTTTGTCTAAACATCAGAAACACAGAAAAAATTAAAAGTAAAAAATGAGCAATGTCTAAATTCATCTGCCCAATGTGCAGCTAAATTTATGAAAACAAGTTATTTGTAGTTGTAGTTTTATTTTATATTTTTATAATTTAGCTAGGTTCAGTTATCTTCATTGCTTCAGTATGGAAAACCACTAAACAAGGCATTTGATCCTGTTCTTTAGTAGGAGAATGCTAATGGTGGGTCCAGTTCAGTATTCTCTCTGGATTATGGTTTGTGAACTTTATAAAAATGTGTCTGTAGGAGGTTTCAAAAACAACAGAAGGTACTGCGTGAGAAAGATCCAGACAATGCATCAGCTGAGAAAAATCCATGCAGAGAAGTGGAAATTATGCAACATTTTTCTCCTGAAGGACCACAGCTGTATTTCTCCACAGAGAAAGAAAGTCTTTCAAGCTGTAACGATGATCATCAGTATCCCATGTGGATCTCTGGCAGGGTAGCTTTCATACAGTTGTGCTGGCAGTATTTCCTTTCTTAGCTGCTTCCTGAAGAAGCCTTGGTGAGGAGAAGGAGGTGCTGAAGAGGTTAATGGGAAGCTCTGATAAATCTGCAGAGACTGCCTCTATCATTAGAATCTCTTACACATATCAAAATGATAGCCTACACCTAAGGAAAAAGAGTTTTGAGTTTTATGTAGCCTTTATGACAGCAAATCAGTTCTCAGTCCCAGCTCGGAGCACTGGTGGGCTTTCTGTGGGGTGGGTGCTGCAGTGCCTGGGTGTCTGGGCAGGAGCAGGGTACCTCCACGCCCTGGTGCCACTGCCAGCCAGAGCATCTGCTGCTGAATGCATGGTGGCATGGCCGTTCCCAACTTCCCTTCCACAAGACAAAAAAAGATTTGGATTGCAGAAGATCAAATTCTTATATTTGGGCCAAATCTTATAAAAAATGCATCTGAACAGCAGCTCTGTGCAGATGCACCCCATGCAGCTCCCATGTTGCCTGGCTAATCCTCGGGCATGGTCCATTGTCAAGTATCTCCAGCCGGAATCACTAAAGGCAGTCTTCCAGTGCCTGTCTCCAAGCATGCTCTGCCCCAAAAGAAGGAGACTTTTTATCACAGTGATATTTTCCTGACAAACTTACAAAAGACATGTTTAATTTTTTTTCTAACAATGCCTTGCTATCTATGTTTATTTTAGCCTAGTCACAGTCCTGTTACAACTTTTTTATCAGACCTTGAAAACTGAGTAGAAAAGTAGATTGCTGCCTTTTCCTTCCACTTTTGGAAAGCTGGAATCCAATCTAACTCAAAACATAAAATATACTTTTGTTACCACAAGATTGCAGCAGAGGTTAGTAGCAATGTGCATTTTATAGTATATTTTCTCTGAAGGGAGAGTTCATACTACAGCTATTCAAACTGGATAGTGTGTGAATTCAGGACAAAATGAATTTATTTTCCTTTTTTCCATTCATCAGAGATGAACACTAAATGAAAAGTTTAAATTCAGATAAAAATTTCTCTGTGTCTCATTCCGGTGTTTTGGGCTGATTCTTTTACAACTCAAGGGATAGCCCTCACCATAATTGAAAAGTCTGTGTTTCATTACATGTGGAAGTAGAAATGGGCACATACTTTCTTGGGAGGTGGGTGTCCCTATGATAGTATTAATAGTACTTGTAATACTATAGTAAGTCTATGATATCTTCTTTTAATTAGTTTAGCTAATTTAGGTTTAGTGACTTACAGGCTGGGTTGCAAAAATGTGTAACCATTGTTTAGATATTTTTTTACTATATTTCTTAAGCACTGTAATATTGTCCTAGAAGCCTGTGTAACAGTTCTGTATTTGTACAGTGATTTCACCTTAAAGCAGGACTAAATGCTCAGTATTTTGTCATCTCATCCCCAGATTAAATATAGATATTATTCATTGGTTGATTGCATTTTTCAATGTATTTTTCTATACAATTTTGTTAAGATTTTCACGGAAAATATTTTAAATTTAAATGTTTTCAAAATCTCGTATCTTTTTTCATAACTGTTCCTGCTGCTGCTTTAACAGTTATGTGTTGCAGTGAGAACACAACTGGAAAAAAAAAAGACAAGCAAAATGTAACAGACAACAGGCTTAAGCAATCAGAAAGTATTTAGTCAATACAATGGTGTCAGCAGACAGCAACAAACAAGTTTATAGATACATGAGAAGGGGGAGGGAGATTTGGATTTGAAAGAAGAAAAGCTCTATGGGTGCTGTTGGAAGGTGTACCAGAAGTCTGAAGGGCACTGCAGAGAGCACAGGCATAGGGTTTTGAAAATACAGGAAGTGTGAGTTGGAGACTTGGCTCATGTAGCAGGGGAAGATGAGCAAACCTCAAGGTACTGAGTGAAACAGGAAGAAAATATTCTGTCCAACTGAGGACAAATATTATGTTTCATCCAAAAGAAGAGGGAAAGCAGCAGAGAGAGGCAAAGTCACACATCACATGGCCAAGGCAACAGGGAGGAAATATCTTGGTAACAGCATTCTGACTAGATACCAGTGTTGTAAGGTTTCTGCAGTTAACAGGGGGATCTTTGCTGTGTGGATGGATAGGAAAGCCTGTGCTTTTGAAAGGTAAAATGGGAAGGGTAGGTGTAGTCTTAAGATCTGAAGGGAGATTAAGATCTGTTTTGAACTGGGGAGCTTAACATCAGAGAAATAAGGCAAGCTGAGCCTTGGTATGGAACAGAGTTGTGAATTTGTTGTTTAACTAGTCTAAGATTTCCATAACCCATTATAATCTTGTCCAAGTGAGAAGACAAGAAAGAGGTCTGGAGTTCATCAGACATTCTGCTGTAGAGACAGAAAGGGAATCTGAGAATAAGTAAAGTGAGGGAGAAATGAAAAATAGCTGGAGTCTTTTCAGAAAGGGAAAATGCATTCCAGAAGTAGCTACAGAGGGGAGAGGATAAAGGAGAATATTGGAACTTGCAAGCCCAAGTTGGACATGGGATAGACCAGGTCTGGGTTAGAAGACAGTAAGATTGCCTTGATTTCTTCTCTGAGGCAAAGTATTTGTTTCTAAAGCACTTGTCATTTTGCAGCACTGATCCTTTCTTCAACTGCAAACAATACAAAGCCCTTAAACATATAGTTTAACATTCTATCCATATTAAGGGTGCTCTATCTATATTAACTTGCATGTGTGTCACTTAAGATTGTTAAAAACCTCAGGGCAGGTATAGTGTTATTTGCATTTGCACATTTATTTGTATGGCAGCACATGGGCTTATTATTAAATAAATGGTTGCTATGGGTAATTAGTTGAGCTCTGGTTTTAAATGTTCATTAGACATACAGATAAAATGAAGATGTTACCTCAGTCTATTGTTAATAGCTTTAAGCTTTCTTTTACTCTTTGGGGTTATTTTACTTCTTTTATATATCCAGCTTCCTTCCACTGTGCCACTGGAAGGAATTACTTTTTTCTGTTGGGAGGAGAAGAAAATTTATTTTTTCAGCCTTGGAACTTCAAGTAAACAACAAATCCAGAAATTCTGGACAGGAGAATAAAGGCATGGAGTATGAAACAGGAAGGGAAAAATTAAAAGATTGCAAAGACCTCTGCATCTTTCAGCACTTTCTTTCAAAGGTAGTTCTGGTGTCCTCTTACCAAAGGAAAAGAAACAACTGAGAATATTAAGAGAAAAAGGGAAAGTGGTGCAAGTGATAATAAATTACTCAAAATCATCATAGTCTCAAATGATTTCACAGAGCAGCACTTAAAAAAAGAATTATGAAATAGGAATTCTAATGCAGGCAGTTATATTTTTGGAAGTGTAATGTCAAACAAATAGTTCCTTTAGCTAGAGGAATGAATGGATCCAGCTTCACTGCATCATATGAGCATTCTGACTTTCAAAAAACCTCAGTGTCTGTACTTGAAATCAGTTTAAGACAAGGAAGGTGAAGCTCTGGAGTAAGTTATATAGTCTGCATCATTAGATGTCTTTAAGGAGAGAAAGACTAGGTGAATTAGCTTCTGGATGAACTAGAGTACTGTTGATTCTGTCTTGAGACAAGAGGACAGAACAGATGATCTCTTCTGTAGCTATACACTTCCAGAATTTGAGGAAGCAGAAGAGATCACATTTAGAAGATAATGTCAAATACTTAACTGATCAAACAAACACTACTGTATGCACCTCTCAGGGCTTACATCAGTTGCAGTATCAGAGGATACCATTTGAAAAGATCACTCCAATTCTCTGGCATAGAATGTGTTAGAAAAGTGACCAACTTGCACGAAAGGTAAGGTGGTAAAATTCTGTCAGAACAAGACGCAGGAAATCAAAATGGAAATTCTCTTGATCTAAAGGCAATAGTAAGAGAACTATATGGATAGATAAAGCAGAGTTTAAAGCTGAATCATCCCCATTTCTGATTTAATGTGAGTTCCTTCTCTTATTCTCTTGTTGCAGTCTTCCTTGAAACAGCCTATCAGGTCTAATAGTAGATCTTCTAGATCCAGTAGATTTGTTATTGTTTCTTCAAGGATAAAGTGTTGTTCTGAAGGTAAAAAAATAGAGTTTCTTTTCTAAATGCATTTGAAAAGGAGAAGAAGTGGTAAAAAAAAATCTGTGTAAAACAAAAACAGCCTTTGAAATGATGCAAAGGCCAGCTCTCTCCCTTGCTAGTCTATTCTGGGTTTTTTTGTTCAGCTCTAAAATAAGATATTAGCAGATCAGGAATGGTATTCTTTATTTATTGTTAATTTCTTTTCTTTACCAGAATACACATCTCACAAGACTGTTAAATTTAGGGTAAGAGACAAAAGTTCCCAAGTTACCCTTGTTATCCCTTTGGTCAGTGGATAGTTTTCACAGAAATTACCAAGTTAAAAAATTACTAATATCAGAAGAATGCTGGCTTTTATACACAACGCGACCTGGCGTGTGCAGGGCAGGTGAAAGGAGCCTCCACGCAGGTTCTCGAGCACTGAGCTGGCATTCCTCCAAAATGTGCCCAACACAGGTGATCTGGGAGCCGTCAGAAAATGATTGCTGTGGGCTAAACCAAGAGTCAGCAGCAGCTCTTCAGCCTGGATGTTCAAATACATGGCACTTCTGTAAAGATATTGAGAAAAAAGAAGTTGGAAATTTTCATTTTAGAAAAGCTTAAAAAGAGCTGTCTTGGTGCATTCCAATCTACCTGCTTCTGCTGTTACCTTCCTCCTTGAAAAACTTTTTTTAGTTTTACTAAAGAATGAGAAGATTGTACTGGACTGTGAATTGCTTTTTTCTCTCTTTTTAGTTAAAACATGGCATGGAGAGATGCGAGTACAATTATTAGTGCCGGAGATTGTGGATATCTTTTGAAATGAAGGGCATTTACCAGAAATCTGTCAAACTACAAATGACCTAGGTCTTACTCAAAAAGCCATCTATTAAAAGTAGTGACCCACTAACCTCATTTTTCCAGAAAGACTGTTGGGCAGTTATGGCAAGACAGTCCAAGAGATTTGTAAAACTTTTCATTTCTTTAGGGGTCAGATAGTAAGATTTCAGATGCAGAAGCAACAGAATATTAAAGCAAATTAAGCAGGAAGTACTGTTGCCAAACGCACTGTGTATATTTAGACAGCTTTGTGACTGTTCAGCTCTTCTGATTCATGACTCCATTCAGGAACTGCTTAAGATGTGCTTTTACTCTGGTGGAGTTTTTTGTCTGGCTTCTCCAGCACTCTGTATGTCTATTGGGAAAGAAAACCTCTTCCTTCATTTTGTGAAAGTGAGATTATACACAGATTACTGGACATTTGCTCTTGGTACTTGAGAACAATTTTCCTTTTAATATAAGCCCAATATTGCAGTAGTTGTTGCCTTACAAATGTTCATAATAATAATAATCATTATCAATCTGCTTTCAGTGGCAATAAAATCCCTAAACTGAGAAGGAAGTAATGCTAAACTCAGAAATGGTAAAGGCTTTCTTTCCAATTTGAAAAGAGGATGAGAGAGAACAAATTAATCATAGAATCGTGGATGCTGGAAACATATTAAAAAATCTAGCCAGTCTCTTTGCCTTTCGTTTGCCTTTTATTGTACATCCTGCAGTATTCTGACAGTCTGGTTTTTCAAAAGCTGTAGTCTTAAAAGTGATAGGTTACCATTACTTTCTCTTAAGAGTGTATGAGAATCTCACTGATAAAGAGGATTTCAGAAGTTTGGGAAATGAATGCTACTGCAGCAGTGAGGAACTAACGGTTCCAAATATATATAGAAATGCAAAGGGATTTTTTTTTCCCAGTGATTTTTTGTGCTGAGTCGCCATCCGAGATGTCTGTGCATATGTCAGTTTATCTACGTCTGTTTTAGAGCTGGAAAATGTTCGCACACCTTTAATAATCACCTCCTCACTTTCTGTGCAATTTTAAAATTACATCTGACCAGAGGATTAAGAATGTCTTAGTGGTAACATAGTCTTGAAATTCATTTGACTGTGCATTGTTCTCTAAAGTGCCATATTTAGCTTTTAACAAGCTTGGGAATATTGTTTATTTTGCCGTATGATGTGTTAGTTGCTTAGCTAATTCTGCATTTAAAGACGTGTGTGTTCTCTGGGCTCTCACATGGGGGGAGGAAAGTGTCCTCCTTATGTGAGAAAGCTGCCACAGCAGCTGAGATATCACTTAACACTGGAGGCTCTCCAGGGCCTGCATGTGCTGCACATGCTTCCAATGTATTTTGGTATTAGTACGACCAACATTTATACACAGCACTAATGCTGAGAATAAGTGAGTTCTAAAACTCAGATTCAGATGCTCTAAATGGCATCATCTTTGTTGCTGTACACTAACAGGGAATGAACAAATAGTTCTGCAGTGGGCAAAGAAGACTGATGTAGCACCCTAACCCCAGAGGCAAATTTATTTCCACCCATCTGCTGTCTCAAATGCCAAGTCCTAGAAATGCCACTGTTTCCAAAGTAGCAGACATTAACCATGTGTGTGAATCTTAGGCATTAGTAAAAATTATTCCAAAAAAATTGCCTTTGTTTGGCTTTCATGAATTGCCAGAGCAAAGAAAACAGCCAAGGCTCGTTGTGGACTCTGTTATCCTGGCACTAACGTGTTCATAATGTCTATGATGGAATATAATGAATGGCTATCGGTGAGATAGCAATTTCATTTCATTCATCTGCTGCAAATAGAAAAGGCATTTTTAAGACTGTAAGGTAAGGTCTAGGGCTGGATTCTGGTCTAGTTTTTTTATGGAACTTGAAGACCCCATATCATCGTACCCAGGTGAAATGGGATTGTAAAGAACTTTTATATTGTGGAATAAAATATGTATTCAGAGTCTTCAGACTCCTGGAGCTTAGGGTGTGCAAGGAAAACATATCTGGCTGGTGGTACATAGGTCTTCCCCAAAAGGACCTTGGTTACTATTAGTGCCTCTCCCTCCTCCTCTTCCTGCCAACCCGCATGGGTTTGGAGAAAACTCTCCTGTTGCTGCTTCTCCTAGCAGTAAATGGCAGAAGAAATTACATATTATTAAGTGCAGAAATAGGTCCTGCTTAGAAATCCAAGTGTCAGGGAACATTAGTGCTGCCCTTTCCTTGCCAAAACTTACCAATTCCCCCTCCTTTGCTGTGAGCTGCTTTCAGACGTTTGTGTTTCTTTTTGTCTAGGCAGGCTGCGTATTCAGCAGAGTGACTCAGAGCACAGAATCTCTTTGAACCGTGTTTCTGCTCTGGGAAAGTCTTTTTTGGTTTTTGTTTCTTTAATATTTTTTTTTAAGCGATAAGGAAATATGTGCTACTTGCAAGTTGCTCCTTTTGGCAAACATGGGATATCCCTTTTTAGTATGGATTCTGTTCCATATGTGATCGTTCCTTTTTTGCCAAACTTCCTTAGATGTGCACCAAATTGCAGAAAGATGAATACCAACTTTGCATAATTTGAACAAGAAAGCCTTGCAGTGCTACTTTTCTGTTTAATTTACAGGGGGAAAAAATTATGAGATACGTAGGACATAAGTAAGGGCAGAATAGAGTCCTTAATCTTAATTATTCATTCTGCAGTATTATAAATGACTAAAGATTACTTCCAATGTTTGGTATAATCTTACAGTGTGCAGATGTGGTTCTCTTTGGTATATGCCATCTTTACTGAACTCACAATTTCCATAATGCTGTCACATTCTGCATGGGAAGCAGATTTACAGATAGGTAATCCATGTAAGGTATTTTAAAGACAGCTTATTAAAGGATTGAGGCCTGCTGTTAAATTACATATGCTTTCAATTGCTATGAGGAGCAAACAGTATCAAGAAGTACAATAATTTAGCTACAGCTGGAGAAAGGCCTATTTAAAGTTTTGATGACAGATCCTTTAAAGTTTTCCTTTAAGTTCTTTTCTGCTTTCTATCTTCTCCTGCATAGCACAGTATTTCACTTTATACAATGTAATTTCACCAGCAGGTCGACTGTATACACGCTATGAAACTGAAATGCATTCCTAAACTGATAGATAGAGTTTACAAAATGACTGTGGGCGCCAGGCTCCACACTTGATGGCATTATCTAAACACCTGACAGCGAGGATGGAGTCATTGCAGTTTAGCATTGCTAATTATTAATAGCTCAAATTGTGCTGGGCACCGTCGCGGCGCTGCGTTCCCCGCTGCCGCCGCCGAGAGCTGGGATGCTCTGCTGCATTGATGTTACTGAGCATATTGGATAGTGCCCCCATCTGTTTCTGGAACACAAGGCGATGTGTCACTTACGTGCTGTCTGCTCCTCGTACCCTTTACAGAAGGAGTTACAAGAGATTGCGTTTCCAAACAGATAAGCTCATTCCCCTCTCTTTAACTGGAATAAGAAGGCAACGACCATAGTTTAGAGTCATTCCTTAAACTGGGGGGCTGGGGAGGAGGGGGAATGTTTAGAGCTTTTTCCCTAAAAGAACAAAATAAATGAGAAAATAGTGATGCTATTTGGAGCTAACTTTAAGTGTCGCACAGTAAGATGCTAAAAGGGGCACATTATGCAGACATGAGACTACAAAGCCCGAGAAGGAATGTGTTAAACAATCATTTTATAACGATGAGTCTGGCCATGCGTTTGCATGTGAACATTATTACAATCTGAAAAAGAGAAAATGTTATTATGCCATGTATCTTTGAGCCATTATTGGAATTAGGTTACAAAGCTTTGACTGCAAGGTTATTTGAATCTACTGCTTGTTGTTAATTTCATGCTTTCTATTTAGTATTTTTCCCTTATTTGTTATGAACTAGTACACTATGAAAAGCAAATAATTTTTTAAAATGTGTCTTTAACCTCCCACCATAAGCATAAGGATATTTTTGATTGTATATATTTTAAAATCACCGTACATTGTGAGAAAAGCTGTGTAAAGCTCTGGAAAGACAAAATAGTAAAAAAAAAGAAAAAAGATTCTAAGAATTAAAATACAGGCTTTTTAAACTTATCTTTATTTTTTTCTTTAACATTTCTGTGTAATCTAAGCAGACATGAAAAATAGTGACTCTAAATTTGGCAAAATAAAACATTTTCTTTCAAAGGGTGATCTAAACATCTTTCCACATAAATATATTAAGACTTCTTTTTCTTTTCTTTTTGCTTTTTTAGTAAATGAAAGATAGTATTTTTATTTTGATATATTTACAGTGTAAATTATGCACAGGATATTTCTGTCCTCAACTAATAAATCTGTTTTTATAGAAGTTATAGAGGTTAATAGATTTTGAATTGCATTAGATTTCTGTAATAAATGGATATATAAGACAAGACCTTATTAAGTTGATCTTTGTCTGTGAAATGTGTCTTCGTCAAATAATTTCAGAAACCAAAAATGCAAAATACAAACTTTGCCTAATCATGAATTTTTAAGCATATGTCTCTATAAATATTAGTGCAATTTAATTGCAGAAAATTACTTTGTTACCAATTTGTAGCAAAGTTCTGTAGAGCACCTGAAACTAATCTTTTTATTTCAGTATTTATACTGGAATATACTTCTTATAAGCGAAAAATGCTACTGATAGCTCTAAATGAACTTCGAATTAAGGTTATGTCAATATTATCAAATATTGATATACCACCCTTAGACTGCAAATGTATTATCAAGTGACAAATAATTAAAGTAGTTGAAAATTAAACTGAAAAATTAAAAGGTGATGCTTAAATAAAACAAAATCTCTCAGTAGAAAATATTTCTAATAGGCTGTGTAGATCTCATTGCATTGTTTCTGTTGTTACCATGGCTTGATGGTTTTTATTGTTTATGGGAAAAATTGTTTAAGACAGCAAGAATCTCGGGTCTTCTCTTTTTTATGAAGGTCAAACTAAATTCAGAATTATAACTGAAAAATGAAATGTAAATACCAAGATCTTTGATAACAAAGTAATTAAAATGTATGGTTTTGCCTACTGTGTATAATAAGGGCTTATATTTGATCAACCATAAAAGTTATTTAATCATTTTAACCTTGGAATACTACCCCACAAAAAACTACTTAATGGAAGTTAGCTGAGAAGCATTAGAGTATCACAACATCAAGAAGGCTGAGCGAGAGGGCACTGAAAATTCAAGCACAGCTTATTTCTGCCATAATACTATAGCAGGTTGCATGGCAACCAGTGGCTGTGGATTTTGAAGTTACTTTATCCTTATTCAATGAGCAAAGACTTAGCCTGTATTTATTTTGGTAATTTCTAGAATTAATCAGGTATTTAAGGCCCAGTGTAGCATAAACTTGCTATGATTTTTTGATTGGCAAATGAATGTTTACAACTGTTGTTGGGAGAAGATCTGGAAGAAGAGGAGAGCTCGATTGTTCCTCCTAGCATTGCAGACAGTAAGTATTAGGCAAGTGCTTGGATCAGCAGCCCATTTTGAGCAAGAGTGCAGCTTGCAAGCATGTCCCTGTGATTTAGGTTAGTCATTTTAGGCGGACACTGGAGTTCTCAAAAAAAACCTGCCATATTTCATTTTAATGTTTCCATTAAAGAACAATGGTAAGAGAATTTTAACATTTTTCAGCTGAGTAAAAGCTGTAATCATAAGCCAAAGTCACAAGTACCAGTAGCGTGGCACCCTTGTGTGCATGTATTACTTCAGAGAATACAGTAACATACAAATCTCAAAACACATTTTAAAATATTATTTAATTTCCATTACTGTCTTTAAAGTACAAAGGCAACTCTTTCAGTGTCCTGTTGTTTAATACGTTCAGGGTTCTGCCAAGCTTCTCAATATCCACAGATCTTACTAAAATTGAAGTAAATTAAAAGCACAAAGCACACATCATAATGCTTGTAATGAACAAGAGGTGTGAACTGGTGGCTCATTTAATGAGCGCTTTTTAAAAATGCACTTTGCTAGAGCATATGAAAAATCTGTAGGATATTTCCAGGTTTCAGAAGCAGTGTATATTTTTGTAGTGAAAGATGCCATCATAATGCTTATACATACAGGGGTAGAATTATGATATGAGTGTTCTCTCATGTGTTTCAGTTCCTAACTTTTTGGCTTTTATGCCAAGTACACACTGAATGAACCTTATCACATACACAGCATGAAAGGCATCATTAAATCAAGACAGCCTTTCACAACCCTGACTTACATCATGCACCCCACTAGCCTAGCTTTGAAGAACCTTTTTTTCATATGTTCATGAACTTCGCAGATTTACGTGACAGCTGTATCGTTCTATTTTAAAATGTATTTCCAAAAGTGACATTAGATCAAGACCAAAATCCCTAATAAGAAGCCCACAGTGCTTCTTAGGTGGAAATGGGCACCCAGCCAGTTGAGTATTGCTGGTTTGGGAATGCCTTGTCTCCAAGGCAGGCCACTGAAACATAAAATCTCACAACTGTACATATCTAGGACAGGTCATGCCTTTTCTGAGAGGCTTCCTCTTTACCCAACTGCTGCTTATGTCCAGAAAACATGCACCCATAGCATCCATATTCGGAACTTTACAGCACAGAAGTTAATTCAGTTGAAATTAGAGCTGAAATAGGTAGTGAATGTCTTGGCATTTGTTTTGCATAGGTAGCCTGGAGGTTATAGCATATCTGTGTGCAGCAGCAAGAGGGGGTCCGTGGATGTCCGCTTTCAACCGAAGTGTGGCATTTTAGGCTCACTGTGCCTATCGGCATCTATAAAAGTCCCTAATGATCTTCTTGATGAAATAAAGTGATCAATCTTTGCAGTGAAGGCACAGTTATTTTAAAAATGCATAGGTTATTTTGTTAAAGCCTCCACTAGAAAGCCAGTACTTCTGGGAGCTGTGAATGTTGTTAAAAATATATATATTCTAGCCTTTGTGATGACAGTTAAAAAGTTATTACAGCCAAATACTTTATGTCAACAATAAGCTACTGCAGTTTAAGAAAAATGAAAGGTTTTCCCCTGAGCCAGTTATGTTTTCTTTGAACATAATAGGAAATAAATATTTTCAGTTGGAACTCTTGGTTCTGTTTGAATGTCTGTGTTTCTTACTTTCCAGAAATTTGTGAATTTTGGTGACCTCATTTCTGGCCTTTTTTTTTTTTTTTTTTTAATGGGAGGCTTAATACTAAAATGTGCTAGTATCAAGAATGGAATCTGCAGTTCCACAGTGTTTTGGATTAGTAATAAAACAAAGAGACCTGTTCAGAGGAAACAATTGTGGAAGTAAGAGGCTCCTGGGTTTTCTAGCTTCCATCCTGACTGAAAAGCAAGCTGACCTCTGCCATTGTTTTGTCTCTATCTTCTTTTGGGGACATGCATTAAGTCATATGCATCTGAACAATCAAGCACAATGTAGCACTTGTCAGTCCATTATAATTTAGGCATTAGGTAAAATGTATTAACATAAATCCTGAATGTTGTTCCAGTGCAAATACAGGAAGGAATTAAAGAACTGGCCCAGTGTTGGTGCAGAGGAAGTGAGAACTTTGCATCTTCTTGTCCTTTCTTCATTTATGCAAGTGATGGCTGCAACGGGAAACTAATGAAACTTCTGATTAAAGCACTGCTGGACCTGACCAGCAGCTTTGTTGTAGCTACACTGTGGACAAAATAGTAGAAATCATTTTATCAGGTATTTGAATGGATTCATTTTATACAGGGCTTTGAATCAGTTTCTGCTTTTATTTCTGCATGTACTTTTTAGGCTTAGTGGCTACGTGAGAGGATAGAGTTGTAAAAGTTCAAAATATCCCTTGACATTGGCTCTCCTTGTGTTGTGGGGATGGGCAATCCGATTACAACATTTAACGGGGCACCTGTGCCTTGTTTTTTTGAAAGGAGAAAATTGAACATTCAGTGCTGCTCTGGGCCAGAAATTACTGTCCAAGTAAACTGCAGTACTTATGAATGAGGCATAATAGATTTGTCAGGGCTATGACCTATTTCAGTAACTGTAAAAAAGGAATAATGTTCAGGTGTCAGAGAGGAGTCAAGGCATGGGGCTTGTTTCCACTGAAACCTTGGGCAGCGAGGAAAGCATGAAGGTAATTCTTTCTACTTCAGAGTCTGAAAATGAGAGCCTGGAAACACAGTCAGGAATCAGCGTTTACCTCCCTTTCTCCCTAAATAATTTGCACTCTGTACAAAGAAATTAATATATTTATAATATTGGAATCTGGGATTAAAATCTGAAGCCTATAGTGAAGCTCTCATTTGCAGAACAGAGCTTTGTCAATTACTTCTTTTTTCTGACAGCAACGCCTGCTTTTCCAGAGCAGGCCCCCATGTGTCCTACTCTTTTGCATCACAGACACATCAGACACAAATGTGTTAGCTAAGTTTTTGCCACACTGTCCAAGGAAATTTTAAGGAAATGGTCCCATTTCAAAAATTCTACTAAATATTGTGTATTTGGTTTCAATTTTAAAACTGTTTGGTCAAAATGTCAGTGATGACTAGATCTTTTATTGTCTAAGTGCATACCTCCTCTCAAAAATAACCATAGTACCAAAAATATAAATGTTTTGTTTCATTCACATTTTTCTCTTCCACAATTGCCTGCACTGACTGTCTCAGTGCATGCAGAGGCTAACAGTACAAGTGTAAATTGTCATCTAAGTCTTTTTCTTCTGCCTAACACTGGAAAGGTTATGTCCTGAAATAATGCATTTAGCAAGTGATGAGCCCTGTAAGACAGGACCAGGGCTGGACGGGTTGCAGACAAAATGTGTTCAGAGCTAGAAACAGTCACACAGATTGAGGACTAAACCCAAATGCTGCCTGTCCTTAAGAGTTTTATATTGTCACCTCTGTGATTGGAAAGAAGAATTTTGCAGCCAAATGCTCTGTTGATTTACATTCCTGGAAAAAACACTGATTTATGGAAGGTTATGTAAAATAAATATCACAGTTTATTCTTGGTTTTAAGACTTTAAACTGCAGTAAGGTGCATCAAGGATCCTTTCTAGTCTGCACTGTATTTTGTCTTACATGAATTTGGTTACTCTAACATCTGTGTACCTCAGTGTTTCTGATGTATCTGTCTTCACAGCAACCCTGAGCAATGTGGGGTGTACTGCATTATTTTACGCCTGAAGTACTGAAAGACAAGAAATGCAAAGGTGTTCTAACTCTGTACAGTTAAGTGTGTTCCTAACAGAAACCTCAAGGGTTTCTAGCAGCCCAGCTATTAGCAATGGCCACAAAAGATGAAAACCCTCATGCATATGAAAATTCAGACCATTACTAAAGGGTCTTGAAAATCTGACCCAACACAATTTGGGCAAGATCATGTAAAGAAACAGTAACAGCAGCACAGAAGGGAATTGATCCATTTCTCAGAAAATGTTGCATTGTACATAACCCTAATCTCTTTTTTTCTGTTTTTTTTGGTTTGGTTTTGTTTGGGGTTTTTTGTTGTTGTTTCGGGGGTGTTTTTTGTTGGTTTGTTTGTTTGTTTCTTTGTTTTGGGGAGTTTTTTCCCTTCATTTTGTTTGGGTTTTTTGGGCTGGTTTTAGTTGGTTTGGTTTGGTTTGTTTTTTGGTTTTTTTTTTGTTTAGAATATTTAGGATATATATTCTGACAATTTAGGAAGTAATTTTTGCTTTGATTCCTCCCTATTTACCTTTGAGTGTGAATCATTCGACGTGTGTTCTAATTCCACTGGATCAAGTATGACTTTTCATTCATTTCATAGGTATATAGCTCTCTGAAAACAATAAAGCTATACAAGAGCAAAAGGGAGATGCTAGGGGGAAGGTTTAATTCTTTAAATTATAAAGTAAATTGGCAGTGACTGCACACTGAGACACATCCTAGTCCCCATGTACTAATTGGATGCCACTTAAAAATATTATGAGAAAAGTATGTGAAACTCCAGGTCTTCCAGACTAAGTATCATCCTGGTTTTATACTGATATTAATGACCACAGGTTGGGTAGGGTTGTTTTTTTTTCTTTTTCCCCCACTGTGGTGAAAGTAAGATGCCTGAAGGGAAGCAGAATTAATTAAAGTTTCTGATGAATATTGGACCACTATTGGCATTTGCCTCGGGATCAACAGGTAGGTTCTTAACTTTGTGAGGGAAAACATTATTGAAGAAGGTTGCATTCCTTGTGCAGATCAAGTTGTGCTTTTAAAAAATAAAAGAAGTCAGCTGGTGGTCTTGCTTTTAATTATCGAAGCTGTGAGAATTCAAATGACATATTTGCCTCATTTACTTAGAAGATATTCTTGTATTTATTAAATCATTTGAAGAACATCTGTAACACTTTGATAAGATTTTCTTTCTCATCATGGGAAGCAGTCTGCATTTCAATACTAGGAAGTACTAGTATTACCAAGTGTTTCCTACTCCATTTACAGGGAAACAGTAATATGTAGAAGTAAAATTCACCAGAATTTAGAAATGTTTCATTTTGTAACAATACTGGACACAAGTAGTAGTCCAATAGCAGGATTAAAGAATCCAGACATAATTATAAATAATAATTTAGCCTTTCCTTCTATCACTGCTAGACTACAAGCTACATTTTTTACCCAGGATTTCCCTCACAAAAGCAAAAGCCTGTAGAGTCTTCTCCAGCAACAGTAAAGTTGAGATGACAAGGAAGAAATAGAGCATTTTTAACAACAGCTGTTAAATGACTAAGACAAAAGTGATGCTGTCTTTCTGTACTGTTCATGGGTCAAATAGAAATACTTCAACATGAATAGGAACAGCCAATGTGCTTTAGATCAATCAAAAATAATTTTTAAGCAACTTGAAATTTCATGTCGTTGATGCTTTAAGGCTTTTCTGTATTGTGAACACCTTCCTTAGACATAGAGGACAAAGGTCCAGTGTCTCCAGTTGTTTTTACATGTGACTGTGGTTTAAAAATCAAAGTTCATGTAACCAGGCAAAGTCACAGACAGAGTCCACAATATCAGACAGAGCAGGAGAATATGTGTATCCTTCTGTTTACTGTAGGAATCCAAAAGTTAAACTACAATATCTAATGAGGTTTTACAAGAAGTCTGCTGTTAAAAAATCATAATACCAGGGTAAATCTCACTTTAAAAGGTTTAATCATATATTACATAATATTCTGTGGGAAAACATATGTGGCATAATAAATAAAGCAGGAATTCAGTTATTAAAATGTGTGAGCATGTGCAAAGCTGCATATGCATATGCATATACATGTGTATATGTGCATGCAAATATCAATTGTGTCTCTGTGTATACATAAAAACTTATTTAGTTATCTGTGGTTGCATGTTCACTGAAATAAGTACCTGCACATACCTCTAGTCTTTCTTATTTCAGAAAACATATTAATTGCATAAAATATATTTCCCTATGTTTCAGAGGTAATTTTAAGAAAATTTACTGTAAATTGTTGAGCACCTTAATTCATCCTTAATTTTAGTCTGGGGCTTTATGTCTCCTGAATTGTTATAAAGTATATAGATATATAATTATGAGCTTATTTTTTTCATATTAACATTTTATCTCAAAAAGAAAAAAACCCTGACAAAACTAGCATGTGTACTATAAAGGAACTTACATAGTGGGATTTCTTTTCAGCCTTTTGTTATGCTTTTTCAGATTATTTGACTGATGTTTAATTGGTTCACCGGTTAAATACTACTAGTCCAGCAGCTGAAATCAAATCACCCAAAAGTTAAAAGGTCATATTAATACAATATCTCTAAAGGTTGCAGAAGAAAGTCAGCAATGAAACTCCTGTAGACAGTCAGAGAAGGGGCAGGGCCATTGTGTGGTTGATAGACAAAAGGCACTGCTGGATATTTTGTATCCAAAAAACACTAAAATATTTCAAGAACTGCTTTCACCTATGAGTAATCCATAGGGTAGCCATGAATACTCATATTTTCACTATTTTATTTCTGAGACTTTTAAATCAGCAATGTCCAACCCGCTTTATTATTGCTGGGATTTTTTCATTTACCCGGGTCCCAGTTCTTTCTGTATCTCATCCTCTTCCTGAAGAAGATGTTCATTTTAATATTTTCCTTTTTATGTATTTATTTATGCTGCTTCATTGTCCATAGGCACTACTTGTAAAGATCCTGCTGTGCTAGACATCATATAAACAGAAATTTTAAAAAGCAGTCCCTGCTCCAGATACGCTGATTTCTTCTCAGTCACCTTTCCCGGGTTGCTCTATTTCTTGCCATCAGAACACTGGGCTATAACCTGATAATTTTCCACTTATATTTCTTTTTTCCTCCTTTTTCTCCCATATGTCTCTCTTCTACTCTATCCAATTTTTCTATCAAAAACAGTCCCATCCACAGTACTCTAAAAACATATCCATTCTCATAAATCTTCAGAATAACTTGCTCAATACTTCCATGTACTACACATGCTGCTGCTCCTCATTCAGAGCACTCTGTCTTTTGCCCTCATTTTCCTGCTATACCTCAGTCTATTTTAGTTTTTCACCTTTTCACTTGTAGTGTCTTCTTGCAACAATCTGCTGTGATCAAATCCCAAAATTTTACTCCTTCCTCTTAAAAGCAGTTCATAAAATGAATGATTCCTTAAAGTGTGCTAATGGGAATACTTTGTGCCTTTTCTCTTTGACTGTTAGCTGCTACAGCGTTCTGACTACAAATTTATTCCAGGCTGGATTTCTATTCCCCTCCATTTAGGTTTAGCCATCTAAATGCTATCAATTGTTAGGCAGTTGCAATATCATGTAGTGATTTAATAAACAATATGTGAATGGAAAGTATAATATTCACTTCTGAGGAACCATGTGCTGCTCCTGTAACTTAAAACTCTATATTCCAGCCAGCCACCATCTTCCATGGGC
>JAMPIT010000379.1:29530000-29615000 GCA_026261815.1 Monarcha castaneiventris obscurior
CTGACATCATGAAAACCACACCTTGAGAATATAACATTGTCAAACTCTATTTCAGGATCTTTTCTTCTTTTTAAAATGTCAAATTCAGAGATACAATGTCTTCAGAGGAATCAGAACATTTTATGATGGCATGGGATGAATTTTTTCATTTCTTACTAAGATAAAACATATATTCCATATGCTTTTAAATAAAATTCAAAAATTATTATAAAACCTGCTATAAAAAATAAATTATCCATATGATGACATCATAATTCAAAGGCTACAATAAATTATAACATAATTTTATACTTTATCTTGAACAATAAATCAGCACATCCTACACCTTGTGTGACCTTCTATTTTAAGCTACGAATGAAAACAATTAATTTGCCGCTCCACTGTTGCAAAACTACCATTCTCAGAGACAAAAATACACCCAAATTATAATGCATCTTCTGAAAATTCCATTTTCTGCCCCCAGATTTAAAGACCTACATTTCTTTCTTGGGAATAGCCAAGGGAATCACAGTTCTTTACCTCCCTCTGTTCTTTACAGTGGCTTTTAGAAAAATGCGTATCAAGGCAGGATATTTTTTGCCCTTTCAGGTTAATTTGTTTTACCTACTTATTTCTCACTCAAAGCCTTAATTCTGTCTGTAGGGTAGATTCTGCCAGCCCTCTTTCCATGGGCACATATGATCCAAAAGGGTTTCATTCAGGTTTGCTTAGCAGAAGCAGAGGGCAATGATTTCCATATTTCTGCTACATTTGAGTCTCATGTACGTATGGAAGATCTTCCCCAGACATTTGTGTCAGAAGTTCTGATGGTGGGTATAGAGCAGATGGAGCAAACCTGTAGCAGTTGATTGAAAACACGAAGTTTTATGGATTTACTTGTGGTGCCCAACATCTTTGCAGCAGCAGAAGAGAAATTTTCCTTGCACGTTCTAGGTCATGATCCTCTGCAATGCTCCATGTGTTTTGGGGACAAACTAAATATCAAGCACTGTATGTTGTCTGAAATAGGTACATTTATGGTACTGCACATGGTAAAAGATAAGAAGCTATCATACATGAACAAACAACTGTGATTGGTGCAGATTAGGGGCCTTGGCAGAAAATGGAGGGAATGAATGACTGCCTTATGCAGCTTGATGTGGGATCCCAGCTGGATGTTAGACCCTTCACACCTGGCTCTCAAGTGCTTTCCAGTACTCACTAATATGACTAGTATCTGCTTGCATACTTAATTTTTGCTGTTTTCTTCCTAGTATTTCTGCACTGTTAGGTGCAGTTTTGATATGAGGTTTGTTTGGGGAGAGAGTTCAAAATGTAAATAGTGCCGTGTATTTATCCTGAAGACTGCATCTCAGCCTCTGCTGTGGCAGGTGTGGGAAGGATGGTATTCAGCTAGTTCACCTGTGGGAGTTTGCTTTGTGTCTCAGATTTGCCTCCAGGAAGGGTTTAACCCACTTACTGGAAGTTCTGTGTGCCTGAGGAGCTGCCGTCAGTCTTCAGTGTTAAACCCAGGTGATTTGGACTGGGCTCAGGCTATGGAGCTCCTTGAATAAAAGGGGGGAGATATTTCACTTCAGCCAGCAGCATACGAGAAGCCCATGTACAGCACAGAAGCTGAATCTGTGCAGGTTGCAGCAGGTCAAGCTGCTGGTGAGACAGATCCACTGCAGGGCTCGACGCTGTGTGGGGACACCGACAGACTGGTGGCTCTGTGCCCAGGGACTCTGCATTCCTGGAGGCCTGGCAGGAAATGACCTGGCCTCAACCACCAAAGGAGAATAGAACCAAATAAATTTATAGACCTTTCACATGTACCATTGGCATAGATTTTTTTATTATTATTATACTTTTCTTTAAGAAAAACATTTCTTGTAGTAAAATTTGTGTTGTGAACAACTTGCCAATATCCACTATGTCAATGTGCATCTGTGGAAGAGTTAAGTCATCACTGTGGTTCATTGCAGTTTGGCATTTCTGACACCTGAGCACACCATGCTCCAAAACAGAAATTTAACTCAGCAAGACCAGAGAGAAAAGCAGGATTTGTCCTTTACAAATAAATTAGTTCAAAATTTAAATAAGGGAACTTTTATTTATGTTCTAGATATTACGGAGGAGGCTAACAATTGTCAGAAATAATGCACATGCTTTAGTGCATATACATAAACCATTCAGATGTGTTAGTTAATGCTTTTTAAATTAAAAAACATAAAGATCTGTGAACAAGATGAATCCTTAGCAATGAAAAAGACAGCCTCACAAAACCTTGTCAGCTTGATTCCAGGTTGATGATTCCTATTAGAAAGAGTCATAATCAGATGTACTAAAATGATGACAGTGCTGAGTAAGTCCACAAACGAGAGAAGCAGTAGGACCAGGACCATTGTGGGATGCTGTCTGTGGTTGATTTCACCAAGTCTCAGTAGGATGTGGCACTGGTTTTTGTTTGAGTATTTTAAAACCTTTTTGTTATGAGAGTCATAAACAGAGAAAAAGTTTCAGCCGTATAATTCAGAGAACATTTCCCCCCTCACCCAAATGCCTACAAAATACAGAAATCTGACATTAAAAAAAACAGCCTTCATGTCAGTCTATACTAAAAATGTTTCTTTATGCAGCAACTTCTGTTATGGTTTTGCAATCATTTGAACACCAGATGAAATTAAAATAAATGGAACAATAGTTCTTTCTATTTTACTTTAATACAACAGAAAGTCGGATTTTTTGGCTACAGAAGTCAAGGCTTGCGTCACAACAAACTGCAGGCTTAGAGTTTGCAAGGAATTGTGGAATGTGGTATGTGTCTGGGTTTGTATACTTTATCACTGTTGTCTTGTGAGGGCAGGTTTGTCATAACTCACTGCTTCACTTTTCATGAATTACAGTCATGCTTTTGTTCACAAGCAGTACGAATAATATAATTTCTCTCTTTTTGTTTTTCTTTGTACATACACTCCAAAGTCCACTGTGCAAATCTGTGCCTCTTACTCTGGCAAAAAACCCTGTGAAGTAAAAATGCAGTTCATGTAAATGCTTGTGCACATTAGAAAAACATAAATACAACAGGCTTGTCCCAATATAGAGCAGTGTTTAATGCCAGCATTACCTATTAAAATCAGTGCATTAGGCTTATGGTAGATGCGTGTATGTTAGTTTAGCATAATACTGCTAAAATTGCCAATCTAAAGCCCAGTTGCTGTAGCCATTAAGAAAGCAAATGCTCTTTCCCCTTCATTTATAGCAGTATTTGGTCAGTGTGCAATGTGATTAGGATGATATTCCATCACACTGGACTTTCATTAATCAACAGATAACCCTCTCAGTTGAGTAAATTCAGTTTCTCTGCATCTTAGGGCTAAGACAAAGTATGAATCCTACCAGTCAGGTAAGTCTAGTCAGCAAAGTGGGGAAGACAGAAATAAGGTTATTCTTTTTTCTCTGCCCTCGGGGCCATGTCTCTGCCCTTGTGCAGTGCCTGTAGTACAGAGCAGTGTCAGAGATAGAGACAGCCTCCTGCATGCCCCAGTTTGCTGTGGTGACTTCATCTGGGTGAGTCCAGGGACACACAATACAGATGTACATGCAGAGAGATATGAAGAAGTTGGAGCCCCCATCCAGGCACTGAGCTGGTGCAAAATGGGAGTTGCTTCTCTGCTTTGGCTAAGCCTGCAGTTTACTGGAGACCCACTCAGAGCCAGGGTCACAGTCCTCTGTGAGCAGTAAGATAGATGGATCATTCTCTAAATCAACCTTCACCCTGAGCATCCTCATGTCCAGGGGCTACTACTGTACCTGTCCTCTACCCCTGCACTGCAGCACTTTTATCTTCCTTCTCCATTAGGCCTCTTTTTGCGACTTTCTTAAGCGAAGGAGACCATGGCAAAAAGTCATTGTTCTTGCCAGTGGGCACTGGGTATGACATCTGATGGCTGCCAAAAAAAGAGACTTCTTTTTCCAAAGTGGAGCAGGCGGCAGTAGCTGACTGGAACACCATGCTGGCATTCATTATATCATAGCACTGACAGCAGAGCTGGAAGCTAACAGGTTCACAGTTGCCTAATGTCATCATGCTGAAGACATTTTTAGAAAAGTTATGCAATTGATTAGCTGGCTATATATACCTTTTTTTTTTCCAAGCAGAGTTGGTATTTTTATCCTAACACAGCTAATACCAATAAAATAGATTTACAGGCAAAGTGGTGCAAATGATGTTTTTAGCAGGTTTTGGCAGCACATCTTCCCAGAGCTCTCACACCATACCACAAGAGCTTGTTGGAAATTACATGAAATGCATAGGAAAGTGACCACATTAAAATGGTTCCCAAATCTAAGAGTAATGACTGACTGATTCTTCTAAGAAAGGGTATTTTTTTCCTGTACTTCTGTTGTGTCTCCCAAACTGCTTCACCTTTCACCTGCAGAAGGACACAATGCCATCTGAACAGACAGTGGGAAAAAGTGTTTTGTGATCTCTCCTGAATGGCAACTGTACCATGCTCTACGGTCCAGATTCCCCCTAATTTTAGGCATGTATCTGAGGCATTTAAATTGGGATCAGTGTCAGCCTGACTCTGATAATCCTGTTGCAGAGACAGATGTTTGAGAGTGTGATTCAGTTTACCTCAGATCTGAGTAAGAAGAGGAAATGTGGGACAGCCACCTTCCCTTCTTTCAGTGGCATAGTTACACATCTCAGTGTTTAAAGGATTAAGCCAGGACTGTGTTGTCTCTCCAAACTGATCCGACAGATGCGGTGAAGTGATTTACTTCAGCTTAAATTGTGGCTTAGTTGTGAATTAGCTGGCAAACACTTAAGAAAGACAAATTCTAGTAACATCGATACAGAGTTGGATACAGGTGAAAGAAATGACTAACTTTTCTCCCAGCAATGATGACAGAAGATACATGACTCAGTTATCAATCTCAGAATCTTTATTAAAGCTTAATGGCAGATGCTGGGGTGAGGGAGCTTTTAATTTTGCTTTATTGTATTTGCCTAGGGAAATTATTCCAACATTTTCTCTTGGATGAGGACTTTGCTAGAGTTACTTCTGCTTCTAAGCCTGGACAATCACAGCATGGCAATATGTTGCATGAGAAACTGCAGCATAAAGCTACGGAGCTGTCAGCTGATTCAGACGTCGGCTGGCCCTTTATCAAGCAAAACTCACCATTAATAGCATGACTTACATCCAGTGGGCTCTAAAAAGACATTAAACAAAATCTATACAGGTTATAATTTTAAAATTTCTCCCATGATTTTCCTTTCCTTCCTGCCTTTCCCCCTTTCCTTCATCTATTAATAGTAGTATAATACTTGAAGAATGGGGTAAGGATGAAGGAAAGATATGTAAAATCCAAACTTCTGGGAGAAGAGGGAGCTGAAAATCAATAACCAAATGAGCAAGAAAACAATTATTTTCTGGTGCCAATGTTTTCATTTTCCTAGTAGAACTTTTGACCCTGAAATGTTCTACCTGCAGTAGCTCCCGATATTTGTTAATTATCAACCCACACTTCAAAGCCTATCGGTTTTCAAGGGCTTTTGTGGAGGTTAGCTCAGGAAAATGAGTATTCGGTACTGCAGGAATGTGTTTAATTTGAGGAGGTTTCATTTTGGTAGGGCTTGGGTTTGCGTGAATGCATTGTACCTCTCGGATGTCTTTAAAGTGTCTTGGGGATGGGCCCTTCAAAGAAAGAAAATAAATGTATGCAATATAAAAGTCACAGGGATATTTCTGATACAGTGTCATATGATTTTGCATTGCCAGATAGCATCTCCTTAAAAATGATAGATAAATTGAATGTTTTAAAATATGTATGGTGTAGTAGTTGCTGTAGTGCCTGATAAGGACATGCAGAAGGCTTTCCATTTTGTTTCGCTTTGTTGTATCTTTTAATAATTTAGCCTAGATATTATTTTTGTGCTGGTAGTATCATTTCTGATCTCACTTGTCCTCTGCCCCCCCAAAATACCTTTGAAACTAGTAAGTAAAACAAAGAACCCAATACTGCCTTTCTCATTTACACAAGATTAAATCTGGTTTTTGCCCAAGGAGAACTGCATGGTCAGCCCAGTGATCTGGAAAACAGAAAAAACCAATAATACAAACTAAGATTCTCAAATGTCATTGTTGAGATTTTTTTAATGTCCTTTTAATTTCAGAGAAATTGATGGCTATAAGTAATTCTGAATGCAGCCCAACACACATATTTGTTGTTAGTAGTGGAAATTTTCTCGTAGATTTTCTGGTTTTAAGAATGAAGGAAACACTTTAGTGTGTTTCATTACTCCCCCATTCCTGACTATATTCAACTAAAATTTTGATATTAACATTTCCAAATTATATATTTTTTATTTTAAAAAATATTAAAGAGCAAGCTTAGAAATCATTTAACCTAAAGGTTAAGTGCAGAACAGCATTTGAGCCTAAAGTAACTTGACCCTTCTTTAAAAAGACCTAAGTGTAAAGAATAAAGACAGTATTTTTCCTTTTCCTTTTTTTTAAAGAAGCCACATGAAATGTTCTCCGAGTTAAGTTTTACCATTCATAATGAATGCAGTCTCGCCATTCAAATGCGACCATAAGTACACAGAAGATAAGAATTTAATTAAATGTAGATTAAAACCAAACAGGAAAACACACTCGCTGATAATTTTATCCCATCCTCTGGCCATATTTTTTATACTTCCTTCTTGTTCTTCTTTGGGCTATAGCTTATCAACATGCCGATAGTACCATAACTCATTACATCTGATGGTGCTGCTGAAATGTGCAGGCTTGGTGCTTGAATTTCAGAGGCACTTAAAATGCAAAGCATGTAAATGTCTATGTTAAATATATTAGTGTGGTAATGTTAGTGAAAAGAAAGTGATTTCTTACAAATCCTTGTACTTCACATCATACATTATCATTGCCAAGTCACAAACTGGTTTAAAAAATATCTACTTAGGTTTTCTCTTAAAATATATTTCCCTTAAAATGTATTAATTTTGTTTTCATATGTCTTTACCTGTCAATTTTCATATTAATTAGATTACTGGAAACACAGAGATTGTATTTTTAGGGCTTGGTTAAATACACATGAAGTAAACAGCTGACTGGGAGAGATCTGACTTACCCACATAGTGTAGCATTTCAGGACCAAATCACTGTCAGGCTAAATGGACCTGGATACCAAAATACTTTAATCACAGATACATGCATTTTTAAAAATTATGCCATTTTCTTGTTCCACGGAGGGAGACAACAGTGTCCAAAAGCTGGGGGGTTGCCAGGGAAGAGAGCTGAGAACAGGCCTGAGGAGAAGGACTTGAGGGTGTTTGTTGATGAGAAGCTCGATGTGACCTGTCACTGGGCATTTGCAACCTAGAAAGCCAGCCACATCCTGGGCTGCATCAAAAGCAGCGTGGCCAGCAGGGCAAGGGAGGGGTTTCTTCCCCTCTGCTCTCATACAACCCCACCTGGAATTCTGTGTCCAGCTCTGGGGACCTGTGGAACTGTTGGAGTGGGTCCAGAGGTGGGCCATGACCAGAGAGTGGGACCACCTCTTCTATGAGGACAGTCTGAGAGAGTTGAGGTTGTTCAGTCTGGAGAAAAGAAGGCTCAGTGGAGATGTTAGAGCACCTTTCAGTACCTAAAGGGGTATTGAGAGCTGGAACGGGACTTTTTACAAGGGCCTGTAATGACAGGACAAAGGTAATGGCTTTACATTGAAAGAGGGTAGGTTTATAAATTAGAAATAAATTCTTTATTGTGTGGGTTGTGAAACACTGAAACAGATTGCCCAGAGAAGTTGTGGATGTCCCACCCTTGGAAGTGTTCAAGACACGGCTGGATGGGGCTTTGAGCAGCCTGGTCTAGTGGAAGGTGTCCTTGCAGATGGCCGGGCATCTTTATGGTATCTTCCAACACAAAGCGTTCTGTGATTATATGAATATCCATTTCCATTCTTTGGCTCATCTGACTTTAACAGTGGTTAACAGCTTGTTACACCAAAGCTACTCCTCTATTCTTATAGCTGAGATCTCCCTGGTCTGACAGGGTTCACTAAGGTTCATTCACTTATTCTAACACTGCCATCAATTGGGCCCAGTGGCTACACACAGCTGCATTTTGGTGCATCATTATTGATAATCCATTTAGAAATACAATTTTTTTTATGTACAACAAGAATAAAACATTTATATGTTTTAGGAAAGCAGTTAAGGTAGACTGAATTCATAGATTTCAAACTGGCCCAATGGCAGCCTATTTATTTCTTCCTTACCAGCAGCCTCTAACAGATCTGCAACAAGTTCTTTAGCTAACCAACATTGCAAGATATAAGAAAAATATGATCCATAAATCATTTAACCTCAATTTGTCCACAGTTTTTATTTCCAATGTATTTTGTTCACTGTATTTCCTATACAGTTTGAGGAAAGAAACTATTGGTTCTGTGATGGTTTCACTTGTGGTAGAACAGACTTTGGACCCTGCTCAGAAATATGGAGATCAAAGTAGTAGTTTGCTTAATTAAATATTATGCTGAGGTTTAGAATGTCAATGTATACTTTAATATGCAATCTTGATTTATTAACCACTATTAAAGCACAACTGAAATAATTTCTGTGCTCATGTTATCTTATATTTATAACCAAGGCCTCGAAAAAATGGAACTTCCTTTGGTTTTGCAATAAGGGAAGGATTTCTTTCTGCTGTTTTATCACCAAATAAATTATTTATCTATATTTTGCTTTTAAGTGATTTAGAATGCTCTGAGAGTTGCAGTGTGATTATGAACTTTGCTTCAGCTCTTGACCAAGAGGTATTTTCAAATGAAGAAGATGGATCTGTAACTTTTTATAATTAGATGGCCTTTGATCTGAGCTTTGTGGATCAATCAGGAGAGAAATTACTTCATGTAAAAAGTTTAATAATATTAAAAAGTAATTACTGAGGTAATCAGAGCAAATTCTGCACCTCATCAAGGACCATACCTGACCTGCCATCACTCAAATTTAGGACAGGATTTGAAAGCAAGTTTTCCAGTGCCAGACCAGACAGCACAGGAAGTATATGAGACCAGTGAATAGCATTCCCCAGGATTTCTGTTATTTTCAGTCTAGGACCTAACCTCCATTTCTTCCACTTGACAGCAAAATGAGACAAAATCCTTGAGAACCTGCATCTAATTTTTTTTTTTTTTAGTTATTAACCTTAATAATAGTTTGTGTCAGGTGAGCTAAAGTTGAGTCTGGAAGTTGGCACATTTCAAAACTGAGTCTTTTCAGTGTCAAAGCCATTTGATATATTTAAACTGATACACCACTACACTAAATTTTTGGACATACTAAAAGAAATAGAGTCTTAGAGAACTATATTTGAAGAGACTTAGAAATAAAGTATATTGTTTTTGCAACATCTACTGCTGTCTTGTTACACATGCAGAGAAATGTCAGCCCAAGGGTTTGTGAAACAGTGATGCTTCAAGAGAAAGTGTTTTTGATCACTATGGTGACATTTGGGGATAGTTTAAAAAACAACATGTTTCCAGCCCAGAGATGCTGCAGTACATTTTAAAGAAAAAGATACTGCAGTTGACAGGAAAACCTGAAACAAGCTGAGTTTCTAGAGGCTTTGCTCTGAGAAAAATGGGTGTAGAATTTCATGTGCTAATAATACAAAATGTTCAAAGGGCTCTGTTAGCATGGAGATCTTAGGCCAGTTCCACAAAGGACTAGTCCGTCAAATATAGTTTGAGCAAAGAAACAGTAGAGAGAAAGTCTGTATTAATATGTAAGTGTCTGCGAGCTTTTTGGAGCACATTGTTGGAGCTTCATGCTTTCCAGGAACCACTAAGTGCTGCTCTGCAACAATGATGGCCTCTTTCCACATCTGCAAGTATAAGCACTGATTTGCAGAACAATTGATTCTTTTGTACACTTCCTGAAGAAAGGTAGAACAGGCTGCATAAAAGCTATAAAATTTATTTTTCATTCATTGTCTCTACTCCCTAAGTTCAGGAGGTGTTGGCTTTTGCCTTTCTGCTAGCACAGGAAGATTAATAATTCAGCAAAACAGCAGGTGTGGCAGCACCCACTCCTGCAGAGCACTAGAGCTGCACGGATGTGTCCAACTTTTGATCCTCAGCCAGTCCTGTGCCTCCAAAATTGTCTAAGTACCACAGCATGTGATATCAGTAATGTTTTCAGACAGGAAGTCAGTGAAAGGGGGGGCTTTTTGAAAGGAGCACACTGGATTTATTTTTCCTCTGACAAGTTCATTGCTTTTGAGCTTATCCAATTTTGGTAGAAAGCTGAAGCCTGTCCCTGCGGATTTCACCATCTGGTAAAGAAAGGCTCCACAGCAAAGCAGAGCTAGTGGGACTGAGACCCCTGGTTCTTTTTCCCAAGCCAGTGATAGAGGTCCAGTTCCAGCACCACTGCTTGCTGGTCCCTGCTGCCTCCAGGGAGCCAGCAGCCCTATTTGCTCTGGCACCGCTGGGAATCTGCTGCCATCAGTTCTGCGGGGGCCAGGGAAACGTGGCCTGCTGCCAGCTAAGAGGCTGTTCTGGTACCATCACCTCTCCTCTGGGAGACAGGTGAGGATGGAGAAATGCAGTGGGATGCAGCAGCTCTCTGACAGGCAGGGTGAGTCACGAGAATTATTTCACAGGCGCTGTAACTGCACTGGTGTCAGAGCTTAATAATTTTGCTGGTGTTTGATCCTGTTTCCCTTTAGAACCGTACCTGATATCAATGCATCAAGAAAGCCTTCAGCTTCTGCTGTCTAATAAAGACTGTCTCCTAATCCTCATAACTGTGCATCTGTACTGCTGGAGTGAAATGGTCTGTGTTCTACCTCGTTTTTTTTTCTGTATAGTTCATGGGAATATCATGTGTGTGCACAAATCTATTTGAGGCAAGACAGTACTTATGTTTTAGCGTGGTCTTTTAGGTTTAACAAGTAATTTATTAATACATACTTGCTTTCAAGTTACACTATCACCCACTAAATGTCCCATATCCTGGTATGCAGAAGCACATCCTTTACTGTAAGAAGAAAAAATTCATATTGCGTGCTTACTTTTATTCTTTCTAGTGCAGGACTGGAACTGCCTAGCAATTCTGCCATTTATTCTGTGAAGTAAAACATGTGAAGCTTTGCATGCAAATTTGTGATGTCCAGTTGGCATTAAATTCAAGAAAAGCCCTTTTCACAGCTAACTGATCCCCCAGTGCACAGCAGTACTTACCTTTGTTAATTTCTGAGTCACTCAAAATACCAACATTACCTTTTGTCCAAAGGTGCTTACATCCTCAACAAATACTATAATGATTGAATCATCAGTTCAGCATGAGTAGTTTTAAGTGAGCTACCGGGTGGCAATTTCATTAGATTAAGTAGCTTTCTGCAAAATGTTTGTGAAAATAAGCCAGGAGAAGTTAACAGTTGTGAAAGCCGAAAAGGAGAAAATGACCTCTGCTAATAAGATTGCAGCCAGTAATATTTTCTATAATTTTGGCTGAACAATGAGTTTCTTAATAATGCCCTCCCTTCTCAAATCCTTTTTCTGGATTTTTCATTTTACAAACACTGGTTTACAGTCTCACAGAAGAACCTAAGTCAGTAAGCCAAGCTCCAAGTACAAACAGGCTTATATACATCACCTTAGTGGGAGTATCTCCATCAGGCAATACAGAAAACACCCCCCACCTCATCATGAATGGTAATATTTTATCGGACTCTTTCAAAATTCAGTGCCCAGCCTCAAAGTCAGATTGTGGCTAAAGCATGTTGCAGTGTTAACAATAACATATTCTTCCCAGAAAAACTAAAACGACAGGTGTAGCTATTGATGCTTCAAGCACATACTCTGACCTATAGACTCACAATCTGCTGCACTCAATCCAGCACATACTGTGGCAACAGAGCTGTGCTGGAATCATGTTAGAGACAGACTGAGAAATGCTATGTATGAATTTTAACTGTCCTCCCCAAATGTGGGTTTCATTTGCTTCTTAAGCTGATTGGTGCTGGAAATGAGCATCTCCCTATGCCTTATTGAGAAGTGATTTTCTTTCTAGTGTATAACACTGCACACTATAGGGAATATGTATATAATGTGGCGGTTTTTCATATCTTACAATACTTAAGTCTTGAGTTAAAAGGCTATTTCATGTGAAATTTGTATCCTTCAGTTGAATTTTGCAGGTAGAGTCTTGCTGCATTATAATTGCAAGTAGTATTGCCCTTCTGATTATTTCTCTGGACTTCCCTATTTCTGCAAAAGAAGCAATTACAAAGAACTGAACTGATAATACAGCAAACATAACTTTAATTCTGCTTTTGGTGATTTATCAGTTATTATATTTTGAATTTCTCTTCAGATCATTGATTCCAGTTTGATTCTGCTCATACATCAATTTTCTCTAATTCTAAGTAAATATAAGTCACATTTTTTACATTATACCCCTCAGAGGACTTTATTTTTTCATTTCAGTAAGCATTATTTGAATAATAAAAAAAATACATTACAGTATTCGTGACACACTGCTTATGTGACAGTTTTTGAACTTTAATATTCTTTTTTGTTGGTGTGAGGACTTAGCAGATTATAAAAGAGACATATTGTTTATAATGTTTCTGCACCACAACAAATGATGCACTTCTAGCATCTATGAAATGGCAGTAGTTTTCTAAATTTGTGATTCTTCTGTGTTCAGCAGTCAAGAACAGTTGTACATCTGCTCAGCACAGACTTTAGGAGACCATGAACTTTAATTGAGGAAAAATAATGAGGGTTCAGGGACCACTGCTACAGAGTCGGTTGGTAAGGCAGGTGCCCTGCTGCCAGATCAATGGATTATTTACTCCTTTGTCATAAACAAGAAACAGTTGGGTCTTTGTAGAGATTACATTCATATTCCAAAGCCAGGCTGCCTTTTTCTGTTCCCTTGTAAACATGCAGTATATTGAATATTTTTGAAACTTGGTCTCAAAAACATAATAGCTTTGCTCCTTCATTAAATAATGTTAACCTTAATAGTAAATTTAAAGGAACAATTTTAAATGCAGTGATATTCGTCCTAGTGGGCATATTAATTAATAATCTGTACTTCATGTGCACAGAAAGGATTCTGGGGGTGTTGGAGCATGTTTACACATGTATACAAAGGCATATTTGTAATGCAAAAAGTTAGATAAAATACAGAATAAGAAAGACAATTATATGAAGATATTTAGAAGGAAAGAAAAAAAATGAGAAATACAGCTGAGCACATTTAGCCAATCTTTTACAGTCTGACTACCATAATGATAATGTTGTTTCAGAATAGAGTTTATAAAAATTTTACACACCACTGAAGTGGAATTTTCTGATGCTTTAATCAGAAAAAATACAGACTGCTTTTCCATGTGAGTCAAGCAAGTAATCAGGAGTTTCAGTAAGCATCCCTAATCCTGGGTGTGCTAGTGGCTATCTTTTACACACCTGTGTAACCCAACAGGGCAAGGTCAGCCAAAAATGGTATGTTCTGACCTCATAGGTATTCATTAGAAAAGCAAACAAAGACCACTGTGCAAGACTGCATGGAATAAGCCTTAATTTCCATTTTAACAAGTTAGTCAGCCTCACATTAGAATCACAGAGTCATAGAAATGTTTAGCTTGGAATGACTTTTAATATCATTGGGTCCAACCATTAACCCAGCATTGCCAAGTCCACCACTAAATCATGTCCCTAAGTGCCACACTGACACGCCTTTTAAATACCTCTAGGCATGGTGACTCTAGCATTTCCTTAAGCAGCCTGTTCCAATGCTTGACAACTCTTTCCAAGAAGAAAATATTTCAAATGTACAACCTAAATCTCCCCTGGTGCAATTTCAGGCCATTTCCTCTTGTCCTGTTGCTTGTTATATGGGAGATGAAACCAACCCCCAACTCTCTACAACCTCCTTTCAGGTAGTTGTAGAGAGCCATAAGGTGTCCCTGAGCCTCTTTTTCTCCAGGATAAACAGTCCCTCAGCTGCTGCTCATACAATTTACTCTCTAGACCCTTCATCAGCTTTATTGCCCTTCTTGAGACACACTCCAGGACCTCAGTGTCCCTCATGTAGTGAGATGCCCAAAACTAAACCCAGGATTCAAGGTGTTGCCTCACCAGTGGTGAGTACAGGACAATCTCTGCCCTAATCCTGTTGGCCACAGCATTTCTGATACCAGCCAGGATGTCACCTGGGCACACAGCCAGCTCATGTTCAGCCGGCTGTTGACCAACACTTCCAGATCGTTTTCAGCCAGGCAACTTTCCAGACACTTTTCCCCAAGCCCATAGCATTGCAGGGGGATGTTGTGACTCAAGTGCAAGACCCAGCACTTCACCTTGTTGAGTATCATAGTGTTGGCTTCAGGCCATTGATCTTGATCTAGTTGAAGTCCTGCATGAGAACACGTGCAAGTGATTGTGAGACTTCTCCCAGCTGCCTATAGAATATTTCATCTGCCTTTTCATCTTGGTTGGGAGGCCTGTAACAGACTCCCACCATGATAACTGCCTTGTTGGCCTTCCCCCTGATTCTTACCCAGAAACACTCAACCCTATCCTCACCTTCATTAAGCTCTAGACAATCAAAACACTCCTAACATAGTGGGCTACCCCACCGCCTCCCTTTCCTTGCCTATCCCTTCTGAGGAGTTAATAGCCACCCATTGCAGTATTCCAGTTGTGTGACTCAACCCACCATGTCTCCATGATGACAGCTGTGTCTTAATTTTTCTGCTGCACAATTGCTTCCAGTCTCTCCTGTTTGCTGCCCATGCTGTGTGAATTGGTGTAAATGCACTCCAGTTGGGTTATTGAGCCCTCTGCCTTTTTCAGGGGAAGAAGCTCTAATTCCTTCATGACTGTTCTCAGGCTCTTCTATGGTTTGTAGCACATCAATAAGCCTTTCATCCTTGTGGTCTCCTAGATCTCCATCCCCTACATCTACCAAGAAATCAGACTGAAAGATCTCACTAGCACACCATCCCTCAAACCCCAGCTGTATTCCCTTAATTCACTTAAGATATTTCCCATCCTGTCTTTCTGCTGTTTTAAATAACACAGGACAGATCACGTTTTCTGTTCTTGGGTATAAATTTTCCTGCATACTCCACTCACTTTTCTCCTCATGCTTTACCGAAGTAATCTTTGCATATTCCCATTTCTGCAACTATTTTTGGTATTTCGTTCATGGCCGTGCCAATGGGGTCACAAACAACATCACTTTGGAGTGAGTGTGCCAACACATAGATCCTGTATGTAGGGGGTGGGAAATAGCCTGATTAGCAATGAGAGTACCTGCATTTGTCACTATTTCTACAAGGTACTGCTTTGTGGGATCAGAATAGTTATAGCCTTAATTTTGCATATATGTAGAACTAATACACTACTTTGATTTTCTATGCTCAGATATACTCAAGCTATTTGGTTACTTCAAATTTATTCCAGAGCACTTGAAAATAGATTTTAGTCTGTAATTTTATCTTTCCAGTGATGATCTAATCCACAAATGAAGTTACAAGTAATTGCATTTAAAGAATTTTCATATTATATAAATTCCATAAAAAAAAAAGACTGTAAAATGTATGCATTAAAATTGATATAATACTTGTAATTTGTTAATAATCAGGTAATTTGTTTATTACCTAGTCTACCTTGAATTTTTTTGAACTAAAAGATAGTGAATTTCAAAAGAAGAAAAATTACACTATCTAATTTCTTTTTATACAAGAATTGTAGATCTCAAGACTAACTAGCCTGTGTTTTTTGTAGAACCTGTTAAGCAATGGTCAGTTAATATTTTAATAAATATTAATAAATTATGACCACCAGTAATTACAGTGATCATAACAATTTTGCACAGTTCATATGTATTACTCATATTTAATGCACTAATTTTCTTTTTTTATGCATAATTGCAATCCAAATAAATAGGTACTGCTTTTAGTGTTGAAGGATGTACTCAAAAAATAAAGAGCTTGTCTGGTATGCCATGGTCTGAAGCTACATGTAAGAACCTCTAGATTTGTTAATCTTTAAAGCTGGGCACAGAACGCTGATATTTTATCTGCTGTCCTGCATCCTCAGGAAAAAAAATCCTACATGTTTCTGAAGTGTGTTGCTTTTAGTTTGACCACCATGAGCTTCATCTGCAATTGTAAAAGCTGATGTAATAGCTGTTTGTATTTCATACAACCATCTCCCAAGTGAGCCATAGGGGTTAATCTGAAGATTAGTTGCTCAAATCCCAGCATTTTCCATATAGTTTTCAATTTTAAATTGTATGCTGTTATTGACAGTCTCCTTTCCTTTCACTTCTTATTAATTTTGATATCTGGAAGGACTGCAGCAGTATCTGAATGAGAGCAAAGGTATGTGCATAGAAATTACGTAAATGATTCTTCCTGGGTTTATATATATATTTATGTAAACATGTTTTTTCACAAACGCTTACTATAAACATGGTTAGCATATATGATCCTTTATATTTTTCCTTTATATTCAGAATGTCACAAGGTCATCTACCTTTTGAACTTTGTAGTATATTGAGCATCTGTCTAACTTAACAGGTTTTACTGATGAATTTAGATAATTATTGTAAAATGGTATTTTCAATTGGAAGTTCAGGGGGAAAATGAAAGCTAACATAATTCACAAACGTACTTTACAGAACAGCAAGAAATAACTGCATCTTTGCAGTCCCGGCTCCATGTGAATTTTCAGCCCATCGTTTGGCCAGAGAAAGACAGGCTAAATGTGTCTCTGATGCTTCTGCTAATCTGAAGTTTTCTTATGGGATTAAAGTTGTTCTTGCAATATAAACAGGATCTTCCTGAGGGCTGTATTGGATCATTTGGAAATGAAAACAATAATACACTTAAATATTTTTACTGGAGTACATTAAAAAAGTCTAGCCTTTTATCTGAATTTCAAAGATCACCAGTTTATATTAGCATTTTCAAAATAGCATTTGGTTTTATCCCTGTATCTACTGCTATCTTCTCCTTCTCTTTTCCTAATGGCTCTCTAACCTACCAGAAAAGATACAGCAGTATCCAAAGGCTGGACAGCAAAAAGAGCTCAAACTGGAAATAAATGCACTTTTTAGACACTGAGATTAATTAGTCCTTGGAACAGTTTAATTGTGATGAATTGTCTGTTGCTTTGTTTCTTTTAATGGAGTCCACATACTTTCCGAAAAGAAAAATGTGACCACAACTTGTGAAGCACAAGCCGTTTCCAGAATTACTGGGCAAATGCTAAGATATGCAGTAGGCAGGATGGCAGACTTGGTAACCAAAACACTTCCTTCAGATGTCAAAACCAATGCAAATGCCCTTCTATTATTTTGTTACTCTTTTCTCATTTCTCCTGTTATTTGCCCTGATTTTTTAAGTTCTTCTTGCCATGCTTTAGGACTCAGGCAAAAAGGAATCACTCACATATTAAAAGCAGAGTGGGATTCTCATGGGAGATGATAAAGCATGATTGCACTGTAGGCAAAGATAGCATAAAACTCCTCCTTGCATCCTCACCTGATTCCCAACATTTGAACCTTTTATGCCAATGGCATCTGAGATTCCTAAGAGAAGGGAGTAGTTTGCTGGGTTATCAAAGATACTTGCTTCAGACATTCTCTGAGCTGTTTATCTGCTAAAGGGGATTGATGGATTTCTGCATTGTGGTTTGGTGGTTTTGTTTCAGTTTTATTTTATTTTATTTATTTTATTTTTCTCCACATAGATGTTAAGATCAGATTCTGGTCTAAGCTAATAGGACCCTTCTTTGAGCCAGCAAAGGCCAAGAAATGATTTATGACTTCAGAGGCAGAGTAGCGAGTCTCAAGAACATTATGCCAGTGTGTAAAGGTCTGGTAAGTCCTGCTGAGGAGAAAGGGAGGAGGAAGCCTCCCCTGAGAGTTGTGAAGCAAAAGGCAGGAGTTGCGAACTACAACAACTGCTACAATAACTACATCAACGTTGTCTATTATCAATTATTAATACAGCCAAATGGCATTTTCTCAGGAATTTTTTTTTCCCAACTAAAAGGAAAGCCAGAAACACTAAGTTTTATGTTTTTATTCTTGACATAAGTCTACAGCACAGTCACTGAAGCTGGTGTAGATGAAGGGACAGAAAGGTGAAATCCTGCTCTGTTCCAGTTCCGGCTGCTCAGCCTGCCAGGGCTCCCGCTAATACACAGATGCCACTCTCTCCATTACAGTAGTTAAACCTAAAAAAAAAAAAAAAACCTGACAAAAAAATTAGAAGGAACATGGGGGGTTTTGCCTCAGTTAGGGTGGTTTACTGCAATGCAGGCACATCTTCTGTATGATACATCAGAGTTGTAGCACAGGAGTGTTAGCACAAATGAAAAGTCCCATTTTTACAAGATAAGTAATTTGGCTCACATCCAAATAATCACCTGAATAATAAGAGAAGAGCTAAGTGGGAAAAAAAAGGCATCCCACAGGCCTTCTAAAAAATGCACATTTGCCATTACTATGCTATGTACTGTGAACGGAGAGGTCTGCCACAACCAGACGTATAAGAAAGCAAAGGTTATTCCACAGATAAGCAGTTAGTACAATGAAGATTTTTTTGAGGAAAAAGAAAAATCAATATTTATGCTTGCATCACTGTATTTTATAGAGAAATAACAAATTCAGCACACTGGTTAGAAGTAAGAAGTTAATTCTGTGGTTTTTAGTATTATTATTATTATTCTGTAAGAATTACTGCAGTAGATCAGACAAAAGATCCACATCTTATCCCTAGAAAATGCTTCATCCATCTTCTTAACACCCACATCCCTGAAATTCATATTTTTTTTTCAAAAAAGAGATAAGTCAGTGGATAAGGGGGATTGATGCCTTATCTGACAAAATGACCAAAGCTTGAACACATGCAGTCTAATTGCTCCTTGCTAACTCTGCAAGCCTGACTATAGCCTCCCTCCCCGCTTCCTACACACCTACCTACTGCATTTAAGCATGAAATGGCAGAGTCTCATGATAGTCTTTCCTCTTGGGTAATGTGGAGATATGAAGACAATCTTTGCCATATTAATTCCCCCCTTCCCTAAATCAGTAAAAGTACAATAGAGAAAACACCAGTTAAGTTATTTTAAGAAGAATCAACTTTCATGATGAATAAACCTTGGATTAAAGAAATCAGTAAAAAAAAAAATTATATACTGTATTTCATGGATTTGGGTAAGGCAAGAGACAAACCACAAACACGTTATCACTGAGATTGCTAAGAATGAAATAAGGTACCTTGTTACTGAAGTATTCTTGTCATATTCTTAAGCCTTTATTCCAAAAAGTATCCTCATGCAAATAGAATAAATCATATTGCAAGCCTTTCAGAAATGCCATTTTCAGACTCTACCTTCTGATGATTACTGTTCTCTTTTTTCTGTAAAGTTCTATAGAGAATATATTTTAATTAGCTTCCACTTGATACCACTTCATACACACTGCCCAGATTTGACCCAGTGTCTGATCATATAGAATGCATTACAAAAGAACTGGTCATTTGAGTGCTTTAATATAGCTTTGCATTAATGTGAGACATCATTTAGACAAGGCATTAAAAGTGTTATTTTAATGACTGAAGTGTGTAGGGTAGGAAGAAGCTTAATCTTTATAGGAAGAACAATTTCAATTAGCTCTAAAATATTAATTTGTTGGTATAACTATATACTCTAATGTATTTGGCTACAAAAAAATCTAATGAATAATACATTGCTAGATCCCAGTCTAATTCCTGTGTTGTAACTAATACTGCCAGTTGAAACAAGGAAAATAGTCTTTTAACGTTCATGATTTTTGTTGGGGTGCATTTAATCTGATTGCTTATAATGACAAATTTTGTTCAGCATAATTTGACAAGGTAGCATAAATAAGGAAAACAGCACATGGCTATTGGGTTGTTGAATTGTTCATAAATATAAAGACAACATTTGTTTCTAGCAAGTGCATGTCTTTTTTTGTTTATCCAGTGAATTTAAAATGCATTATGATTGACAGGAGTATGGTATCCACCTTGGAAAGCATGAAGACTTTATCATAAAATACCTGGGTTCTGTTAATCCCTCATGCTGTGTCTGAGCAGCAGATATATTGTCCTTATGATGCCTGCTAGTCCATAATTTAATTTCTTAGCCTTATATGTCCCATTTCTTATGGCTAGCAGCACTTCTCTCTACTTGAGAATTGGAGAACATAAGAGAATTTCTCGTAAAATCAGTGGGAATATCATAGTTAAAATTGTTAAGTGTTGAGAACACCTTGTGTGCCATAAGCATATCTAAGGCCTTGGGAAGTACATACAGCTTCAGAATTTCACCATTTTTTTTAGAAATAATTTCTAATTATTCTGCAAAGATGTAGAATTGCATTGCAGCTTGTTAACTGCACAATACCTGGATAGAGCTTTCTCCCAAGACAGTCAATTCATAACATGACCGATGCCAGTGTTGATGATTTTACTGGCAAAAAAAACTTAATTTTATGAAGTTCAAGGCAATTTTATTTCACTTCGGTGTCAGAATTGGTCACAGATGGTTTTGTGGTAGAGTATTGTGATCTTGCTACTGCAGGATTTTTTCGCTCTTCATCCCCTGAAAGAAGAGAAATGTTCAGCTTCTGTAAGTGGTGTGTCTGTCTTGAAGTCTCTGAGGCGACCCTCTTGAATTATCCTATGTTCCCATATCACTCTGACAGAATACCTATGCAAAATGTAGTACACACCTTCTTAGTGTTTTAAAGCATCAATGCTGCTTATTTAAGTAGTCACACTGAGAAGAGTTCCTTGCTTTTGCTCACAAACGAATGGAGGCATCTGCTGTCCAGACCTGGTTATAGGTATTTCATTTATAGAAGGAAATGTGATTTCAGACCTACTTTGGTGCCAAAGATTTCCTGTGGTCAGTTCTCCAGGTCAGATCATGCCAGATCAGTCCTCAGATGCACTATTTTTTTCTCACTGATTGAGCAGTGAGTTGTTATTACCTTTCTTAGGTCCCCAAGTCACTTGCTAGAGTCAACCATCTGCATTGGAGACAGCTAAGGCTCTCCAGACACCATGTTTGAATCTTTGAGGTGTTTGTTTAGTCTATTTTATACCATTATTTTACAACAAAATTAAAATTTATGTTTAATTTAAAAATGGCAATCAATGTAATAATTTCTTTCACTAATAATAATTTCAATTTCTTAGTTGGCATACTCTGGGATAAAAATGCTTCATTTCTTGGTTTTGGGAGCCTGCTGCTTTTTCCTTTCTCTACAAAAAATGACAGAAAGTTAAAGAAAAAAAAAACAACCTAAGAATCTTCTAAAAGAAGAGAAACCTATTTGCAGTTTCAGAAACTAGGTAAAAGAATGCTTTTGTAATAGATTTCATGCAGCAGTTGGCATTGGCAGTACTGCAAAAAGAGATGTATTCTGTCGTGCTCTGTTTGATCAAGTGCTAAACCCGTGTGATCAATAGAGAGACAGATGTCGGGTGCAGATGGCGATGCCGTGATACCTGGGGCAGAGTGGGCCTGCCAGAATGACAGAATGGGAACAAGGAAGAGCAGCAATGCAACAGAATGTGACAAATGAAATTAGGGTTTATACTAGTCGATAATTTACAGCTAATAGAAAGTGACAGAATTTTTCAGCATACAGCACATTTGCTCTCGCAATACTATAGTCAATGCATTTTTCATGCAAAACAATAGGAGCTGCTATGAAGACTTGGCTCCTGCTATATGTATTTTGTTACGTTGCAACTTGTACAATTGATACTTAAACAAAGCTAGTAACGTCAAACTTGAAGTAAGCACCAAGTGTATGAAACAAGATTGTGTTTTCAAGTTTGAAATTAGTCCATCTGATACTCAGACTGTGTAGCAGACCTCTAACAAGAAAATGAAGACATTATTACCTGTTTATATGAATATAAAGTAGAGATCCACCACAGCCATGTAAATAAACATTAAATGGCCCTTGTTATTTGGAAACTGAGTTTATCATCTATTTCATTCTTTTTATTAATTATAATGATGGAGCGAGTACAATGAGCTTTCTTTTCTACCCCTCTCCAAATTCCAATCTAAAATCCATAGTTAATGCACTTGGCAGCTTATTGTGTTCTATTCTATGCTGGTACAATTCAGAGTAGAATGATTGGTAGCTTAGGGTTATACCCTTTCTGTTAAAGGTTAATATCACTTTTATTTCCTTTTCTGGCTTTCCTGAGTTTCATGAGCTGTGTATGCATGTGTGTACACACGTGTATATACAAATGAAAAACATATGCACACACACATATAAAAGTAAATACATATATATGGAATTTTAATATATTCAAAATTAATCACACACTCTTCTATTACACTTTCCAAGTTTACTCTGTTGCCAACTCTAATAAAAACAGGGATCCCATCCTATAAAAAATGAAGGCTATGAAAATTGTATTTATGACTGAAAATGTAATGTAGTGGTCAAATCTTTTATTGTGCAATTTAACATTTTCTATTTGCTGGGAAAAATTAATGGATATTTTATATATTACATTTTTTTATATAATAAAATAGCAGTTATGGTCTATTCTGCAGACTTGATTTTCATCAATTTTGAGTAATGGGTCTTCCTTTAACAGCCTGTAATATGGCATTCAGCAAGACAAACTCTGAATCAGAACTGAAAAATAAAAATCCATCTTGCACTTCTTTTCCTGCTACCTCCTACTGCTCAGCTTGATATAATTTTCACACTTGAAGGTAAATATTTCTTAAAGCCGATGTCACTTGATTTTTAGGGTAAAATCTGAACTTAGTTTGGACACAGTAAACACAGAAAATCACCGTTATGAACACCAGTGCTTTTCCTTCAGGCCTCTGACAATCTACCCAGCTATCTTTCACACTCATTTCTATGGTGTGTTAGTTCCAGTGGACAGTCATTTTGACTCGATGTCATGATATTCACACATAGGTGAGAGAAGACTTTTTCATGTAATTTTTCTTTCTGAAGCTGTGGAAATGTCAGTCTTTGTTATGGCTACATAGACCACAGTTAAATTTTCATCAGTAATTCCTTGGATAATGGTAGTTTGAGAAAGAACACTTTATAGGCTGATGATATGTATTTTTTTTTTATAAAAAGAGTGCATTTTCACATTTTTAATGTGCTTTTTGGCAATATGAATTTGTTGCTTTTCCCATGCCTACAGACAGTATGTATCTTTTTCTTCTCCCTAGGAATTTGATTATTTGCAAAAGGTTTGGGCACCAATAAATACTGTCTTTCCTTGCAAATTCAGAGTTTCAGATAGATTCATTTAGTCAGAAAAGGAGCTCCTATTCTTCATCCTATTTTCCCTACACTAAATATGGTACATAGAGTTGGAATTTTACAGGTATGACAAGGAAGAGTAAATATGTTCACACTATGTTCAGCAGTTGTGTATTTGCTGCAGGTGACAGATATTGAAAATGTATCATACGGTTTTTACACTTTGATTGATTGTTTCTATGAAACAAGTTTTAGGGAGTATGCCAGAAACTTGCTGTTGTTACCAATCCAGAGTAGTGGTGAAAACCGTGCTGAAAGACTTATCTCCAGAATGTCTAACACAAACACCTGTACTTGCTTCAGGTTTATCTAATACACTAAGCCTGCATTTAGTAATAAGCTATTAACCTTGAAACTCAAACATCTTACCGAGGATAGTGTCATGCACAAAAGAGAACATAATTTTATTGGTAATTTATTCTTCCCTTCTCCAAAGTTGTAGCCAAGCAAAACAGAAGAGACAGCAGGTCGTCTCCTCTGAGCACTGGCACGGTGGTATCATCTTGGAAAGCCAAGCTGGGAGAAGAACAATCATCTGTGATATTGAGAGTGGCATGTTTCAGGTGCCATTAATCCACATGCATGTGCCCCAGCTGCTACACTGGCTGAAAGGGGCTCACCTGTTGAAAGAGATTCTCTATCCAGTAACTTAGAGATCTGAAAAAGAATGAGCAGATGTATCAGCAGGATCTGGCACCAGATTAAGAAACAAATTAGGACCAGAGGTATCTCACGACTCTCTTGGCTACAGGCTCAGGCCTGTAGAAGGGATTACACTTTATGCAGTCAAAAGCATTCTCGGAGATGTATTTTGATTCTCACAGAAATTCTGCTAGTAGACTAGCATGTTGTTCAAATGGAAATTGTGTGGAGAATTTCATGTAGAAAACTTTGGTGAGCAAAAGAGTATTAAATGTTCATTCTCCAGTCTTCTATGACCACCTAGAAATTTGCTGAGCATTTTCAAATAGCTTCTCAAGTACTGAAAATGTGCATTGGGTATTTGGTTAACTGAAAAGTTTGGAAGCTATATCTATATTAAATGTCTAGTATTATAAACTACCTGTATGGTCACATTGTGGAGCCTTTTACCATTAGTATGATTATATGGCTTAATGCATAGTTATGTTATCCCAGGTGTGACGTGCTATGTCCATTTGTTCACTGTGAAAGGTGGAAGTACCAAACAGCTCTATTTCAGTGACACTACACAGCTTTATCTGAGCCCCAAAGGCAACCATTCAATTGTATGAGACTAGATTTCTAATTTAAACACATCTAAAGATCTTTTGCTACAGATCATAAAAGCCTGTACAGTTTTTAGAGCAAGACAGAGGCTGTCAGTTTGCCATGTATGAAAGCTCAGTGCATCCATATCGTGAGTACTGTGTGCAGCTCTGATCACAGCTGAGGAAGGGCAACTGGAGTGATCAAGGGAGCAGCTATCTTGTGACAATAGACAAAAAAATCTGAGACTTCTCCATCTGGTGAAGTGAAGGCTGAGGGGGAAATTTGATACAGGCTTACAAAATCTTGAAGCTGATGGATAAAGTGAATGAAGAACTGTTATTCTTCAAATCCTGCAGTGCTACAGGAAACTGGGAGAAGAACAATTTAAAACAGATTATCACGGCAGCGAGTTAACTCTGTGAACTTGATGCCACAGGAGCCTGTGAAAGCAGACAGTATCAGCAGGTTCATAGAGAGATTGGACAAATTCATGGACAACAGATCTGTAAATGGTACTAAGAGGATGTATCCGCTAACGTTCTTAATCCATGTGCATGCTTGGGAATTCTTAGGGGAATGAACTGCAGAAGGAGGCCAAGGTCACATATTTTTACTAAATAATATTGCCTGTTGCCACTCTATAGAAAGAGTCTGAGCTAGACAGACAGACCCCCCGCCCCGCCACCCCACCACCACCACCACTGTTCCAGCAGGGTATTTTCTATTTTTCTAAAGATGATGGCACAGTGGCACAAAGACTATAAAGAGAAGTCATTTCCTATGAAGAATATCAGACAGCAGGAGTGCTTCTGAGTTGTGTGTTTTACAAGAACCATTAGTAAAGGAAACTCTTCAAAAATATTTGTAAGGAAGGATAATAAGCAGGATTGTGTTTCATTCTTAAAAGTATTAATTCTTTAAAATCACTTCAGATTATAAAAGAAAATTTCGTAAAAATAAAATTTTCATCTGTCATTTGACCTTCAAATTAGGCTATTAACTGTGATTATGCTGTGGTAGTAAATGAGAAAGATGTATGTCTCCTTCAGCAAGCACAAAAAACCAAACACTAATACTGCAGTGTGAATACAGGCACCCAGACAGGGTGCCTAGAGACCAAAAAGCCAACCAAAGGTTTTAATTATCATATATATCAATACAGTATTCCTAACAGTTGGGTTGCTACCCAGAGCATCTTTCTGCAGAAGATTGATCACTGCCATATTCTAGAGTCTTTCCTTCATCACTTGCATTTTGATGGCACCTATATCATGTTAAAACTGGCATATCTCCTTTTTAGCAGGCACAATTCCACCTAACAGATGGCCATGATGATAGACATGCCAAAGAACCAGTATGTGTATCAAGTTTGATTATTAGGGATGAAATTCCTATCCAAGAATGTTTGAGTGGCATTCTGCACCAATCGTCTGAACCTATTGCCATGGGTTGAAACAAATGCTGTTTCTCTAAAGTCAAGGGATATGTTAACTACAAAATAGGGAGATGAGGACTATGTAATTTAAGGTCTTGGTAAAATGGAAGTAAAGGCCATTACTTCTGGATCACTCACTCCACTCTAGCAAGATTCAGTCACAAAGCAAATAGTTAACTTCTACTGCCTATCCAGTGGCACAATTTAGTGTTTCTGGTGTATTTCCTAGTAAATAGTTGTTCTTTTTCAAATGACATTTTAGCTGGCCAGGATAGATCTCACTGCACCACAGACAGTGCAAAAATCTGCTGAAAGGAGAGCTGAATCACAGACAGTTGGAACACCAAGCGAAGGCTTATGAAAGCTGAATTGCCCGTCTCCTAACAGAGACTCCTGTTGTCATAGGGTATGTTGTGCTGTACCTGTTTTTGACCACAGTGCAAAACTGTCACATATTTCAGAATAAATACCTCATTTTAAAATAGCAGACACTGTAATGACAGCAGAAATATTTTAACTGGTTTAAACCAAAATTAGTATGTTGTGAAAAGATTGCATTACCAAGGTACCCACTCTTAATTGTGCCAGAGGCAAATAGGAATCATGGGTGTCCAAAAATATTCACGTTTTCCCTCTGAAAGAAATCACTGTGATGTATAAACAAAATCCTAGAATGTAAAATTGTTAAACTAGAATTTCTGTTAAATATATCTACTTCTATTTAGTGGTATTTTATTTCTTTTTTAATTAGTGATGAATAAGATCTTTAGCTTTTTCCTTGACATGTATTTTTACCAAATAGCTGCTGAGGCATGAACATTGATTTCTTTCATATTTCTTCACTTTTTTGTACTTGTGTTTTGCATTTTAAATACAGAAGAAAGGGTGTCAAAGGCTCCAACTAGGTGGATTTCACAGAGTTTGCAAAATGGGATTTTGTCATTAATTTTCCATTTGAAATCAAAACATGTAATCTTGCCTAGAGATGTCCATCCATTATTTATATTGGTTTATCATGGTATAGCAATACCAGACATTTATTCGACTGGTCTAGTGGGCAATCAAATGCAGGTTTTTTGATGAGGTAATAGTAATTATGATTTAACCTTTCTGATTCAAAGTCATCAATGCACTTCACAATGCTTTGTGCATACATTAAGCTATAAATTACACTTGTGGAGTCTATATGGTATGCTGATTGAGGTTAGCAGATTGTTCCCCTAAGTTCTCACTCCCTGGCAGGTGTGCAAGGGCACCAGGTAACCCAACCATTACTGTCCTTTTTAGACTAGTACTGCAGACCCATGATCTCTGACTGCTGAACAGATTTAAGATGTGTCATTTGTAAATGGTGTAAAATATGTTAAGCAAAAGTAGTTCAATAATCTTTTCCTAATTATTATAAACACAAGCCTTTCAGAAGACTAGAATTAAGATATGTTCAGGGGGATTTTATTTCTTCTGAGTTTTTCTTCCTCAGAATAATTTCTATTTTTTTTTTTTTTTATTTTTAGTATAAGGACACAGCTCAATAAGAGGATTGAAATAAGTTAGAGATTGGGTTACTTTGGCAGTGGCAAATTGAAATTGAACTTCCTGACTCTACCCTGCGCCTTTTGCAGAAGGAAATAAAACCTGCAAGAGTAAAGGTTCCCATTGCTACTTTTGCCACCATTTTTCTCCAAGGAATGTGAGGGGCATGTTAGAACACGTGCATAAAGGGCTCATTCACTGCCCGCAGCTGGCCCAGCCTGCTGGCTGGCACTGCCTGCTTTCAGGGCTGCCCAGTGTCCTGTGGGAATATCTCACTAGAGAGGAGTTTGCATTCCTAATTCTCTCCCGGTGTGGCCAGCACCCATCCTTTTTAGAGGCATTCTTGGGATTTTGGGTTTTTTTCAGAAAAGCCTGATTGTTAGCATGTCTGTCTCTCTTAAATATTTTCTTCACTGATAGCTTCTGTAATGCTCTGTGGTTAAACATAGGTGCACTGATTTCATTGAGGCATCCAGAGAAACCAATGCTGAAATTAGGCAAGAGAGATCCTATTTAATTTTTCCTGTACACAATCTTAAACAGTGAAATATAGCTTTAGAAATATTACTAGGTTTTATTTGACAAACTTTTTAAAAGCGACTATTTTGTCACAAGAGTTGCAGGATGGATGTTGATGACAGATGGAATTTTTTTAAATTTTTTTTTTTAATAAAAGATCAGTTAAATAGAAGCTAGGTCAGTCAGATAATTTATCTGATAAGCAATGTTTCTTGTTTAATGGTAATTCTTTAAGACCAGTATGCTTAGTCGAGCATCATTTTTCATCATGAGGGGTTATAGTTAGAAATGCCACTGATAGATAAGTATTCAGTATCTGTACACATTTCTAAGATCAACATATCCAATTTCCATGTCTTTACAAAGTTAATTTTGTGCTCTGTGTCTTCCTTGTGAAATTACAATTTACATTTTGATTCACCATAAAATTTAGTTCAAACTTTTCCTACGATTTCATTCTAGAGATCCGTCTGCTTTTATTTAACAGATGTCCTTTGATCTCAAGGAGACAATTGCTGTTTTACTACTTTAATGAAGCTTGTATTATTATAGGCAAAATGAATATTAGACCAAATGGTAGTACGAATCCCAGAGGGAAACATGCTTCTCTGTCTGGATCTTGGAAAAGCAGAGTAATTCATTTTACTCACTGATTATATTCAATAAACCCAGATTCCCTGTTCTTATTTACTTTTTTTTTTTCTTTTTTTTACTATTATGGGACAGTATTTCTGTTTGTTAGATTCAAGGTACTAGTCACAATTCCTTTGTCACAAGTGACACATTGGACAGTTCTTAAGTGTTATTGAGAAGAGATAATCTGTTAAAGGAAATAGGAGTTAAAAATGACACTTTATTTATACTTTTAAGTAGCTAATGCCCATTTCTTACCTGTGCTTTCAACAGACATCAGTCTGGATCATGTTCCACTGCCTTTTAGACCCTTATTTCCTAGAAACTAGGAGGGATCAGATTTAAAAGTGACATTTCATAAAGGAAACAGCAGGGGATGGACACACATGGAGAATAGAAAGAAACAGAAGATAAAGGTACTTGAAGTCAAAAATTAGTTACACATTTGAAAAAGAAGGGATGTGGAGAACACAAATTACAGGAATTTTAGCAGCACACATACTTCCCCTTTCCCTAACATGACATGGCAGTTAGTGCCCACAAACCATGGGATTTATTAATAGCTTTGATAATTTTTTTGTTCTTTTGACTGTTTTTCCACCTATGCAATCTACTTTAGACACAGACTCAACTTCAGGAACAGTACTGAGGGTTGCATCACACTGCGGGGATGAAGGTTTAATTCAGAAGTATCTTTGGGCATTACATCATTCTGTAGAAAAATGCATACACTGCAACTGAGAGCATGTTGTAAGGACAGTCTAAGGTCTGCTGCTAGATGTCATCAAAAGGCTGCTCACAAAAAGGGCATAGTTTGACTAGATTTGACTAGAGCAGTGGCAATTATCTCAGTACAAATCGATTTGACAGCCAGAAAGATACTGGTTCTTAGGCAGATGTGCAAACGTGAGTAGCTTCACCTATCTGATTTCTGACCCCGTTACACATCTGAATCCTGAAGCAACACAAAAGATAGGAAAGGGGAACTCCTCAATCGGCACTAAGGAGTGGGAAAAAACCATAATAATTATTGCTTTTAAAATTATCATTAAGCAAAACTGAACCATCTCAGCGTGTGAAAAGCTTCCCAGAGTTAAATCTTTCCTTAAGAGAACTGCTAACCCTGGGAATCAAAATGTGGTGAGGACTAGTGGTGACATGGCCTACCTGAACTATTTATCTTCTGGATACAATGTGGAATTCTTTATAATACAGGTAAAATAACTTGGAAACATTTGGTGCCTGTGAGCAGAAAAGATAAATATTTTGCCAATTCTTAGTACAAGGTATACGTTTATTTTTGGTAGGATAAAGAATTTGATTTCTTTTTCTGCTGTATTTCTTGTAAACTTATGTTAGAGAGCAAATAGGAGCTATGAAGGAAGATTTCAAGTGATGAGCTGTCCCATGCCTGTTTACAAGTCAGGATTTCATTTTACATAGAGTTCTCTATAGCAACTTTTTAAAATTTAAATTAGAAACATGGCCAGCAATGCATGCAAAATGTTCATTCATTGTAGTAAACTACAAAAATATTGCTTTTATGCAATGAGAATGCCATTGTAGAATTTTAAAAGGCATAGAAATAAAAGACTCCGGATTGGAGTGATTTAAACAAACTCACTAGGATATAGTAGATGATTAAAATACAATCTATAATTACATTACACTGGTATCAGGTAAGGATAAAAGCCTATAAATACACTGGGGTCAGGGTAAGCATAAAAAATGAAACAGTTATTTGAATAATCTGAGATCAAGTTGCAGTAATTAAAAATGAATGTATTATTCAAATGAAGGAATTAGGTTACAACACTCCTCATATGAAAATATTATTGTGACAGACTGAAATAAGTTGGAAGTGATTTCGATAAAAAATTGGGGCAAGAAATATAATGATTTACATTGGGGAAAAAGTAGACAATCTATGCGGATGAGAGTATTTGCAGCTCCTCCTTCAAATCCCTCATCAAAACTCCTACCTTTCAGCTGGCCTCCAAGAATTATCCACTACCCCTAGCCTGTTTCTGGACATTGCTCTTTCAGATACACACATCAATCCATTAAAAATTAAACGTGCTGTAGCTAAGGACTCACATGTACTCACAAAGGAATTAATGGGATCTGCACCCACTAGCAGGCATATTGCTTAATCTACCCCACACATTGCTGTTTATCCATTTTCATTACCATTACCCAGGTCATTTCTGTAATTTGTCTCCTGTTCTTTCTTTGTCATCTCCTGTCAGTTTGGAAGCCAAAGTCTACACATAAGACTGACACAAAATGGTGTTATTTATGTAAATAGTTGATGGCTACTTGCAGATTAAGACTTGTTATTATAAATAAAGGTTATTGAAACCTGACCTTTCCATGGCAAACTCCTTGGGGCAGAAACCTGTCTAGAGATGCCTTGAATATGTAAACCAAGGATATTTAATTATTAATAATAATTAATAATGAAAGAATACAGAAAGCAACTTGGTGTTTTTTTCAGGTAATAGCTTTCATATTCCTTATATTAATTAGCTTTTACAAATGTGCTTTGAGAGCCCTCTTGGAGCAGCTCTTCGCCATTGCCTGTAGCAGGAGAGTTGAGAGCTGCTCTGCAGGTGCACACATGCCCAACAATGGACCCATCTGAAATTCCCCCAGAAAAGTGAATGATTGCACATCAGAAGTCAGAGCAAGATCAGGAGTAGATTTCTTCATTTTTGCCCAGTGAATGCTGCCTGAAATTCTCCTAAAACCTTTCTAGCATCTAGAAAAGTCTGTTGAGAAGATAATTTAGCTCACTTGAAATATGCCCAGCTATGCCCTCTTAAATCTTCAGCTGATCCTTTCATTATCATATAGTATATTTAAGTCTCTCATTCTTACCTGTTAAATCTTTCATACTTTTCTTTTCTAGTCTCTTTTGTCTTCCCCTCAAAATGCTGTGTTTGCTTTCCCCAAAAAGTGGTTGTTGGTTCATTATATATCTTTTTTCTTCTGCAAAGACTTCCACACTTCTCAATAGGTTGTTCATGCTACAACTTCCTTCTGGTACTGCCAACTCTTTTCTTTAAATTCTCACTCAAATATATTATCTCGATTGTCTTATATCACTTCCATTTCCAGAGAACTGGATCCATCTCTTAGATATAGATTAGATATACGAGTAATATTTAAAACACATGCAATTATACACAGGGGACTTCAGATCAAGAAACTGGATAGTCTTGAATGACCTGTCAAAACCAAACAAATAAGGCTTTCTTTTTTTAAAAAAAAAGTTACAACTACAGCTATTTCCGTTTCTCCAGCATTATTCACTCTTCACCTGTCTGTGCAGTTAATTCAGCTAATAATACCATGAACAGGTAAATAAGCAGTGAGATAAAATGTTAATTCAGATTCAGAGAGATTACTTGTGTAGAACTATCCTGAACTGATAACTGAAGGATGCAAGGCACGGTATCTCGTGCACAGTTTGCACATCTCTGGCAGTGCCATTAAGTAATGTTCTCAGACCAGCTGCAGGGTACCGGTGCAACAAAATCTTCAACTTTAAAAATAACTATCTGTTTAGGGGAATATCATCCCAGAAAACTGATCACAGTAAAGGCTTGAGAGAATTCTTGTAGTGGCCAGTAATTCAGATAGTTGCACGTGTATATTTGTGCTAGGGTGTGATACCTGTGTTACCTGACTGGCTTATAGATTGACAATAATCCGTTAATATTTTATCAGTTTGTATTTAATGAAAACTGAGAACATGGGGTGGAGTACTGGGCTGAAAGTAGATGGGAAAGAAAACGAGAAAAGAGAATTAAACAGGAAGAAGTTACCAACTGAGAACCCCCTAGCTAAAAAGACTTAAACATAGAATAAGAAGCTGCACTGAAAGGCATTTTATATTGTTGTATCAAGCAGTATTTCCATGGACTGGGGAAATGGGTCTAAACTGTCTCTCCTACACATGAGCAATATTTTCCATTATGAAGATAGACACTAAATCCTGTTTCCACTTCCAGGGCATAGAGAGCATTGATTTTTCCGGTGTCTTAATAAAGAAGTATGAGGACACATTTTTTGAGATAGGATAGCACAGGATCATCTGCTCAGAACCAAGAAGAAACACATAAAGGGAGAGAGTAATGGAGCATTTTAGTGATTCTGAGTTGTAGATGCAGATGGTTGTCCATGTGAGTGCTAACTTTTAGCAAAACAAAAAGATCTGAGACAGTGAAGCATCTCCAGCAGGTTGTGGATATTGTGAGGTTCACTGCTTGTAAACTGGCTGGTGTTCAAGAGACTGTGTTTGGGTCTCAGTCATACGTAGGTTAGGCAATGATGAACTGCATTTTTCCATGGTGCCAGATTGCATTCCGTTCCCATACCCCAGAGAGATTCCAAGTTGTTCATTATACTTTGTCCTGGTTAAAAAGGAAGAGAGGTAGTAGATAACATTTAGTGTCCAATAGGACTGGCCAGAGAAGTGCAGCGATGGGTTCATCGGGGGAGTGGGGAAGGGGTGACCATGAGAACAGCCTTATCAGCAGGGTAGATTTCCAAGCAGACTGGGAGGCTTGATAGGTAATTGCTGCCAGTTCTTTCATTCTGCTTCGTAAAAATTTCTATTCCTGGGAGCATCCCAAACATTTAATAGAACTTTTCTTTAATCTCTGTGACCCCTTTACTTAGAGTAGCCTCATACCATTCCTCTTAAGATTTTGTGCAGTTCTAAGGGGCCAGCCAGGACACAGGGGTTCATGCCAGCACTACGGGGCTAGCAGAATTTCACCTCGGTGTGTAATCCCTGCTCCTCCAAAAGCCAGATAGTTCTTCAGGGATCACTGCATGCTTGACATCAAATTTCTTCATTACTCTCATGAGACAGAGATAAGTGTTCAAAGGTTTCCACAAACTTTTAACATCACGATTCCCACGTGTTTCCATGGGAGTCATGCACCCTGGAATGCTGTTTTTGCTCAGCAACAGAAATATTATGAAGTGGCTGATGTTGGATAGTTTCCAGCCTTGGCTGCATCTTTTCACTCTCCAGTTTTGCAGGGGAATGATTTAGGCAGAAATAAGCACCTGTGTGGTCGTAGGTAAGCACAGGTGATTTCTATGAACATCTTAGAGGCAGGGGCGGGGAAACATCACCCTGTGCTGCCTTTGTCGTCTGTCTGCAGATCTGGGGTGCCAGGCCAGAGGAGGGGGTGGCACAGTCCAATACTGGTGCGCCAACGCTTCGGTCTGCTCAAAACCTGACCCCTCCGAGGGCTTCAGCATCCACCACAGCCTGCCCAGCCGCGGATGCGCCATCACAGCCTGGGCTCCTTGTCCCCCAAGTTCTGGTGGAAGCGGAGGGGCACAGGGAGCCCAGCCGCGGGGCGGGGGCACAGGGCAGTGCCCCACTAGGGCTCTTTAGGAGCAGAGAGGGATGCTGCCCAGGAGAAGGGAAGCAGCCCATAAACAGCTCCTTCAGTGAGCAGACAACGCTGTAATCGGCACTGTTCGCTTTGCGCGTCAATCCGGCAGTTTATTCAAAATACCACCGGCGGTACCGTCGGAGCGCCGCCCGGGAGGGGACGCATCCCGGCCACGGGAGCGGCAGCAGCGCTCTCTGTCGCGACAGGAGAAGCCCGGCGAGTGTCGGGAGGGCGGGGCCGGGGCTCTAATCAGCCCGCGCGCCGCTCGTTATCAGCGCGCGGGGCCACGCGCGGCCGCGCGGAAAATGAAACCGCGCCGGCGGCGCCACAGCGACACCTGCGGGCAGCGCGGGGCAGCGCGGGGCAGCGCGGGGCTCGGGGCACTGCCGGCTGCTGCTCCCCGAAACTCCTGCAACTCTGTCCCTGCGTGGCAACCGAAATAAAGCTCTAGCTCCAGCTTCGTGTTTTACAGTATGTTCTATTTTTTCCCTACCTTTTTTTTTTATAAAAAAGTAATTGTTACACAAATGTTTTTAAAACTGTGACTCTTGCAAGTTTATAGTTTAGCTCAGCATTATCGCGCTAAGGATCTCGTCTGACCAAGTTACTTAAGGTTTGTAATTGTTTACTGTGAGGGTGGTGAGGCACTGACACATGTTGCCCAGAGACACTGTGGATGCCCCATCCCTGGAAACACTCAAGGCCAGTCTGGATGGACTCTGAGCATTCTGGTCTGTGGCAGGGGCATTGGAACTAGATGATATTTAAGGTTCCTTCCAACCCAAGCCATTCTATCATTAAATAATTTATATGATAAGTTTGAACTACAGAGGTTTAAACGGTGCTTTTCATCACTATGTTTTAGTGTTCAACAAAAATTTTTCTTTACTTTAAAAAGAAATTAATTTTAAAAAGAAATTTCCCATACACACTGGTTTTCACTTTTCCCTCTGTTTCACCCCTGTTTGGGTTCTGTCCCAGTACTGTGGATACAAACTGAGGTACAAAGTCCTGGTTCAGCCAGCATATTCACAAGTACATGTATTTATATACAGTGAAATTACCTTAGTTTACAAGCATAATTGTCTTGAGAGGAATGTATCTTAACAATAAAGTCCGGAGGTCCCAATCTGTCTTGTGGTTTGATTTCTTTTTGCAGTTCTAGGGAGTAGGGTGGTGTTCTACAGGCAACACTTGTGGTAACACAGGGTCAGACAAAGGTAGACTGAGGTAGGGCAAGATTATCAGTGAAGGAAATGAGACTGCTTCTATGAGTATGGGTGACAGGATTGTCCTCTAATTTCTTGCATTTCAATGCAATTAACAGGAAGAACCTTCCTCTTATGCTTTTAGATGCCCAACTTCCTCCCAGTGATGACATGTTTTTCATGCATGTAAAAAGCCTCACTTCAGCTAAATAGATCATTCTGGTCTGAATGTGGAAAGTCAATGAGAAATCAAGTTGCATTTAAAACATCTGTGCATTTCATACAGATATTTCTGAAGAGGTAAGCTGATCGTCAGTCTCTGGTCACAGCCTTGCATTCAGACCAGTGGGTGGCTGAGAGTGCAGATTGCAGAAATATTTGGTCAAGTGCATTGCACTAAATCATAGTGCAATTCTCTGTTAAATTCAATTTTTCATGCAGACACATCTCGAGGGACTGCCATTCTCTGCACGGTATCAGTTCTCCTGTTTTCTCCCCCTCATACTTGAATATTTTAGGCATTTAACAAAGTGATTCTTCCTTTGGAATGTATCAGCTTTAGAGCATCTGTATTTGTTAATTTCGAACTTTGTCTAAACACTGCCACCTTTCTCAGGACTAAGGTTGTCAATAGTTAGAAAATAAAAGAATGTAAATTCACTTAATTTTCAGACATCCTCTCAATGAGATCGGCAAAATGCTCTTAAGGGTGACCTGTAGAAGTCCAGGGAGCCTGCAGAATGCCTCAGACCCTGGCAGACTCCCTCTAGGGAGCCAGTATGCTTTAACTGGCTTCCCATTGAAGCAGCTGTAAGAACTGAATACATAAGAAAGAAAGGTAATGAAAACTGACAAGTTGAAAAGAAATTGAGAGTTTAATCTGTAAAGTTGTGCTTGAGGGGGCTTCCATCATGATATTCCTATGGAGTAGCAAAAAGAGAAAAAAATTAAGAAACTGCAGAGTATGATGAATTTACATAATTTTTTCTTGCACCAGGCGGTATTTATTAATTTCTTTTCTGCCACTTTACTGCACCTCTTTGCCTCTCAAAAACAGAAAATGAAGTATACAAAACCTGGCAATCATAATGAATGTGTGAAATGCTCACAGATTATTTATAAGCATGCAAGTTATGTAGTTGTTGGAGATTCTCTCCCTTCTGCTCCTGCTTGGTGATGAAGAATGGTGTTTTAATAGGCAGATGGTAAAGACAATTACAGTTTGGGGCTCAGCTGGGAGTTACATCAGTTTATTGCAAATTATTAGTTGATAAATGCTTTTGTTTACAAGCAAAGTCTTAAGCAGCTTTGTAATCAGTTTATCAGCTGCAAACTGAATTTTGACAGCTTGCCTTTGGGTATACAGTCACTTTCTTCCTGGCCATTTAGAAATCATGCTGACCAAGCAGGCACAATGGTAGCTCCTATGCACCTGTATGATGCTCAGTAAACCGGCATTTCTTATTAAGCCTGTTTTGGAAGAAGTCATCAAGTGCAGAATCCTCCTCAAATGTTAATCTGTGTTAGTGTGTACAGCCAGAATCTTAACTATCTGCTCATTCATAATTTTTTTTTTTTTTTAATTCCATTGTGACCAGAAGTAGCTCGGTCTTTGCTTTCTGCTGTTAACAGTCTCTTCCTAGATGAACTAACTGGGAGACTGGCAGTGGCTTACAACACTTGTTTACCTTGGGCACTATGTATAGCTTGGAAGGTGGAAATGCTTTTGATCACTGACCGTTTTCAGTCAATTTGCTTTCAGCTTCTACTCTAAAAGGCAGAACTATAATACCTAGGATTTAACTAATTTCAAGGAAATCTGGGGTATTGGTATGGGGTTTTGTGTGTGGGTACTGGTGGTTTTTTTCTAAATTAGGTGTTTCTAAAATAGAGAAGACTGGGTTAGATGCTTATTATGTCTTCTATGGTGTTTATATTTTAGAACATACTAAACAGGCAAATCTACTTTTACTTAGTTGCTTGTTTAGTGAGACACTGATTCATCACAGAGTTGTTTCCACTGCAGCCAGTGTAAAACATTCTAATGGCTTAAGTGGGAGCAAGATTTGTTGGAATCAGGAAGTGCTGCTTTGCTCTAGTGGTTGTTACAGCTGAGGTGAACTAGTTCCTGAACTTCAACCTGCAAGCTGAACGTTAACATGGGTAAAGGTCCGAGATAACTCACAATAATAGCAACTGTTTTCTCAGGGTTACAGTGCACATAGCTAAATGCTCCAGCTTCTGTTCATTATAAAAGCTGGCTTTTGTTTCTCACAAAGTCGTAAGCTTTTTCTGGAGCATGGCGACTGTATTGAATAAGCCAGCAGGTCTCATAACCAATGTTTCTTACTTTGATTTTACCTTCTTATAGCTTCCCTGTTTCTCTTATATTTATTGTGACGATTTCCTTCACAAATACAACCTATCACTACAGTTCTTTCTATATAATCCTTCCTTCCGCTCAGGTGCCTTTGCCATTCACTCTGCATTTGCCCAGGGGCAAGAAATGAGCCCTACAATAGCAGGTGCAAGACAGTAGAAAAAACATTGATAAGATACAGTGTACTCTGCTTTCCCTGTAAGAAAAAGGTGCCATTAAAGCATATCTATTGTCTCATTTAATCACCTCCTTTTTTCATACTCTCCAGCCTCACAAAATAACTCTGAAAAGACAATCCACAGGCATGATTGTGTTTGTAAGGCTACTAAAAGGTCACATTACAGCTGTGCTGTTATGGAAGCAGGGATTGTAGGAATGTGTGCATCCAAAGCCCTTGCTTCAGAGTAGTTGGTTTCAGTGGCGCATTTTCTCTCTCTGTGAAACCCGGTGCATCCACAAAAGCTGGGGGGAGCAGTGGGCGTCACCTGGGAATGTCTCCTGGGAAGCTCTATGGAGAGTGCCCATTCAGTGGTCATGTGAAAAGTAAAAGGGGAGATGAGTGTGCTGCGACACTGTCCTAGCTGCTTTGCAGTGGTGGTGGGAATGCAACGTAGGCAATGTTTATCCGTTTATCCGTTTTTTTCAAGCTGTTTATCGTGTTCTTTCTGAAGGCTTAGTAAATTCTAAAATAACACTCAAGTGACACCTAATTCAAATGTAAAAAAGGTGTAGCACTCAATTCAAACCAGAGGAATATACAAAGAAAGGAGGGGGAAAAAACGGAAGAAATCGCTAAACTTGGGAAAGAACTCCTTCGACTTCCTTGTTTGAGTTTATGCTGAATTAAGGAAATATAACAGGTTTAGCATTTGTGGCAGGCTTTAATTTCAACCTCTGAGCAGCAGACTTAACTTCTTGTGATGTGGGAGGATATTACAGTTTTCAACTTCATTTTGTAAGTATTGCCATTTGTGCCAAACATTTAATAGTTTTACGCTGTGGACTGTCGTCCACCAGGAGCTGATATCACCTAAGACTTTTTAGAGCCATCTAATAGAAAGATATGTATTCATTCTGATTAGCCCAGGATTTGAACGAGGGTCCCAGAAGAGATATATAAGCCTCTTAAATGCATAGAACTTCTAAGGATATGGGTTTAACTGTCTCCCCCTGTGGTAAATAAGTTGTGACAGCTCTATCAGGGGGGAAAATGGCAAATAAAATTACCACATTATTTTCCTGTGAATATTTTCGGAGCACTAATCTATTTTGCCTCTTTACCTATTAGAACTCTGTTGAGTGTTACATGCAGACATTTAATTGGAGGAAACACACAGAAATCCTCAAACTAACAAAATGCAGGCATAGAACAGTGTTAAAAACAAGAGGTCAAAATCTGTTCCTTACACTCCTTTCTCCTCAGAAACACCGTGCTTTATTTGGGGTTCAGCTGAGGAAGGTTTTTGCAGTGTGAATTTGAGAGCTGCTGCTATAAGATGGTGATGTTAGTGATAGTTGTACTGCAGCAAGGGAAAGACCTACCCCTGACACTCACACTGAGATGCCAGGTTTAGGAGTTCTCTCCCCTAGGACTGGCAAGTTCCTTTCATATTTTTCTTTTCCCCTTTATCAGCTGTATAATGCCTGACAGTTTTAACCATAAAATCATCTATTCAGATGAATACACTGTCAGCTGTCAGCATATGACTAAGCTGAAGTCAGACCCAAAGCTCAGGTTGACTCACATGCAGGAGTAAGAGCTATATTCCTAAGGGGTGTTTTCTTCCCTGTTTCTGGTCAGAGAGCTTAGATCTCTAAATACAGGGGGTTAATTTGGCTAGTGCTGTTAAGCTGAGTATTTTTTTGTTGTATTGGTTCTGGAAAATGTCGTTGCAGTTTCTTTATTTTGCCTTTTGTTCAGTGAGTTAAAAATTAAGAAGGCTTCATATTCTGTGCTGAACAAAAAGGTAATAGTAAAAGTGGCAACAGAACAGGTTTGTCCACTGTATTGGTCTAAATTTATAAAGTATAATAGATCTTCCACTTTTTGCAGGCTTATATTATGCAGTGGGTAGTTAAAATTAAAGGTCAAATATTTTTTGGCAATCTCCTTTGATTGGTAAACAAAGGAAAATTATAGAAGAAGCTAGGAAATCATCTCATTAAGGTAGGATTAAAGCTGTTTTTTGTGAGAGTTTGAGCAGTCCGAATTTGCAGGGGTGATTTTTGAGACATTTCACAGAGAAATAGCTGGAACCCCAACATTAAAGTGTATTAATAGCAAAAATGCTGTGCAAAGTACATATTTTGTGTACGCATGTGAAAAATGCTAAGAATTGTTTAGCAACTGGAAAGACTGTTCACAAAATGCCTTTGATTTATTGCTGTATATACCACAGATCCATATCACATATTCTTACATTATTTTATTCAAAAACTTGTATGAACCATGAGTTGGCATGTTGTAGAATACTGAAAAGGCATTAATCAACCCAAATAAACAAGTACATAGATCTATCTAACAACTATGAAGTAGTTAATAAATTTTTTAGCAATTTTATTACAGAAAAGAGGTCTAAAAGAGTAGTGCTTAATTATCTGGACTCCTCTGTGCTGGGCTGTCTTTTGATTGTATTAATGAAGCAGCTGGCCCATTGTTTCTCTTTAATTCCTCTATTGTTTTAAGAATATGTCACAGCTCTTTATTCTTTTATCAGGTGCTGTGCAGGAGGATTCACACAATAACTCATATTCCTACTGTATTTGCCAATGCACAAAGAAACCTCCAAAGCATTTTTCAAAGAAGGGGCACACATAATTTATAAGTTCTGTTCCTTGTACCACTCTACTGTCAAAAATTTCAACAGTATTGGATTTGAATGAATTATAATTTTTTTATTAAACAATGTGTCCACATATAGATATATGTACTTTGTTCATGTCAAAAACTAGAGATCTGCCCAGTAACTTGTGCTGTACTGAAATGGCGTTCAATATGCTGAGTCGTCACAACCCCATGGGTGAGAAGCAGGAGGAACCCAAATATGAAGATCCCATCCTATTGTGATGTGCAAATTTTCCCTAAATGCTTTACCTGGGCAACAAAGGAGGGAAGAAAATAAATTAACTCCAACCCCCATTATCATTACTAAAAAGCACCATTTTTTGCAAGTTGGAATATTTTATTGGGAAAGGAAGGTTTAATTCAGCTGATGGTGCCTGGAAGTTGCTAAGAGCAACAGTCTGTTGTTTAAATAAATTCTGATAGTCTTTTGACCCTTCTTGCAAAAAGATGTGTGTACAGGAAATGGGCTATTATGTTGTTGCAGCAACGCAATCAAGTCCAGTAAGCTCGAATTTTACTACACAAAAGTAATACTTCTGAATTAACTGGCACTGAAAACTGGTTTTAATAGAAATTGCTATTGATTTCCTAAACTTATATGAAAGGTGCGTGGCATTTCTGGGTCAAAAAAATGAGACTTGGATAGTTTAGCAGGGAAAACCAACTGGTACTAAACACAGGAAAACTGGGATTTGCTTTTGAATATATGTTCATATGTCATTATGCTTCTGAATCTGTGGAACACCTGTACTCAATGAAAATGCTGGTTTTAGCTACTTGCTTTCTTAAGGCACTTTTCCTAAAAGCAAATGTGAATCAACAGGCTTAATAGTTTCATCCATTTTGAAGCTCTTTTTCCCAGTGGAGTTAGGTGAGTCTGATCTTATATATAGCCTTTTTTCAGACTGTGATCCACAGATTCCAAATTATCATTCCTTAAGGCCTGCAAAACAGAAGTGGGGGGGAAAAAAAAGCAGCAGCCTACCATCACAAGGCTCACTGTGTAGGATTCTGTGTTTTCCCTGGGAGTGGTACAGGGTTCTAGGGCTCTGAGGATCAAAATGGGTGAAGGGCCATTTAGTTAAATTTTCAGAGCAAATTCCTTAATTTGAATAGGATAATAGAGGTCCCTTTGTTTAAAAAAAAATTCAAATGTAGAAGAAAAAAAAGGAAGGGCTGTTAAAAAACAGGGGGGTTCTTCCATTTTAGATGTCTGTCCTCCATAAAATAAAGTTTTGTATTAGCATGCATATCTATCACCATATTACTCCTTATTCTGAATACAGAAGATAGCGTATTACTGCATCTAAGTATGATTTAATTGGTTCAATTTACTATATATTTTTTATACTAAGTGTGATTCCATATCTTGATGACTCCAGATGTAGTTACGCTTCTGGTTTACAGCATCCCATTGCTTGCATTTTATTATTTTTACAAAGCAAATGTCTATCAATCATGGAGATAAATTAGAAAAAATTGTGCAAACATGACACATTGCTAAGATTTTTTCAGCATGCTATGTAATTATTAACCTGATTTTTTGCCATTGAGGGAAGCCGTGAATTACAGATAGCATGGATGAAGTTAAATGCTTTTATATTAGATACATTTTCCTATACAGTTTTCTATAGGTATGGCCATACAATATAATTGAAGCTTTGTCAGCCCTGTAGCCTAGCAACAGATAATACTGTTAGGTTACTGAATTGCTCCTGGTTGACAAGTAGGGAGTATTTTTGTGTTTATCATGTTTGCTAATGATGGGATCCTTTCCAAAAGGCTTGTCTTAATCTTAATTAGAGTTTATCAGCAGAGGTCTGCATGACATTGTGCAGACACTGATTTCATAAATAATAAAAAGTGCAAGTGAAAAATTTGGCAGGAGAAGAAGATATTTAAGACCACTGATTCTTGTAAGAGCAGCATGAATTTCCAAAATGTAATCAAGTTTGAACTGTGACTCTATTCTTTATTATCAAAACTTGCAGTACACTCCACTGCAGTTTTGACAGCAATTATGAGTATGATTTATAAGCTTCCTGTTAGGAACCAGATCTGTTTGCACAAGAATCTTGATCATAAACATTACAAAGAACAGTAAGTCCACAGTTTTTCAGGGACATCAGGACCTTACTCTTTCATTTTCAGAGAAAGTTTTGGGTTTGGTTTGGGTTGGGGTTTTTTTGTTTTTATTGAAGGGTGTTTATGTTTTTTTCAAGCAGCAGAAATATTTGCAGTGAAAGATGCAGACAAAGAAGAGAACCCTGAAATAACCTTTCCATTTGGTGGAAGTTCTGAAGCTATCAGATAACTGCTTCAGTGCCTGATGTCTTTTGGTAAAGAACTCGTGCCAATGCAACTGAAGTGTAATTTTTTCTCTAGTTTGCACAACATGATATTCTTTAGCTTTCCCGTCTTTTGATGTTTAAATAAATGAGCACTTTTAATTCTTTGGAATGTGAATGAGAAAAAGAGTTCAAATAAATACATAGTGTTTACAGATATTTTTATTCTTTTCTTCTGCTTGACGTGTATGTGTTAAATATCACATGAATTTGTTTGATTTAACCATAGATATAAATCAATACATTACAGGCTCAAGAAGCTTATTTTCAATTTCACAGAATCATAATTACCCTTTTCGAGAAAACAGCTTTCCAATGTTACAAAGCCTTCTGCTGATCTAAAACCTTCCTTTCTGCACTGGCACAAGAGTAAGACTTTTCTTACTACACCTCGTAAAACCAGTAAGATCCCTTTCGGTGTAAATGGTTGTGATGGTGACCAAACATAGTCAGGTCTGGCCTGCAAGACTCACAGGCTTTCCCTTGCTGTTGTCTCTGATGGGCACTATGATTTGTCCAAAGATAAGAACACCAGGTGGGAATTGTCCTAAGATAAGAACACCGGGTGGGAATTGCAGGAGGAGCTGTCTGGACTGCTCGCATAATGAATGCATTCCAGAGATGGGGGAGCTATCTGTGATGGTTGCGATTGACTTCAGTACACATCGGCCTGCAAAACAGTATAAAATGCTGCTGGAGACTGGGCCACCTGGGCAAACTGGTCTCCCAAGGTTGCAGGCAGCTTCCAAATGGATTCCTGGCCTCCTTCCCCACCCCCGGCAGGAACGCCTGCAGGGTATGTCCAGGCTGAAGATAGGGAGCACTCAGTTTAGAAAGGGTGAGTAAAAGCGCCACATATGGAGAAAAAATCCTACAGTAGCAAAACGGGCTGTTTTTCTGCTTTGCATTCTGTAAGCCCAAGGACTGTAAACCTGTATGTTTCTTGCTGAACCTGTTTTTGTTATAATCCTTTAGATTCGTTTGTATTACAAACTGCATTGACAATATTTAGATATGTATTAGCAATAAATAGTCATAGTCATCCCCATAATCAGTGTCATACTTCTTGCACCTGACTGAGAGTCTTCTCTCTGCTGTGGTAGAGTGGATGACCAATGTACTCATTATGGACAAGAAGAGGCCCAAAATCACCCGTCTACTATTGCTTTCTGACCAAATCATATAACCATGACTATTTCAGAGGCACTGTCAGTCACTCGTCCCTGTTAAAACATCTGTTCATCCTTTCTCTTCTTCTGATGCCTGCATCATCTTTGGACTGAGAAACTTGGCCTGGTAAAGCTTTGTAGAACAATTTCACTCCTATAAGCTATTTCTAACAAAAGGAACAGTTGGTTTAAAAAAAAATCTAGCCAGTCTAATCAGAACTTAATCTCATATAAATAATAATCCTTCACATTTCTTTATGAAATCTTTGTGTCTTTTCAAATATTTCATGCAGACATCTTCCTATCTCCTTCTCATCGCCCCTGGTACTTGGCTATGGCTTCCATATTATCACTTTGAAAACCTGTTCTTAACACTGCCCTTTGCTTAATGAATAGCTGTTATGCTCCTGAGAGACTGCTGTATATATGTCAGTTGTGTCCTAGCCTGTAGAAATGTTTGTGGGAAGAAATTTTTTCCTGTTTTGTAGCTGCCAGCTGTAAGGAAGCCCTTATCCCTGACAGAGGTGTCTAGACAGCATAGTAATTCATATGATAGTCACGACTGGAACTTCCTATTAAATTTGGAAGCCTCTGTCGGGTTCTCTGCACTTGACTGTACTCTTTCTGTCACTCTTGACTGACTTGTGCTCTTTGCTTGACTGTGCAGTAGAATGCTCAAGAAGACTTCTCTTCCACAGTCTTCCCGCTGTGCATGAAGGTCAGCATGTTTGCATTCACTGCATTAAGGGGAAGAAAGTCGTTTGCATCTTTCAAAACAGCAGCTCTTGCCTTACTCTGTGCAGGCAAGCATAGAAGGGAACAAGTGGGGACTGCACCGTGTCCTGTCCCAATGAGTGACTGTTGCTGCAAAGGTGTTGAGCTGCGTTTACAGTAGCTGGAAGAATGCATCATTTGGGAGTTCATCTGGGGATCTAACTTAACGCAGTATCATGTTCTGATGAAAACGTGGACATGTATGTCATGATCGCTTAAATGCCTCATTTTCTATAGACTGGGATGAAAGAAAACAAATTAACAATGTACTTCTTGGATCTGAATCCTGCTGAGCTGAAGGTTTGTATTCATATGCAGGAATGGATTTAACTTCCCTAGTTCTGATTTCCTTTATTAAGCCAAACTGAAAGCTGTCACACATCCCACCAGGCTGCGCCTGCCGTAGGTGTGACAGTTTGCAGGAGCTGGGTGGAGCAGGCAACCGGGGTCACTGCTCCTTCAGCTGTCCGAGTTTAATCTGCTGGACATGAGTCAACGCCCTGAGGAGCTCCAACATCAGGAGCCTGAGTCAGCCTTTTAGCTGATCCAGACTGATTGCAGCTGGAGACCCAGTAATCACATTTTTTTTCCCCCCCAAGGGTACATACAGCATGGATGTTTGCTGGGATAGAGAAAATCTCAGTTGGTTCTTCTGCAGTGACTCATTTTTATTAAGAGATCCAGTGAATAATAAAATCTAGAAAGAGCTCTTATTCTGTATTAAAACATACTAAAACATGTTGGTTGTTTATTACACCTTCTGTATATAAATAAGATAGAAGTGCATGTTAATAATGGAAATTAACTATGTGATGTTTGCAGCAAAGTACCCAATTTCAGGTTCTCAAATTGCAGTGTGTGTTCCGTGTATTTTCATCTACAAGACTAGTTAAGTACCCTTTAGGAATTTAGCTTGGTTCTCTCTGGAAGAGGCTTTACACCAGTTTAGCTCTGAAGGCTTCTGTATATTTACTAGTTATATCGGGCAATATGTCAGATTGTGCGCTTCAATTTTTTTAATTCCTGCTTAGGCATTAGGATTCTGCATTTGTAGAAATTTTTGGTACTATCTTCACTTTTCATCTTCTTATTCTCTGGAGGAAATTACTCAGATTTGCACCATTTAATGCTGTAATCTTGGAGACTAGAAAACCTTAGTATGTTTTGGTTCCCTCACAGTAAATTGTTTGTAAACTTTGTAGCACCTTCAACTGCTGTATTACCGAAGGGTGAATAAAAAGACACTTTCCTGCTTTGAAACTTCTACACCACTTTGAGGTCTGGAAGCTTAGCGTATTTTACCACTGAAACACACTGTCACTGATGCTGTTTTGTTTGCTCATCTTTGAAAGCTAATAGACTGGTTTAATTAATTGTCCAAGATTTCTCTAAAACAATGTCCTAATTCTTCCATTTAGCTGTGGCATATCATACACTGTTGTTATCTCCTCTACCAGATTTTTGCAACAAGTTGTTTTAAAACTATAATCTCGTTGAAGGGAAAAAAATGAAGTGCAGTTGAAAAGGCAGTTATGCCGAAAGATAAACACAGCAATATTACTTATCAAAACGAGTACAGTTTTTGCTTGCCTAATGAATGCAACATATAGCTTTCTCTATATATACAAAACCTGAGGAAAGAAAAAAAAGCTTTATAACATATAAAGTATGCAACATTATTTCAGGCATAACTGTATTGGATATGTATCTAGGCCTGAGAGTGTAGATAACACAATATAAGTGCTTTGCCTGTCTAAACATGTTAAATAAATGAGCATTCACTATCGCATTCAAATACATTAGTAGATGTACTCGCATAGTTAATTTTCTTTTTAATGCACTACACGTGACATTTGCAGCACAGAGCTATAGTGTATCTTACTGTTTGATGAAAGTTCTTCCACTTCCCCCCCTCCCCCCCCTTTTAAACAAACCTTTATTTGAATAAGCCTTTATGAAACAGATCTTTGGCATATCTTCTTTTCAGGAAGTTCAGTCAGTGTAAGCAGAGATAAAGCAGTCATGTTACGAAGAATATTACATAAGGGAAGATTTTTTAGAGAAAGAGGGTGACAAACATAAGGGAGGGGAAGAACGCCCTTAAGAGGAAATCTGATTTCTTTCTTGCAGCTGTTTGGTTTTATTGAGCTGTGATTTGCTATTCAAAATAAAACAAACTTGGAGTAAAGAAAAAATTTACAGGAACTTTGGTGAAAATAATAATAAGAAAAGTGCTGCATAAATTATTTTCACCTATATCTTGATTTTCATAATGCTGGCTTTTTAGGAGACAAAATGAAAAAATAAAATGAATATTCATACTGTAAATAGTTAGGAAAACTATCCCCAAATTGTTTTTCTTATACTTGAAAATTCCTATATTGGTAGAAAGAAGACAGTAAAACTGAAAACTGTATGCCTCTTTACCTTGAATAAGCCATCGAAATTAAAAAAAAAATAAAAAGTGTGAAGACAGCACTGATGTTTTAAGTTCCGGAATCTGATGTTGTCAATTAAATCTTTCTGCCTTTATGTTTCCTGCAGGAGGGCAGCTTTGGTGTACCACGACCAAGGCCATCTCAGAGGGTGAAGAGCTGGTTGCCTTTGTTGTGGATTTTGACTCACGGCTGCAGGCTGCCAGTCAGATGTCTCTCACAGAAGGCATGTACCCCGCTCGCCTGCTGGACTCCATACAGCTGCTCCCGCAGCAGGCTGCAATGGCATCTATTTTGCCTACAGCTATTGTGAACAGTAAGTGGGGAATACTATTCCCTGGCGGTTTTTTAAAACAGCAGCACTTTAAGGCACATGTGAAGAGCTAATGCAGCAATGGTGAATTCATGACCACAGAAACCACACCACAGCTCAAAGCCTGCTTTTGTTCCCCCATCATCTCAGAGATAAAAAGAGCAGGAATAGGAGTCTGGCGAGAGCCTTACCCAGAGTACCTGACCTGCCCTCGTGTGGAGGTTCTGTGATCTGTTCCCAGAGGCAATAGGATTAGAAATTATTAAAAAAGTAGATGAGATAGGTCGGCCAGCTCTCAAAGTCCAGCCTCTGCTGCTCAGGTACGCTTGTTATTTGCTGCTGCAGTTTCTGGTAATAATTCATGGTACTCAGAAAAAAGAAAAGAAACACATCCTTTCAGTGACTATTTCAAAATGCAGCAGAAATCATGCCTTATAGCAGCCCTGATTTATTGTAGTATCTCCACTCAATGTGGTTAACCAAAATTGTTTTTACATCCTCTGGTCACCAACAGGCTCTATCACGGACAAAATGCAGCATACATTCAAGTGCTGTCCTCAGAGAGGAGGGACATTAATGTTCCTGAACTGGGACAATTCAGCACAAATTAAATTTTATATATTTAATTTTTTCTTTTTACTGCTTTTTTATACAGCCCTAGTTCCTCATCCTCCTTTCTAAGTACTTTTCAAATATATTGGCCATTACCATGATCCTCACCAGTCATCACTTAGACTTACTCCACATTCTTAGCTCTCAGCACTTTGCAAGTCTGTCCATTTACACCCCATGCTTGTGCTTCCTGTGGTTTCTAAGTATTATAATTAGTTATAATGAACACAGTATTTCAGGTGCAAATGCACATGATCTGCCATTCGGACTCACACCTAATAACACTGAGTTTTGAACAGTCACATCTTCGAGCTCAGCCTCTTCACACAGGACTAGTTAAAATATCCCTGGTAACACATTTCATTCCACGTTTTCCTTTCAGTTTCTTTTTTCTTTTTAATTGCTTATTTTCTGGGTAAACGATTTTGATAGCTACGTATTTACTGTTAGCCTATTTTAAAAATTAAACCTTCAGATGTCCAAATCATCCAAGTCCTCTCTTCCAAGAGTGGGTTGGAGCAGCCTCATGCCCTTATTGTGCCTTGTGGTAAGCCCATTCATTTCTACACACCAGTGGGGCAGCTGTGAGCTGATATACCTGCTCACAGAACCAGCAATTAGGATTGCACAGGAGCTTTCCAAAAGAACGTGTCAGAAGCACCTAAAACACCAAGAAGTTACCATTGTTAGGGGAAACCTGTGTTTGTAGCCAACAGCTGAAAGGGAGCTGCTACAATGGGTTACCTTGCCTAAATAGCACAGCTTGTTTCAGCTGAGATCATATTCTTGTGTAAATTTATGAGACCAGCTCTGGGCTTTGGCAAAGTAGTCAGGTTTCTACAACATCACATTTCTGAAAACATCTTTGCTGTCAGCACTGACTTTTGCAGAGCCCTCGAAAGCCACACTGAACATTGCTAGCAGGAGTCTAAGTTTATGGTGCATCAGCTCTTGCCATACAGGTTTAGCAGCAACTCAGAGCAGCCTCTATGTTCTTGACTCCAGCAAGATGCTAAAATAGTAAGTCTCACTGCTCAGAACTTTCCACGTCAGTTCCATGTCTGCCTCTGATCATATGGGGCTGTTTTCACATTTCATTGTTAAGTTGGTAAAATTCAGTTTCTTCATTAAAGTCTTGAACTAGAAGTCCTTCAACAAGTCAAATGAACCTCTAGATTTGTGATGAGCCATCTCTCAAGCATTCTTTTTCTAGATCTCTGAAAAAGAATCCATTTCTAGAAAAAAAAGTTGGTTTTGTAGGTTTTCTTTTTTTTTAAGTTTCCTAATATTTGCTAGTTGAAAAAAAACAAAATTAGAATATCACTCTTGGCTCATTCAGCTTGAGCTTGAATGTTTCATTTCCTGAATTGATCCATTGAGATGTTTGGAAAGTATCCATTGAAATAAATTGCAATATTTTGGTTTTAAGTAATTAAAACATTAGCTTCAGGTAGCCTTTATCTGTATTGCATCCCTTTAGAGTAGTAATAGTTTCAGATCCCATCCTTGTTTGTTGTCCTCCCTGAAATTCCATCCTCTCACCATGCAAAACTCCTCAAATGCATTTCCTCTGCTTGGCATGGAATGGGAGTCACATATTCACCATGCATAACTGCAGCTACAGACTGTCCACACCATCTAACCCATAGGAAATAAAGATGGCTGGAAGTCAAATTCATTAAGATAATCAGAAAGTTCAATTCTGTGATGGAATACAGTCAAATTAATTCAAATAGGACATTGCCCATATCAGAATTTCCTATTAGTACTTCTGGACTTTTCTGTGGAAACCTTAACAGTTCAACTTTTTTAAACCATTGAGGCCAAAACCAAATGTTGAAATGTCAGCTTTAAAGTGAGGTGGACATTTCAAATAATGCAAGCTGTACCAGTAATGTTTTAATAGTGGTGTATGTTGGAATACTAACTGCTCCATTAAATGTTTGTGTCTTAAATCCATGCACAATTATTCAGTGGCAAAGGGAAAAACAGAAATTGGTAGTGGTATAAATATTTTTTTGCAAATTCATGAGCAGAAAAATAGACAAGCATTAGCATTGCAATCAGAGGAGCAAACTAAGCAATGTAAATTTTGGCTGCATTTGTAAATATTTAGCAAATAAAAGACTCATCCATGTCAATGGGTTGGAGTCTTCCACTTTGTTCACCCAAAGGAATTGAAACAGAGCACTTGTCCTATACACATCAATATTTGAAATTAAACATAAATTGTCATGAATGATAATGAATTACATCATCAGCTACACATGCCATGTTTTCAGAGCAGCCAGCCAGTCTTCAAGACTAAGTTAATTACAGTCTGTAACAGCTCTTTGCATTCTGAAGTCAGGGAGTTTTGATGTCGATCTAGATGTGTTTTGATGTTGACTGGCATTACCTGATCCTGAGATCAGCAGTCACAGTCTTGGGTTACTTATAATTTTATCCTCTATTAGTCTCAAAAACAGTCAAGAGATGTCCAGACCAGATGCAGAGAATGGTCCTAGGCCTATGACAACTCCTGAAATCTATGAATGAATGGGAATGGTGTTCATTGACCTAAGCCAAAAGTATAGAAGGGACTGTTTTCATGATTTAACAATATAAACAAGTTCCAGCCCTCTAGCGTGGATCCTGTCACGGTTTAATTTACTAGTGTAGTTGTGCCCCAAAAGAGCAGGGATTTCTTCTTGTTCTTACTGATAGGATGGAAGGTTCAGTTTTCAGAAAGGTCAAATGGATCTTTTGTCTTTCTGAAATGTATACACAAAAGGTGCTGTGTAGGTGTCCTTTGACAGGACATTAACACGCAAATATCTGTCCACTTTGTGCAAATATACCATCTGCATTATTACTCTTCACATCAGTAAAATATGTAGCCTCTAATGCAGGATCAGACTGCTGCTGAAAATGCTCTGTGCAACCTCTGCGTGGTCTCTCCTCAGAGGAGCTGCTGACACTTTGGGATAGGAGACAATGAAAAATTGCCTTATTCTCAGTAAATATCCTCTATGCATAGTGAAAAGTGGAAAACCAACAATTTACTGAAAACAAGAGGACAAAAAATACATAAGAAATTTCAGTTTCTATAATTAATAAGAACAGGAACCAAGGAAATAAACATGCCACTTAGTATAATGTCACATTCAATATGGTAGGATCTTAAGGAAAAGTAGTCTAGTCTGGACTCCTGGATATCAGAGCAACAGGATTTTACAGTAATAACTGCATAAGCATACTGAAAATACACATTCTTCAGAATAATCTGCAGTTGCCACTCAAAAATTCCAAGGCCCAGAGCTGCAAAGTCTTGTGCATACAGAAAAAAAATGGAAAGATGTCACCTAATGAATCGTGATGTATTGGAAATACAGCATAGTTCCTGAATTAGTATTGCATGTTCCCAGTTATGTGCCAAAAACTTCTAGCTGTTTTCTTCATGCAACTTTTTTTTTTAAATATCCTTTTGAAAGAAACAACTGTCTCCCATGTTAGTCTCTCATCTGTAAGTGGCATTTTAATAAACTCATATCTCTGCTTTCAATATTTTATTAAATAAATATTTTTTAATGGGGAAGGGAGGGGAATTAATCTAGCTGTGTTAATTGGTTGGCACCAAGTGAACTGTGGCTAACCCGCACCTGCTTATACTTGCTTGTAGAGGACATATTCCCTTGTAAATCCTGTGGCATTTGGTACCGAAGTGAGCGCAACCTGCAGGCCCATCTCATGTACTACTGCAGTGGGAGGCAAAGAGAGGGGCCACAGCTCTCAGAGGAGAGTGAGGACAGTGCTCAGCAGATATCCAGTGTCTGCCCCTTTCCACAGTGCACCAAAAGCTTTTCGAACGCAAGAGCTCTGGAAATGCACCTGAATTCTCACAGTGGTAAGTACCGTGTATTTTTGTGTATCATTGTCTAGACTTAGCTAATTGCAGAATTATTCACTATAGACATTGTGGATCATTGTCTCTCCAAATATATGCAAGCATTGCATATAGATAATACCAAAATGTCAACAGTTTCTGACCTGTGTTCTACCCCAAGCACCTCTCCCAGGTAACCAGTGTCATCTTTCTTATCTACTAATCCTCATTTGAATGTTGTCTTTCCCTTAATGTGTGTATACACACATACAGGCAGCATTTCTCTACTGGTGAAGGTATGATCAGGAATCCAGACACAAACAATTACTTCAGGATTCCAGCTACCAAACATACACACAACCAGAGAACATGTCCTTCTGAAGTAGTGTCTTAGTGCCCTAGAGGAGACAGAAGGCTTTAAGGATCATGATCCAGAACTCTGTGCTTTTACAAGGACACTTGTTTCATAAAAAACTTCTTGTTTGATAGAAATATTCTTTTTCTTTCTTATAAATATAACATGGGGATAGTATTTTAGAATCACAAAAACAAAGAATCGTAGGTTTGTCTAGGTTGGAAAAGACCTTTGAGATCATCAAGTCCACCACTAAAGCATGTCCCTAAGCACCACATCAGCATGGTGTAGATGACCAATTTTGAACTGAATTAGGGATGAAAACACAAGTTAAGAATTTGCAGGACATTTTGCATTGGAGTTTTCAGTAGCAGAGAAAACCCACAAGAAAGACTGAAGTGTCAGTGTGTGGTGTGTTTTCTGCCTGGTGTACAGAGCTGTTTCTGGAAAGAGGCAAGGGCTCTACAGGTGTTTCTGATCCTCCTGTTAAATCAATGGAGTCTAAGGGACTTTAATGGGTGCTTTAGTCACAGATGAAAGCTTTATTTGGCTGCAGTGTAAAAACTCCTGGGGCATGCATAGTCTACTCTGCAGATTTGGTGAAGTAAAAAATGTTCCTCTGATACTTGGGCAGCAATTGCAAATCTAAAAGGCAACATACTTCCTTGGAGGAGTTTGGCACCTCCCGGAAAAGGACTGGAAGAGTGCTGAGTGAAAACTTTTTTACGTAGACAACACAGAAAACCCTTAACTATTCATTTAGAGGTCAGATCTTTTTTTTGCTTCAAGATCTTAACTTTGAGTATCAGGCTATTGCCGTTTTCTGTTTGTTGCCTAGAAAATATTTCACTGTTCAGTAAACCAGCAGAACTATAGGCTACAACAGTTTCAATATAAAATCAGATTAATGCAGCCCTGTGTGTCTTATAGCCTATTAATTATAACCAGATACTCTGGGAAGATTACAGACAAATTTCTCCCCAAGCAGAGGAAAACTCTGAAATATTAGCCATTGTGCAGAAGATTTGCTTCAACTATTTGCATTTAGTGACATACCATTGGCTTAGGTGTTGAGGATTTTGAGCCATGAGCTGTGAGTGACCATGTGTGCATGTAATCTAGAGATAAACATCTGTGTTCCTTGAAAGACATAGATCTGAGAATGTGGTGAATTTCCAGTAAGAATCTCTAGTTATTTCTTAGACCAGAGGATAAACCTCAGGCCTTTCCCTTTCTTCTTAGTCATAAACCAGTCTATTCAATCATTCTTGCTCTCTTTCAGATCCTGTTGGTCTTTTCTTTACAGATTATCAGAAGTTATAACACCTGCAGTAGGCATGAAACACTCCTTTTCCAAATGTCTTGTAATCTTTGGAAGCCCTGTGTTTGCTTCACCTTCTGCTACTGTTCTCTCTGGAGGCTCTAGCAGACCCACACCACTGGACGGCAGAGCCCTGACTGAAATGCAAAGTCCCATAGAGCTGCTGTCACTGTACCACATGATGGGGAAGCATGTGCAGCACCATCTCATGTCAGTGGAGGAGCTAAAGCCTCACGTGGCCTCCTCGGGAGAAAGTGCCCAATGGGAAACAAGTGTGGATTAAAGTGCTGTGATCTCCTTGGTTCCCTTCTGGCCTCTGAGGCCAAGAGCAGGTCGAATTTCAAATGTCACTCACAACTACGGGGGTCACTGGTGCTAGGGAAGAAGGGTGGACCTCCAGATACAACAGCGTGCCTACCCATAGAGTGAGCTACAACATTCTTACAGTTTTGTATTGTCCAACTACCACACACCTACTTCACCTGACTGAGGTGTGGTATGTGTGTATGTGTAGGTAGAACAGATACTCATTTTAAATTCTGAATATCATCCCTATCACTATTTTTTCAGTTTTTATGGTCCAAAATGTAACTAGAATCTGTGTTGTTGCAGTAGAGAAATTTGGTCTTATCTCTTTTTGAAGCATTTTCAATTTCAAAATGCCGTGAAATACGGAGTTTTTTGTTTAATCAGTGATTGTGAGATGTCTTTGAATGTACTGTTCTTGATACAGTGGTAGTGATTTCATGAGGAAAAGGTGTTGTATTATAGCAGTAGTTACCAATGGCCATTATATGTGAAAGATAAAATGTCAGTGTCTTACTGCTCCTCCTCCCTTCACAAGGAACACAACTCATCAGTCCTTTCTGATGGGGATAGATCTGTAACCTCTTCCCACATTACAGACAGCCCATGCAAGCAAAGAGCTGAGCATCAATAATGCTCAAAATGCTACTTCTGCTTTGTCTGTGGCTTTGAGGCACACTGAGGGCTCTACCTCAAGCTACATCATAACCTTGAACCTCTTGACCTTGGTGTGCTCTCTCTGCATTCAAAATTTCCAGCACTTGTGCATGGGGAACATTATGTCTCCCTGTAGTTGTAACTGTAATTTCTGAGACCTTTTAATTTAGAATAAGTCCAGTCTATTTTTATCCTTTCCCTTGTTCTTTCTCTCCCTTCAGCTCTGATGAATGCATGCAAATACTAGGGCTCTCCAAAGCAGAGCAGAAGTCTGGGAATAACCTAGGAGCTTGATGAAAAACCAATTCAAGTATTTTCAGGGTGACTAGTACCATCTCATTAGAAGAAAATTAGTCATTCTCACTGTATTTGTACCTTCTGTGCAACTGATTTCCCAGTAGACTTCATGTGGGGCAAAATGGTCAGTTTATTTTGTATTTTGCTTGTCTTTTCTCTAGGAGTGAAAATGGAAGAATTTCTCCCACCCGGTGCTAGTCTGAAATGCACAGTTTGTACTTACACTGCAGACTCAGTGATTAACTTTCATCAGCACCTGTTCTCGCATCTTACTCAAGCTGCCTTTAGATGCAATCACTGCCATTTTGGCTTCCAAACTCAGAGGGAGCTACTGCAGCACCAAGAGTTACATGTCTCTGGCAACAAAATTCAGAGAGAAAGTGACATTGAACACTCTCCAAGTGGAAATGAAGAAGGTTTACAGCCAGCAACGGACCTGTTGAGCAGAAATGATGTTCCCCAGAGCCAAAAGACCATGCAGACTAAAGATGCAAGTTCTGATACAGAGCTTGATAAATGTGAAAAAAAGGGTCCACTTTTCCTTCCAAACCAGAGGCCAGAAACCCAGCCTGCAGCAAATAAGCAGAGTTTTTCATATACCAAAATAAAATCTGAACCATCCAGTCCAAGACTTGCTTCATCGCCAGTTCAGCCTAATATTGGTCCTTCTTTCCCAATGGGACCTTTTCTTTCCCAGTTTGCTTTTCCCCAAGACATCACTGTGGTTCCTCAGGCTTCAGAGATATTAGCCAAAATGTCAGAACTGGTCCATCGAAGGCTGAGGCATGGAAGTAGCAATTATCCGCCTGTAATTTACAGTCCTTTGATGCCTAAAGGGGCTACATGTTTTGAATGCAACATAACATTCAATAATTTGGACAACTACTTAGTACACAAAAAGCATTACTGCAGCAGCCGATGGCAGCAGATGGCAAAGTCACCAGATTTTTCCAGTGTTCCAGAAAAAATGCCTGAAGCTGTAAGTCCCAGTAATGGTCAAAGCTCTATAAACATCCTGAATGCAGCTCCTCACACATCAGATCCAGAAAATCAACTTCTGCAGACATCTTGCTTAAACTCTTCCAATGTTTTAGATTTAATTGGGCCAAACAATAAAAGTCATGAAAAAGACTTTACTGCACAGCCTAAGAAGTTGTCAACTGCAAGCAATGGTGATGAGAAGATGAATGGAAAACCTTCTGATGCGAAGAATCCCAGTGCTCCCTTAGTAGAGGGGGAGAGTGACCCTAACAAGACCACGTGTGAAGCTTGTAATATTACTTTCAGCAGACATGAGACCTACATGGTCCACAAGCAGTATTATTGTGCCACTCGCCACGATCCCCCACTGAAGAGGTCTGCTTCCAACAAAGTGCCTGCCATGCAGAGAACAATGCGTACTCGGAAGCGAAGGAAGATGTATGAGATGTGCTTACCAGAGCAAGAGCAGAGACCACCACTAGTTCAACAGCGATTTCTAGAAGTTGCTAATCTTGGCAATCCTTGTACATCTACTCAAGAGTCAACAGAGGGCCTTGGAGAATGTTACCATCCACGATGTGATATCTTTCCAGGAATAGTCTCGAAGCATCTGGAAACATCACTATCTATTAACAAGTGCGTTCCAGTTTCAAAGTGTGACACTGCCCACTCCACTGTGTCTTGCTTGGAGATGGATGTGCCAATAGATCTCAGTAAAAAATGCTTACCCCCGTCGGAGAGGACATCCACTTCTCCCAAAAGGCTGCTGGACTACCATGAGTGCACCGTTTGCAAGATCAGTTTTAACAAGGTAGAGAACTACCTAGCTCACAAGCAGAATTTTTGTCCTGTCACTGCTCATCAGCGTAATGACCTGGGACAACTCGACAGTAAGGTGTTTCAAAACCCAGAAAGTGAAAGAAACAGCCCAGATGTCAGTTATGAGAGAAGCATAATCAAATGTGAGAAAAACGGAAACTCGAAACAGTCCTCTCCTAATGGAAACTTATTTTCCACACACTTAGCAACACTTCAAGGACTGAAAGTCTTTAGTGAAGCGGCCCAGCTTATTGCTACAAAAGAAGAAAACAAACATTTGTTTCTTCCACAATGCCTTTACCCTGGAGCAATAAAGAAAGCTAAAGGAGCAGATCAGCTTTCTCCATATTATGGAATAAAGCCAAGTGATTACATTTCTGGTTCTCTCGTCATTCATAATACTGATTTAGATCAAAGCACAAATACAGAAAGTGAATCTCCGAAAGGCCAGGCGCCTTCGAATGGATGTGCTGTGCAGAAGAAAGAATCTCTTCCACTACTGCCGAAAAACCGAGGCATGGTAATAGTTAATGGGGGACTAAAACAGGAGGAAAGACCAGCTGCTAACCCACAGCAAGAGAACATTTCCCAGAATCCTCCGCATGAAGATGGGCACAAGTCTCCTTCTTGGATCTCTGAGAATCCCTTAACTACAAATGAAAATGTCTCTCCAGCAATTCCTACAGCAGAGGAACAGTTGTCTAGTATAGCTAAAGGTGTGAACGGCTCTACCCAGGCTCCGACCAGTGGAAAGTATTGCCGACTGTGCGACATCCAGTTCAACAATCTTTCAAACTTTATAACTCATAAGAAGTTTTATTGCTCTTCACATGCAGCAGAACATGTCAAATGAAACAATCGGTCACCTTTGGTACCTGTGTTTAGCATATTGTTCCATACAGTTTAAAGAAAGCTGTTTGAATTACATCTGGACAATCAGGAGATTTCACTATTGCTGAGTTGAAGACTTAAAGGTGTAATTTCATTACAGTCCATTAGTAAAGTGTATTATTGGTGCCATTTTCAAAAATATTAATTTATTTTACCAGCAGTATTCATAGCTGTAGTTATGTTATTTTTTATTTAAAAACTTTATATTAAAGTCATTTGTAATGTTATTGTATAGTTATTGTGTAGCACATATGGTTTGCACTGTATAGTAGATTTTAAAGAAAATAGTCGCAAACAATACAGAAAAGCATTTTAGAAATAGCTTCAAAAGCACTTGTGTATCCTGATTTTTTTTCTTATATGCTGTTGCAGATATATGTATATGCTAAAATATAACTTGCAAAGAAGTTTCAACTATGCTGTAAAGTTCGCCTTAAAATTTCAATTTTTTTGAACAATTGGGCTCAGTTTGCACTTTATATTTTAGCAGATACAGTACCTTAGTCATTAGGCTTTGCATTTGTATGTAGCAGTATGTTTCTGTCCACTTTCTTAATCTGAAACGTACGTTAAATGAAGATGGCATTTTCTTTCTTGTATAGTACTTGTATTTTCTTTCGCTGATGCATCTCTGTCTCAATTTTTAAACCTTTGCTGTTAAATGCAATACTTTATAAAGAATGAACAAAATTACTGGAAGCAGTATTGTAAGAAATGAGGTCATATCAATCAGTTTTATCTTTTGAAAGGCACAGTCTAAAACAAAACCCTAAACTCAATGCTGCAATTATGAATCTAATTCATATATAAGATATATTTAAATATAAGAGTAGCAATACTGCAACTGGTGATCACAAAGATAATGTTCTACTTCTGATAGAAATAATTTCTCAACAAATGTTGTTACTATGCATGTATATGGATGGAATAAAATTCCAGATCATTGGACAAGTTTGGCAGTAATTTCTTTATTATTTTTTTTTTAATTTTGTTTTTCAAGGTGGATTTAGAGCTCACAAACTATAAAGAAGTTCTTAGGAACAGGCTAACATTGCCTTTTCTTCAGTGGAAGCAAATGTTCAAAGAGACAATTACAAAGGATGCCTCCACTTCCAGTGAGTCCCTACTGACAGGTCACTAGTGCAACTGGGTCTAAGACTGCCTAGTGAACTAGAACTTAAAATGTGAGGGTCTGAAACCAGGAAGGCTGTTCTCTTTACTGGTGCCAAGGCACACATACTTCCCTGCAGTATCTCCCTCTGTCAAAATCAGTGGAACAATCTCCTTCCTAATACCTCTGGTATGATTCTTCATGTGTTCAGTGGTCTTACATGAAAAACAAGAGCATTCATTTAAGAGAACGGCAGTTTTCTCCATTAATTCAGTATAGAACTATTAGTCAATAATTTATATTAAAATCTGAACTAATGCACAATTAATTCCATTCACTTGCAATTGTTTAGTCTCCTGTACACAGTTTTCATCAAAAAACTGATATTATAAAAATGATCTATTGATGCACTTTCATCCTACAAAATTGGAAGCAAAACCATGATCTGAATAGTTGCATAGACAGTTGTATTTTAGTTCCTATGTCAGCCAAAGAAACAACTCATAACAAGCTACATGAAAGGATGGTATTTCAGCTGAGCAGCAAGTTGGAGTCTAGCACAAGAGCATACAATGCCACTGGCTTTCATCAACTCCATTTCTGTGTAGTTTGGAACTCAACTGTTCCTTTTTTTTTATTTGTAAGGGTAGCTACATGTAATCCAGTAGCAAATATAATAAACACTTCAAAACTGTAGTTAACAATGCTGATTAGCTGGGCTTTAAATACAGGTCAAGACTGCTTAAAATTGTAGTAATTCTCACTTGAAACAAAGATAGCAGATGCATACATTCATTTCAGTAGGCCCGAAGTTGGTCCTATAGCAAAAACTTTGGATAATAACACTTGTGAAGGAGAAAAAGCATTACAATTACAGGGAGAATAAAACAGGCAAAATGTTCATAGTTATCAATTAAACATTCACTGGAAAATACACCAGGATATATAAGACTTCGCAATATTTGAAATAGATGGTACATTTTGGCCTTTTTGGTGGCAAACTTTATTTTGAAGATTATCCATCATTCAATAATGGGTTAAAGAACTAGGTGAATACATTTGGATTGAAATAACCTAATTCTGAAAGATCCACATGCATAGATGAAAATTTTTTAGGTGCAGCTGGTCAGAAGGCCATAGGTTGTGTAATTTACAATCGCTGAGCTCTAGGGGTGTGTTTAGACAGTGAGAAAGTAAAGGAAAATACCAGGGTTAAAGTGAATACCTAGTTGAAAAGTGATGCTGAAAGGGAAAAGTCTTATCACAAACAATTTCTGATCCAGAAATGCTGAGGGTTCCTGATATATTCCAGAGGTAAATTAAAGCCTGCCATGCTGCGTTATATTCTTCCCACTGCCTAGTCCAATTTTCTTTCACATAACAAAATAATTCTGCTGGCATTTTCTCTTTATAAATCATCTATTTGGTTGACTGCTTCCATTTTTACAAGTTCAAAACAAGCACAACCTGTTCATTTGTGGGTACAGAGTTACTCAATTGTAAGCACATTTTATATATTTTACTCACTTCCCAGGAACAGATGACAACTCTGACACGTGCTAAACCCCTAAGTTATACCATCACACTCTCTGAAAATAAAGCTGTATACAAGCTAGGTCAGTAGCAGATACTATCATTTGATTTTTTTATACATTTGTTAAAAATAGAAAGCATTTTTAAAAAAGCTGCTCACATAGCTGGGTTCAGGATAACTTTATAGACAGTTTTCAATTGTTTCACTTTCTTTATTGCACTCATTTTTTAATTTGCTTATGTAAAATAAGAGCAAAGATGCATCGACCAGTCAGGAATCTCTCTCTAGTCTCTTAAACCAGTTTGCACAATACTGGCCTAATCCCAGCTGGGGACTTGAAACACATCTACATTTAAGTCATAAGTATTGTTTACAGGAATAAACTACTTAAATCTGGTTTTTAACTAAGGAGTTATTTGTGTTCTCTTCAGATTATATTGACAAGTTTGTCCAAAGTGATGAAGTGCCTGTTGCTAAAAGCTTCTCTTCCCAAGTCCTTCTTTTAGATTTTTGTAGGTTTATTAATTATTTATCAAATCACCTATGCAAAAGGAGTCCATCCTTAGTTAGTCTTTAACACCTGGAATTCAGCAGGAAACAGAGCACCTCAGTTAAATGGTTTGGATCCGTTAATCCCTGTCAGCTGGTGTCAGTGAATAAATCTTTGGGGCTATGGGGTGAACAGCTCAGCAAAAGGCATTAAAATATTTCCTGGGTTTATATTACAAAAAATAAAATTGCTCCACATGAAAATATTTAGAAGAGCTGGTTCCTGCCTAGCTCCCTGTGTATTGATTGCCTGCAGTTTTGCATTCAACTTTTGGGCTTTTAAAGGACGCTTTCCTTATTCGCAAAACATCCCGTCCACAGGCAGTGCTCAGAACTAAAGTTTGGCCACATCCCTGTCTGCCTCATTTATTTGTTTGTACCCCAAAATTCAGACTCTGAAAGGGCAGTTGTGAGTCTTCATTCATACCACATTCATACCACAATCTTCACATTTTCCACAGAACCATGATGATTTTTAGCTTTGTAGAAGAAAAGCAGTAAAGCCTATTGCTACAAACTGATGTCTGCTTGTCTTGAAGTAATTGTAATAATGTTAGGATGTTCTGGTGACATCTCATTATTACAAATAATCACAAAACTACATCATAGATATTTGCTGTGGAGCCACTCAGTCTCTCACTTCTACTAGAGAACTATGGACTATGTTCATTGTCTACACTGACTGCAGGAATGTAGCAGTCATATCCTAAACATAATCAAGAGTACATGTAAGGTGATTTCTCCCTTGTACAATAAACACTGCACCACTGGCAAATGCAGAAGGAAAAAAATAACAACTAAAAACCCTGATGTAGAAATTAAAAAATTATTTCCAGCACCACCATCAAGATGAGGTGTAGGTGGGCTAATTCACTTAGAATGTACATCCATAAGCTATGAACCAGAAGCCACTCTAAAACAATGGAACTGAGATGGAGCTCTGAGCAGCCTGGAAAACCTGGCTTAAACAAAATTCCATGGTGAATGTAATGGGAAAAGGGTGGTGTGGGATAATCTTATTGAGGGGCAAAGAAGATAAGGAAAAAGGAAAGCAGTACTTTGTTAATCCCAAGAGTGTAGTATGGGTGCACTGATGGCTGCAGAAGGCAGCAGTTACAAGGCAGCAGCACTAGAAAAACACTACATATCGCAGGAGGCCTGTTGAGAGAGGCTAAATTACTGATGAGACAAAATCCTTGGAAGATCACTCCCAAATTCTAAATGTTGCCAATGCAAAGGTTCTGGCTTCTGGTGGTCTCCTTTTCCCCAAGGCTGACAATGGGGAAGAGAACCACAACTCTTTTGACCTTCCAGGTCACCTTCACAGCTGGCACGTTGTGTTACCTCGAACTTTGTAGGACAGACATCCACAGAACAGATATGTGTGACCCTATTGTAAATTAGAGTCAAGTCAGGTACCCAGGTTTCAGCTGTGTTAGCTTGTGAGCACACCTGGTCCCTCCACTGAGGTTTTCCACAGAGGTCACTGACAGTGCTTCAAATCCAGACCACTTAGAACCACAGCAAAATGAACTAAAATAACATTGGTGGCACTTATGTATGGAGTAAAACAGAGCATGGGGAGGTGGGCAGAGAATCTGCAGCCACACAATTAAAGTTTCTGCGTAATATAGCAGCATGAGACGAATGAATTGTGACTGCAAGGGCTTTTATGCTGGGGTAAAGAGACAATTGTGATTCTGACAATTTCAACTTTTAAATACGTGGGTTTTTTTACTATATACACACACATTGATGTATAAAACATGCACAGAGAGATGAGAATGTCCAAAACAGGGAGACAATCTACACTAGATTAAGAGATTAGATTGAACACCTGAATAAGGTGATTAGACAAATCCTTTGTTGCAGAAGTAATAGCCAGACCTCATTGCATAGGGAAACTGGCATGGTTTGGTGAATGGAGAATGCATGATACATTCATTCATATATAAATTTAAATGTCCTGGCAAAATTGCTCTTTCCCCTTTCTGCTCTCAGTTGCTTTGAATGGGCTCCAAACTCTCAGCTGCTTTGTGCAGGTCCCAAGCCAAGGAATTTGTTCCTACCTACCAACTCAAGGCCCTCACACCCATTTTTTTCCACCTGAAAACTCAGCTGGTTTTGTAACTGTCTTGTTTTGTTTTCTGTTGCAGGAGTTTTTTTAGCTCTTTACCTACCTTGAATGATTCAAGGTAGAGGCAGGTGAAAGGATTCACCTGAGCTGGTGTATTGGAGAATGTGGTAATCTCCATCACTGGAGACATGGAGTCACCTGAGAACTCCTGGAAAGGAGGCTTACATGCACTCAGATGTACTCATCTCAGTTGAGACCCCTTGTTAGGACTTTTATATCCCTCACCACATCTTGAAACTCACTTGTCTCTCAGTGCTAAGCAGCCTACCCAGAGACTCAGTTGGTTGTCTGCTTTGGCTTAGAAGTATTTCCCTACAGGAAAACTCCATGAAGGAATATGTTGGACACACACTTTGAATGGAACTATTGGTAATTTTACTACTCGCTGTTGATATAATAACCTAATATTCCCAAAGTGGGGGCTGTACTCCTCAGTAGTGAGGTCTGGTCATTTCTTAGGAATGTCAGGAGAATACCAAGCCTTACATACGGGCAGCTAAAGGGACAGAGGGAAGACAGCATCCACTGTGTTTCTCCTCCCATGTGAGTTATTCTGCAAAACAGACAGAAAGCCTTTGGCACACAGAAGGGGCAAGAAGGACTTTAAGGACTGTAATGCAGGGAAAGGATTTGTGGCTTCTGGCCTCAAGGTGGTTTCTGTCTTTTTACATTAAGTAGACAATGGGGAAATGGCCTATCAGAAACCAAGGCTTATCTTCAGTGTTAGAAAACTTGACCTGCAGCGTGCTTTTGTAAATTATATCAGAAATCATTTTCCCTTTTATGAGAAGTGTTGTTTTGTGTAGGTAACTTTTATATTAGGAAAAAATAAGTTGGAACGGTTTGCAGAAGTTTTTAATATACTATAATGTTATTGAAATCTGTAGTATCACTAAAATACATGCAAAGCTTTAAGGCAATTTATGGAGCTAAAAGTAATAATTATATAAAAGATGTGGACATGATTTCACTTATTTGAACTTCACTGTGCTAGAGGGATTCATTGTCACTTTGTGACAGCCACGTCAAGGAAAAACAGTCTCTGCTCTGCAAGAACTTTCCTCATCCATAACATTCTGCATTCTTTATTCTTGTAACATCAAAATATATCATAGTTTATGTCTGTTTGATAATGACATTCACAATACAAAAATAATATTTATATAAAGCATTCAGCCTGAAGATAACTGTTACATCTTCCTGACACAAAACTGCTGTGTATACTTGCCAACCATGTATTAAAGTTAAGTGATAATATTACTTTGTGCATTTGCTCTAAGTTCATGACAAGCATAATTAATACCAATAACTAGCAAGGTGAAAGTGGGATTCATTCTTAGGTGATAAAAATGTCAGTTTTCTTTCCCAAACAACAAATTCCAAAACTTTCTTATCACCAGATAAGATTAAAAAGAAAAAATGAAATGTTGTACAACTTTGTCCAGTGACACTTATGAACCATTACTCTGGGCTGTGGAAGCATCACTGGTGTAGACAAGCACAGTTCAAGAACCTTCTACTGGTGTTCAGAACCAGCAGTGAAGTGAGAGATGTGATCCAGGCTCAGATAAAAACATTACTTGTTTCATTACAGTAAATAGTTTGAATCAGAAAGTAGCATTCTGAAAACAGGAATTACCCTGCTATCTGAATTTCTCTTAGAAATGGAGATGAGTTAAAGTTAGTACTCAGCTGAGTATCAAAACCTCTTCTCTCCACAGGATTACCCACTGCTGCTAACAAATCACCCATAAAAATGCAGGTCAGGCATTTGGAACCTACATCTAATGCTTACAAAACTCCCATTGAAATGAATTATGGAATCGCTCACTCCAGTTGCAGTGCCTACAAGTAGATAAAAGAGAATATGTCTTTGTGACCTTTATACAGGTTCTGCTGCATTTATATATTATACAAACATCTTATTTTGTATGTGCTACCACTGGCTGTGGAGTAGAAACCACTACCTCCTCAAAATTTTAGAGGGGTAGAGCTATGTCCCAAAAAACTCAATGTCACAGAATGGCTGAGCCTGCCAGGCACCTGTGGAAATCACCCAGTCCAACTCCCCCACTGCCCAAGCAGGGTCAGCTATGACAGCTTGTTCAAGGATGTGGCCAGTTAGGTTTTTTAATACTTCCCAGGACAGAGACTCTACAGCCTGTCTGGGCAACTTATTCCTGTGCCTGCGGTTGTTCCTCTCCAGGAGCAGGACTCTGCACTTTCCTTTGCTCAACACTATGAGATGTCTCGGTCCATTTCTCCAGCCTGTCCAGATCCTTCTTTGTGGCAACACAGCCACCTAGTCTGTCCAACACTCCCCCCAGTTTTTTGTCATATGCAAACTTGTGGAAGGTACATGATGTGCCAGCATCTAGGTCATTGATGAAGATGATCAGCAGTATTGGCTCCAGTATTTACCCCTTTAGAACACCACTAGTCAGCAGCTGAACTTCATGCTGCTGATCCCAGCTTTACCAGCCCAGCAGTTCAACCATTTTTTAATCAACTTCCCTGTCCATATAGCTAGCCCATATTCCATCAGAATGTCTACAAGGATATGAAGAGAGACTGTCAAAAGCTGTGCTGAAGTCAAATAAATAGGATTCACTGCCTTCCCCTATTTACTCCATTTTAGAAGCTCCCCAGGTTAATACTGTCCCTGCCCGGCTCCGTGGGGTCCCACGTGCCCCCACAGACACACGGGTGGGTTCAGGAATATAATCGGTAGCAAAGAGTCAAGAAGGGTATTTGCGTGTGCTCCGGCAGGAGCACTTATTGCTTCTATGCTGTCAAAGGTTGCAGAGGCAAATACCAACATGATCCTGAAGCTCACGGGTTTATCTGGGGTCGGGGGAAAGGCGGGACTAGGGAATGGGGACCAATGGGGAAGCTCTGGGGGAGTGACAAGGAGTACAGGCTGACAGCCAACTGGGGAATTCAAACTGGGAGAGATTAACCCTACCGATTAACCCTACCTGTGCATCCTGGGAAAAGCCTTTTTGGTCATCCTAACAAGGTTGTTCTTGTGGTACTAGGGACTTGTCTTACTGAGCACTCTCTGTCTCTTATAATGTATGTTCCCCAGCCACCACACCAGGTCAGGCACGATTTCTTCTTCATAAATCTATGCTGACTACTCCCAGTAACCTTCTTGTCTTTTATTTGCCTGGAAAGGGTTCTCAGGATTATTTGCTTTTATCACCTTCCCAAAAGATCAAGGTGGAGCTCTAACCCGTAGTTCCCTGAATCTTCCTTCATGTCTTTTTGAAGATGGTAGTGACATTTGCTTTCTCTTGGTACTCAGGAATCTCCCCTGGTCATTATGACCTTTCATTGTTAATCAAGAATGGACTCACAGAGACACCAGCAACTCCCTCAGCACTTGCTGGTGCATCCCTGTAGGTCACATGGAATAAATATGTCCAGTTTATTTCAATATTCGCTGTCATGATCCTTGCCCACTAGAACTAGCATTTTCTTGCTTCAGGGCCCTGTGATTCATGGCTTTCTAGTGAAGATGGAGGTAAAGAAGGAATTGAGTACCTCTGCTCTTTTCACATTTTCACCAAGTTCATTATCCCCTTCCCTGTTGAGCAGCTGGCACACTTTTCTCCTAGTCTTTGCTGCTGACAGACCTGCAGAAGCCTGGCTTGTTGCCCTTCACAGCCCTCACCATGTTCAACACAACGGTCTGACAATGTGCACTTGCAGCCCTGAAAGCCAGTTGTGCTCTGGACTGCATCAAAAGCAGCATGGCCAGCAGGGCAAGGGAGGGGATTTTGCCTCTCTGCTCTGCTCTGGTGAGACCCCACCTGGCCACCAAGATGATCAGAGGGATGGAGCACCTCTCCTACAAAGACAGTCTGAGAGAGTTGGGGCTGTTCAGATGGAAGAGGAGCAGGCTTTCAGGAGGAGTGATCTTTCAATACTTAAAAAGGGTTGAAGGAAAGAGTGACTTTTTACCAAGGCCTTCAGCAACAGGACGAGGGATAAACTGAATGAAAGTAGGTTTAGATTAGATATTAGGAAGAAATTGTTTACTGTGAAGTGTGTGGGGCACTGACACAGGTTGCCCAGGGAAGCTGTGGATGCTCAGTCCCTGTAAGTGTTCAAGGAGAGGTTGGATGGGAGTAAATTAGTCTACTGGGAGGTGCCCCTGCCTATGCCAGGAGTGTTGGAACTAGATGATCTTTAAGGTCCCTTCCAACCCAAGTCATTCTATGATTCTATGAACTTCAGTTGGACCTTGTCCATAGCCGTATGAAATTGCCTACATTTCATTTTTGTTTGGCAGGTCTTCATGCTCTTGGGCATCTTCATAGGCTGACTGTACTTTTTTCACCATGAATGTGTTGTCAGTTGCAATAATGGAAATCCAGAAGAGTTTTTCCAGGGATCAGCAAGACTTCCTGGGATATCAGTAGCATAACTGAAAGCAGCAGCAGGCCTACAGGCTACATATATAGTAATTGTTTCAGAGCCTTCAAAATTGTTGTGTTTAAAAATAGTGGGTCCCAGAGCCAAAGTGTATAGTTGCCTGTGGCATCTATTCTACCCTGTCTCCCACTAAGCTGTCATGTTAATTTTCAAATTTCCTCCTCCAGTATTCTTGGTAACACCACCTTTTTCTCCACATTTTTCCTTTCTCTCTTTCCCCCCGGTTCCAGTTTCAGCTTGGCAAAAAATGTGTATATAAGAAAAATACAAACTAATTTGCAGTGAGGTGAGCAAAACATTCAGATCTTAACACTGCTAAACTTGGAAAAGTTTTAATTTAAATTCAGACTAGGACATCAGCCTATCTTTGCCATCATATCCCAAGCACATCTGGCAAAATATAGAAGTTCTTGGGAGAAGGGCAATTTTGGCTCAGTGAGGATGAAGTGATTTTTCTCCAAGTGTTGGAATTGTTGATTTTCATTCAGACTCTAATCAATTAATTAGTTTGCTTTGGGTTTTGTATCACCTGCTCATCAGAAAGGAAATTTGATTTTTAACTTATATAAATTTAGTCTGGAACTGATGCCTTAGGATTAAGGTTTAATATTTTTCAAATCCCGTGCTGCTTTAGTCTGTAACTCTAAAACTCCATAGCCTGTTAGCTACTGTTCTCCCATTCTGGTTAGACATAACAAATCCTCTCTGGGCCTGGACTCAAGGACACCTTGCTGTCCCAGGCCCCGAAATATGTAAATTAAGACTCTGGAAAGGTGGCAAAAACTTGGGGTAATGACATCATTACCTGAAACTCTAATTGGAGAATTAACCCTTGATATGCAAATCAAGGGTTTATCAATAGACCAAGGGTCTATCAATAGACCAAACTTATAAAAATGTGAAAAACTTGTGTGTACAAGTTATACACCACAGCAGTGGTGTAGCCCTAGGGCTCTGTAGCCATAGTGTACCTTTATTGAAGGCCCTTCAATAAATACCCGCTTTTATTCTCTTAATCTTGTCTAGCCTCTGTTTTCAGGTAGCCACTCCAAGGCATCAGAACAGTTATTCTAGAGTTGTGCTCACCTAATAGGAATGCAGTGAATACAGAACCCAAACTGAAGATCTGTCCATCCACATTTATATTACAAATGAATGAATATAGATCTAGTAATTTTTCACTGAAAATAGCTGCAGTAAGTAATCATGCTGTTTTTCATTTATCATTAATCAGACTAGATTCTCCTTTCAGTTTCACCAGAACAAAGTAAGTAATTTATTCTAAATTGCAGCTGGAGTTACTCCACATTTTTTCTAATGCCACTGAGAACAGAATATGTCCCAGAAACTGCTGTTAGCTTGTCTAATTCATACCTCATATTACCATCTTCATAAGAACTCCTTTTAAAAATAATTTTAAAACAATGAAAGAGCTTGCTTTCACAGGCATTTTGGGTGAAGCTCAGCTACCATTGTATAACCATCTAATTTTGGAGCAAGTAACCTGCACCATGTTGAAAGGCCAATTACTTACAGAATTGCTACCATTAAAGGAGTTCTCTGAGTCTGTTCTTCTCTGAAATATATATATGACAGCTGAAATCCCATCTAGATGACAGTTCATGACTCTTACCAAGAGAATGATTTTGTTGAGAGCATAAGAGCATAACCAGTGTTTGAACTACATAACATTTAATTTTTCCCTGGAGTACTGCAGGGTTATCCACAGCAAGGAGAGTGTGTGTGCCTGTGGGACTTGACACTAGTTATCACATACATGATAGCACTCTTAATGGCGCATCTTAAGAATTCACTTCTTTGGGAAGCAAGATAGATCTAAGTGTCTGCTCAGGCCTGATTCCCCAGCTGGTGAAGTCCTCTCCATCTAATGGACTCTCAGATAAGAAGAAAGCAGACATGGAAAAATGTCATCTCACCATCATGGCTTTGATACAGTCAGTGACTCCAACAGTTTAAATCCCCCTCAGACCATATAAGAAGTACCCCTTCATATCTTCTCTGACAAAAACTTCAAAATCCTGCTCCAAAGATACAGTAAAGGCTTCCTCAAGTTCCAAGACCATTGCCTTCCCAATCTTAAGGGTTGACTAACCAATTTTTATACATCCATAGCTGTGTTCTTCACAGCAAAAATTGTGCTTTAAGAAAGTATGAAACTGCTTTTTAGTTTACAGGGTATATGAACACTCATGTATAATTTTTGTCATCAGCTGGTCTCCAGTTCTCTGGAAGCACCATTGGAAACATTTTCTTTCCTCAGAGCTATATTAAAATATTTTTTAAACTTATTTTCAGAAGCGTCAGTGGTGCTTCTCAAGAAGCAAAAGTGAGATGGGGCACTTATCCTGTTCTCTTTTCAGAAGAAGGCCTAAGAAGTAATATCCAATTTGAAAATATCTAGGTGATGTCCATGTAAATTGTGGGAACTCACAAGAAATATGTTTTCTTTCTGCACTACTCTGAAACTATCAAAGGTTTCTAAGACCTATTCAGTGCCCCTCAATTGCAGTTCATTCAGGAAATTCAAGTTCAGATTCAGTAGGGCTGTCTAGCTACATGATGTGATGTGCAGATGTAGATATAGGACACAGAAAATAGAGAAGCTTGGCTTTAGGGGATACAATCACTGGCACACGAAAGAGATCTCACAGGTTCAGCCATGAGCAGTTCATATCCTGAGCAGTGGACATGTTTAAAGAAAGATTATTCCTCAGACATAAAGTATTATGTGAATGAAAAGTATTGATGTTTTCCAAATTTAATAGTGGTGAATGATTTCTCTGTGAACAAATAACCTAGTTTAAACATGAAGTGCAAAAGTTATTTATCTTCGATGAATGATATTTTGATTTCGGTGCAGAGTTTTAAATATAATCATTAAAAACCAACACAACCAAACTGCAAATATATCCAGATGACAGTTCTATCTTCTATGTAACAATTTTCCGAAGGTTGAAATATTTTCAACATAAAAAGCAGAACTCTGCCATACCACCATGCAGTTCCAGATCTCTGTTCAACCTTTTGCATAACAAGAAGTCAATTTGATCAAGCCATCGTGACAGACAAATGTAATGACATACCTGCACTGCTAGTGTTTAGTATGTTTGGCAGGTGCTTATGTAGTGGTCAGACAAAGTGAAGCTCAGCATAGAGTAGAATATATACTTTATTGTAGAGTAGAATATATACTTTATTGTTGGGGTTCAGGAAAAGGTTTACATTTGAATTGCTTGCATGTGATTGCCAGAGAAAAAGCAGTACATCCTTGTGAGGTGAAATGAAAAGCCTTACTTACCAAGATTGACTGTCTGTCAATGGCTCATCCCCTAAACTTTTCCTAACAAATGTCTGAATGCCAGCTGGCATCTTGAGAAGAAGTAAAAAAGAGCTGTGAAGAAGGCAGTGAGAAGTGTCTTGAATTTGAAAGTGAATTTCAGTTTAGCAACCTCTGGGTTTTTGTTGTTGTTGTTAGACCTTTGAATGTTTTACAGTGGAAATTTTTGTATAACAGTGATGTTCAGTCTGAACATTTCCTAGACCTGAGTTGCAGATTCCATTTTCTGACTTTCCTCTGAGGAAGGGAAGCTCGTCCTGCACTAGTAGCTCAGGAAATATTTTTCTGACAGACACCAAGCAGCCTGTCTCCTACTTAACATAAAATAGATTTCTGAGTTTGAATGGTATTAGTTTCCCTGGTTGGTTATTTATAAAACAAAACAAGCAGAAAGTGTTCAGAAAACCAGTTCTGAGCAATTTTGATTCAGGTGATTTAAGTATGTTCAGAAATAAAAGCAAATTTTTTGATCGAATCAGCCAAAGGATACCCAAAGTTCTGCTCCCAGCTCTCAGCTTTCTTTGACCATAGCTATTTTATGAGTACTCTGTAATGCTTTATATACATATACACAATAAAAAATACGTACATATATATACATTCATATATTAAGCCAAATTATTCTAGACATATATTTTAGCTCTGTAAGTCTGATTCCTTAGGTAATGGTTTAAAAAATATACAAAATACCATATTTTTATTGGGAAAATCTCATAAATATCTGGAAAACAACTGGGATCTTAGGCCATATGTGACAAAGTATGCCATGTAGGTCATGCACCCAGGAAAAACAATGATCAATGCCTTGAAGTTTGTTGTTCTTTCATGTCCAGAAATTGTTCCAGGATTTTGGTCTTGTATTTCACAAAGCTAATTTCACTTCACATTTTTAATAGTTGGTGTCGACCTGAATTCCCCTTTACAGAGAAACCTCTTTAAATTGCTGAAAAAATGTCAGAATATGATGAAGAAGGTGCTCTTATCCTCCATGGTGCATACGTCTAACATGGTGCGTAGGCCATGCCCATCTAGACTGTCTGTCTCCATCAGAGTTTTAGTCAATTCCATAAATAATTTTTACTTGCCAAGCTCCCTTTCTCATCCAGTGGCAGCCTTCATTGGCCATTAAAAACTGCCACTGGAATTTGTGCTTCTCTCAGAGCACTCTTTAGACCTTTTCTTGGAAATAGATGAGGAATTCATGACTATTTCTTAGCTCTGGTAATATCAGGAAAATTTGTAATAAAAATAAGTGTAAATTATTCCCATGATGTGTCTTAGCACAGACCATACTGATTATCTGTTTTCCAGAGTGCCTGCAAGATTGGTGCAGTTACTGGCAAATGCTTCTAATCATTGTGGGTCATATGGGAAGGGAGGGGTTAATCTTTATTCTTTACAAATCGTCATGTAGATATTTTATTTTTAAAGTAAATGATGAAAAAAACCTCACATTGTACATTGTGGTTTGATCAGAAGGCCTATCAATCAGGTAATTTAGTTTCCAGTTAAAAGATAAACTAATACTGATAAATTTGCAATTTTCCCCTCATTCTTTAATCTGACTTCTATCTTTTGTGAATGACATTGGACATACATAGTTATCAAAAAATGAATATTTTGTTTATGTATATAGATTCTTCAGATTGCCCGCATTAATGACTCTTAACCTTTAAACTGATTTATAAACATGTAAGAATAAAATGTCAGCATTCATTTGTCATCTTGCAGTAAACTGTCAGCATTCGTTTCTCAGCTAAAATAGAATATCTGTCTAAGAATTTACATTAGGCTTTGTAATCAAACTAGATTAACACCAGTGCAGCTCAGCATGAAAACTTGATATCAAGCATACACGCCCCATTAATACCTTAATGTGCATTCCAGGCTACATCTCGTCATGATCTAGTGAATTCAGTAGGACTTGCTGCTGAAAAATGCGACCAACTCATGCAGTCTCTTTGTCTAACACATCAGTATAATACTGTATTGTCCTTAAAAGGGAAGGGACAAAGTTTTAAGGATAAATACTGAGCATTGGCAAGCAATGGTGTACATTCATGAAGAGGGAGAGAGAAAACTTCAGTGAATGGATCTTGGCTGTTCTTCTGTGGATCAAAAGATGAGCAAGAACATAGTCTTATTGTTGGTTGAAAGGGGACATTCCCGAGGGAGGTTTATGATATGATCCATTCAACTGGAAGGCAATCGGATTTCTGCAAATGTTCTGATAATCACTTCAGCTGAGTGACTGCTATTTTAGGCCAGTGTTTTATTTCCTGGAACAGAGCTGGAATGCTTACTGAAGTGGTAGAAGGAGCATATCCCCCCTGCATGAAAAGGAAAACCAGTGTGAATACACCCTATATTGAATTACTGTTCTGTCTTTCTTGGATGCAAAGGAAGGATCGAAATCAGTGAGCAGACACTGTTTTCATTGGTGACACCCCAAATTTCTGAACAAAATGGAGCTGGGGAAATCATGGAGAAGGATCTAAGCACCAAACTGAAGTGGTTGGTAATAGTTTTGCTAACCAGTGCCTGTTCCTGAAGGTGAGGAGAAGTGTTTCCCAGTGTGATGTTTCCCCACAGTTCACTTTCAGTCATCCTCTGCACGACAAGCCACTGTACAATGCAGAAGAATCACCAGTGTAGGGGTTAAAAGAAGCCTGTGAATGCTTTCTAGCTGAGATTTGTCTGAGAATCTGTAGCAGGATGCTCTGCCTGGAATGGGGGCAAAACAACTTGAACAATACCCAATGTGCAAGGCTACCAGTGGTGAACAGAGAAGGGGGTATCATGCTGCTTTTGGTGTTGAAGAATGCTGAAACCAGCCTAAATCATCAATTCCAAAGTTAATCATTCTGAGGAAGAGCAATGTTCCTGATGAAATACCTGATAAAGGAACCAACTAGTGATACTACTGATAAATTATTTATTGATGCTGATCTGACACAGCTGGCCTGGAGACAAATGAATGGCAGTGTCTAAAAAAGCTGAGTCCCAGTTCCTAACTTCCAACATCCCTTCTTGGAGTGTGTTCAGAGATTTCTCTCTTGAGTGAGGATGCCCCTGAAGGTTACTTTTCAAGGGAGAGCAAAAGAGATTTGCCCACATATGGGTATGGGATGAATAACAGAAATCTCTACTTGTTTTTGCTAGTTTTAATATAATTGCTTCAATATTACTTCAAAAATTGTGCACTATACTAGTTACAGCTACATATACTGTGTAATAAATGTACTGTGTAATAAATGTACTGTGTAATAAATATGATGTGTAATAAATAATTCTAAGTTTTTTAGTCTAATCATTTTCATAATAATTCCTTTATTTTGATATAAATATGTTTTGTTTGTCATCCTTTATCCTGTGGAACAAGGTTGTAAAAAGATTCAATTACATTTCTACAATCCTTTACACACAAGTCATTGACAAAGTCTGGGGCTACGATTGGATCCAGCCGCGCCCAGACTCCCCTCTGAGGAGTTTGGAAAGCAAGGGGGGTACCTTTCTGTGCCTCGTGACTCAGTGGGACATCTTCTCTAATAAACTTTGCCTGAAGCTTCCACTCTGCCCGTGACCTTTCCTGGCCAGCCGGGATCCCGCGGTGGATGCTCGGATGTTTCCTGCCGGGAGCTGGCAGGACCCAGCGCCAGCGCGGCTGTCCCGGCATCACTGCCCTCGGAATGGAGGGAACCCACCACTGCTCTGGGGGAGAAGGCATCTCATAGCAAAGATGAGAGGAGAATGTGTTTCAATCAGTGTGCTAAAGGAGAAATGTAAATGTTATACTGAAGCATTGCATTTAAATTTAAATCTTCAACAGCTAGAGTTGCAGAGGAGTGTGTATGAGGAAAGACTGGATATTTAAAGTCTTAACAGCTTTTGTTTAAAGCTATTCAGAGTATTGTAAATACATTTCATAATATTTTATATTGTTTACAGTGTTTTCTGTGGGTATGTAGCATTTGCTTACTCAGAAACTGTATAGAATTCTCTGTTTGAAGGCAATGGAGAGTTGTTAACATTTATTTATCAGTGTTTTACATACCACCATTCCTGATTTTTAACTGTGTAATGGTTTCTCAAAAGTCAAAAAAGAATCCGGACTTAAAAATTAATACAAAGTTTTGCTATGGGAAAATTGGGTCTACAAAGAAAAGCACAATATTACCTCAGTTTCCCTACCATGTAGCACAAGTATTTCCAAGTATTTAGTCTCAAGTGTATTTGGCATGTTTTAAATACTGATTTTTCCATCAGTCAGACCTTCGCCCCCGTGGTGAGATTCTGGATATTTGTCCCCGTTGCTTCCAGTGGCAAGAAGTCCAGCTGCTGCCACCTTTGATGTAGCCACACATCTTTACCAGAGTCGGGTAACTGGGCACTGCAATTCACCTGGGCATATACAGCCTTGCTGCCCATGGATCTTTACTCAGTCAAAAGAAAGAGCACTGCCTCCTGCATGGCCAGTGCTAATGCACATGGATTTTTATTTGTCCTTCAGCCAAAGCTAGGGCTGACCAGAACAGGTTGGTTATTTTGAAGAAATATAACATTTTCTTTAGACAATTACCCAGATTTTTTATTCAGTCAGTATAAACATTGGAGTTGCAGAAGTTATCTCATAAGTATTATATTCATGCTACTTTCTCCTCAATGCCTGTCATGATCCTGTTTCATCAATTTTGCTTAGAAAAAAGATAGTGTTGTGTAGAGCTTTCATATTCTGATGTCAGGTTTCACATTTGCTCACAGAAACGAACTTCTGATCCTGGACTTCCCTCTTCTGGCAGTTCAGTGTATTCTTCAGACTACTGTGACTCAAATACCATGTGACTTGGGTGGTCAAACATAGCTAAGTAGTGTAACCTTAATGATGTGTGTTGAACACTCCATCTGAAAGTATTAAGTGAGAAGAAAACTTACTTCAAATTTGTTGAGCAAATTAAAGTAATGCTGACAAATGTGGCATATTTCTGCATACAGATATTCTTCTTTATCCTTTATTGATTCGGTATTGATAGATCATATTGGTAAAGGTAGCTTTCCAGAATATATTTGCTATATTCACAAATCATTTTATTAGAGAAAAATATTTTTCACAATTAGCTGAATCCCCCTCACTCCTAATGTAGCACTCCTGACCATGGGCAGATTAGTGTGAAATTTAATTTGTGCTAATCTGTCCAAGACCGAGGAAGCACAAAATATATTTTACGCAGTGTTTACTCACTTTACCATATATAGATAAATGCATGAGTGACAAATCATGCAGCTTCAGGTTTACTGGAGTGAAAATCTATAGTGCCATTAGGCCTGGATTTCATTATTTCATTTTTGTTGCCATGGGAAAGCGAGGACTGGGCTCATATTCTTAAGCAAATATATAAATGAAAATCTGTAAAGTTTTAAAATAGGTTTAGACATATCAATTTATATCTACAGAGTAGATGTAAGTTTTCTGCTATTTTCACAAGGGTTATGTAGAAAGTATTCTTTCTTTTTTTCCTTCGTATAGTATTAACAATATTTTAGATAACTTAGATGAGTAGATCTCTTCGGAGGAAAACTATTAAAAGCTGCAGATTTTGTGATGGAAACTAAGAATAATTTGCTGCATGAACATGTGAAAATAGCTGCTCTTCCATTTTTGGCTGCAGTAAGAGTGCTGCTGGCTTTGCAGGCTCTTGTTGCAGGAATCAGTTCTGAATCAGCTTTACCGTGGTGAAACCAGATGTGTGAGTGAGCCCGTTCATGCACCAACTTTAGTGTCTTCAAAGAGGGCTGCAAAAAAGTTGTTACTACTCAGACATTGCAAAGCTCTCTCAACAATTCTCACATGGTTTGAAACTACATGCTGTGTATCCCCCCCCAAAAGCTTGCAAAACAGTGAGATGAATGCTAAAATGTGACACAGTTTGAGAGTTATTTATAAATGATATTTGGGATCATGTTTGCTGTAAAAGCAAGGGCCATTGAGTAGCTTCCAAGAGTTGTTTGGCAGTTACTCTTTTTTTTCTTTTAAATGAATTTTTCTCTGTGATTTATATTTATGGCCAAAATGGAATTGAGTATGTTTCCATTAGGAGCCTGGCAGGGTTCAGCCCCTGTTATGTTATCCATGGACAACTCTGTCACTAATTTACTGATGCAATATAGGAAAGCAAGGCAAGGGTTGTGGGATCTGCAAGCAGAGGCAGGGATGCTCAGGGTGGAAAAACAGGTGCCCAGTATTTCTGTGAATTTGGGCATATTTCTTTAGGATTAGATCCAAATTGGCCAAGCAGTATATTGTGAGAATTTACTCACTGTGTGATTTGCAATCTGCTGTGGAAGTGCTTGCAAAAGGCTGCACTGGGATGTCCCACAAGGACTTTACGTTGCATAAGTGATTCAGTCTGATCAACACGAACTTCCTGACAGATGGAAGCAAAATCCTTATTTTTTGCAGCTAGCTAAATTCAGAGGTAAAACATCTTCAGTTTTGTAGGTACTTTAAATGCTTGGTTGTGGAGCGATTTCAACAGGATAAGAGCAGTTTGCATTTGGTCTTTTACAAAGGCAGATTTTGATGGGGTTTATGCAGCAAATGTTCTTTCCTTGTATTTGCTGCTCTCTTTTATGACTCCCAGTGTCCACATGTGGCTGTTAATCACACATAGCCAATATACAGGTGGCCAAGCCTTTTGTTGGCAGACTGCAGCTGGATCCTGTTTGTTTTTTGTAACCAAACATAAACAATGTACCACTACGCATTGAAAACCTTTGCTGCTATGGTTCAGCAGTTGAGCTAAAACATTAAAAAGCTGGAGTGGCAATGTGTTGCAAGGTCACTTGAGGAAAATAAAGCATTCTGTAAAACATTCATACAGTTCAAAAGAAAATATGTGTATTTTGAAATTGGACAGAACCCTTGTAGTTAATAGTCATTATTATATATGATTTATTGATCGTATAAAACCCTAGAATTACGGTGTGTTTTTATAACAGGTCTGTACCTCTTACTGTGCTAGGCAACTGAGTCTCCTTGTGAACATCTCCAATTCAAATATTCATTTGATTTTCAAACTGTTGAAAAGAATTTTGATTTCTCAAACCCAATCTGTTTAAGAACCAATAGACTTCAGGTCTAATTCAGCATTAAAAGTGCCTTTGCCTTCCCTGCTGAGGTCCTTGATACTTCCCTGCCTCCCTAATACCTCCTCCTCCTCAGTTTATGGGCTGAGTTTTTTTTCCATGGCGTGATGCCCTTTAGAGGCTAAAAGCCAAGATTTAGTTGGAAATTTCTGTGTTTGTCTTAGAAAAGGATTTTGTCCATCAAGGGAGATGTGTGGCCAATGCACACCTCTAACCTGAAGAAGTCAGCTTAATAACTGAAAAATTTTAAAGCTAGGCATTATGCAACTGTGTTTTTCCTCTCCATCTTCCTAACCCCAGTCATGTCCAATCCAAATGTGGATTACTGTTCTCTTGTCATCCAAAATCCTCCTTGCCTCCTTATCTCATTCAGGTACCCTTGGAAAAATCTGGCATGCCAGACCTAGCAAGCAGCAAAGAAAAGATTGCAAATACTTCCTCTTTGGGATGTATTTCCTGACAGTGTTGCTATTGACCTAACTCAAGAGAATAGTGAGTGATATGATAACAGAGTCAAGCATTGGTATTCATAAAATTATTACAAGCAACTAGTCTTTCACAACTAGTTCTGTCACTAGAAAAAATCAAGCCATTCTTAGAAGTGTTCACAGATGTTGGCTGGCTTCTAAAACAGATTTTAACTGCCTCCACTTGGTTACTAATACACAGAAATCTGAACAATACTTTTGACAGTGAAAGAGACTCAAATATATCTTTTGGAATGTGCAGGAAAGGACAATGAACATTCAAGCGACACAGGAAGTTCCTAGACTGCCTTATGCAGAAGTGCACAAAGGAAGATCAAAGGAGAAATGCAAGTATCCTCTTCTCATGGATTTTTGACAACATTATATCCTGGTCAAAGCTCAGCAGCAGTTGAACCTCAGGATTCTGGTCACTCTCCTGTTACACTGATTAAAGAGATCAAAAATGTAAACTAGATCAGAATTTTTCCTCTCTGGATTGTCAAGTAATTTGCACATACCTTTTACATTTTTCAAGCTATCACGATGCTGATAAGAGCTCTCAGTGAAAACACCCTCAGTTACATCTATTCTGTTTTATTCTTCACCTCTCAAAACTATTTTAACCTCTTTCTCAAGTTCATTCAAGAATTGGGCCCTAAAATTATTTACAATAACTCACTCCCTGTGTGTGAAATTTGAAATTACAGTTCAAATCACTTTCTTACTCCTCTACACAGAAAATATATGATACTCGTGCTTACACATTGCAGACCCACACTCCCAGTTGCAGCTGGCATTATAGATTATAGATTATTATCTGTGCCTTTTTACAAGGTCATCCATTCCTTTCTTGTTGCTTTATGAGTTCTTCTGCTCTTGTCATTTTAAGTGGTATCATGTCTATCGATCATCATCTTCATGTCTTCAGTTTTCATGTCAGTCTCTTGCTGTCTCAAATTGAAGCTTTAAAAATTCTTATCCTGTGCAGGCATTGTAACTGGAATCACACCTAACCTATTACAACTGCCATAATATCTTCCACATGATTACTGTAAGTACAGTACATCTGATAGGATCTGGAAAGTGAAGTAGAGACTCTGTAGTCAATAGTGACTTCTCTGCTGCCATTGGACAACATTTTATCTTCCCAGGAATTATTATCATCAAGGGAATCTAAATGCCTCAAAAATGCAATAAAAACTAAAACCTGTCTGCTGATTGTTTTTATGCATTTCACCTCTAAGTATTAAACCTATGGATTTCCTGAGGAAAATTTTTGATGCATTTGAATTATTTGGCTTAATAAGGAGAAGATGAAAACACCTGACATCACCAGAACAATCACAGTAAAATTATACCATTGTTGTTTTTATGTATTTTGATCACTTCTGTGAGTTACATGGACTTAAGCTAAAGCAAAATCAACTTTCTAGCATTTTGTGTCTTATTTGTAGCAGAATTGCATAAGAGGGTCAAACTCTTCTTCCCTTTAGCCATCCCTAACTTTAATTTAAAGGCAACTAAGTTATCAGAGAATTATTTAGGTTGGAAAATACCTCAATTAAATGTTGCAGAAAGGCAAATAAAGGTTTAAATTCATATAACAGCTTTTAAAGTATTAAAAAGATCTGTGCATTAATAGTATCCATATTAGCGGATATTTACTGTACTGATAAATTGTTCTGTCAAGGCTGAGTTCAGAGCTGAATTGAAAAGCTTGAACATTTACAGTGCAACTAAGCATTAACACATCACCAAAGCAGAAACTTGGATAGTTGAGGTTACAAACTGAAAAGATTAAATGTGCTTTAAATCTCAAAAAAATATCTATCATACACTATTGATATTTTCAATTGTTCCAGATGCATTTTTGCTTTATTTATTGCTAATGACTGTCATTTAAAAGAGTGTAAAGAACTATTTCTATAATAGTTTTTATGCATATATATTTAATGACATCAAATTCTGTGCATCTGTAGTTTTTTCTAGAGTATAATCTTGTAAGTAGGTCTGTACACGTTGTGTGATTAAAGTAATTTGTATATTGAAGATACATTCCACTTCAAACATTAATCATTTTAAATATAGGTGAAAAGTACCTCACAGCCACAGCTTTACGTCTAAACCAAGCAGAACCCGTTTAAGGTCGAGCCATGTCCCACAACGGCTCTTTCTTTTCAGCTACCAGCATGTTTCCTGGCAATTTTAGACCATGTTGACTTACTTTCTCACAGGCAAATTTGAGCATAATTTGATCTTCATGGCATTTACTGAACAACTAGAATGATCAGCATCCTGAACAGTGCAGCATCTTAATGAATTCTAAAATAAGACACCTAGAAATCAAAATAAAAATGTTCCTAGAAACCTTCTGAGGCAGAGATATAAAGAAAGCCTCATGTAATTTTTGTGTTGCAAAAGATACAACATTTATTTTTATATTTTGAGAACTTTTATCCCAGTGGAAAAAATATAAGGCACAAATAATCTGATATTCAAATCCTTCTGTTTTGACAACACACTAATCTTTCCTAAATTGAAGACAAATAAAATAGCTATGCCTGTGATTGTGACAGCATGACACATAAGACCATGAAAATTTTGGAGAAGAAGATTTTTAACTTCGGTTCTCTCTGATCTTCTATGTTAACATCTCTAGGTGGTTGCATATTTAATTATATCCCTTATGGATTAAAACGGTAATAGCACACCTCCCCAGTCTGCTGCAATAAATACTTTTGTGTCCTCAAACACCTTGATACAACTGCTTTCCAGCTGGTTGCCAAAAGTGAGCTGGTAACTGGCTGGGAGATCATTTCTTCACTCCGGGTATCATCAGATCATATATTTTTCTCCTACCTTCTTAATAATGTTAATACCTCTTGTTTTAGTAGTTCAACGGTTCGTAAACAAGGTGCTTTTTTCTTCACTAGCTGTCCAGATTTATGACAAATTATGCGTCTACATGAAAACAGAAACCAAAGAGAAAATATAAACTAGTTATTAACACAATTAAAATTAGGACCCTAGCATACATGTATACTGAGTGTTTAGAAATTCATAAAATATGTAAATAATTTCTGTAGGTTGTCAGACTTTATTTTATAGGGTGTCCCTACCCTTCTCTTCACATTCTTGTCAAAACATTATCATCTCAGGCTTGCTGAAGGCTTTAGGCTTCATTTATGTCACTGAGTTTGGAGTATTATTTTAGATGGGAAATCTGGGTGCTCTCTTCATGTCAGATCACCTGCAGGACATTACTTGCCTTGCAGCTTCATGGAATCCCAGCATGGCTGAGGCTGGGGAGCACCTCTGGAGTTTGTCCAGTCCAGCCCCTGCTCAAAGAGGCTATAAATCAAAGCAGGTTGCTCAGGGCCATGTCCAGTTGTTTTTTATTATCTCTAAGGATGGAGACTCTCTGGGCAAACTGCTGCAGTGCTCCATCACCCAGACAATGAAAAGTGCTTTTGTGTGTTTGGATGGAATTTTCTGTGTTTCAGTTTGTGCCCTTTACTTCTGGTCCTGTCACTGGCTGCGCCTGAGTACAGTGAGGCTCTGACTCCATTACTCTCCTCATCAGCTGTTTTTACATGTTGATATATCTGTATCTGAGCCTTCTTTGAACAACCCAAGCTCTTAGCCTTTCTTTGTACAGTCCAGTCCCTTAATTGTCCTTGTGACCCTTTGCTGAAGTCACTCCAGTATATCCATGTGCTCTCTTGCACTGGGGAGCCCAACACAAGGTACAAAAGCCAGAATCCACATGTGTCTCTCCAGATCAGAACAGAGGGGAAGGATCAGTCTTCTTTGCTGCAAGGGTTCACTGCTGTCAACTTGTCCATCAGGACGTTCGAGTCCTTCTCTGCCAAGGTGATTTCCAGATGGTCAGCCTCCAGCATGGACTGGTGCAGGCACAGGGGTTATTTCTTCCCATGAAAAGGGAAGGAAAGTGTTTCTCTTTCTTGGACTTCATGAGGCTCATCTTTGTCCATTTCTCCAGCCTGTCCAGATCCCTCTGAAAGGCAGCACAGTCATCTGTCAGTCAACCACTCCTCCCAGTTTTGTGTCCTCTGCAAATCTGTGGAATGTGCATGATGTGCCAGCATCCAGGTCATTGGTGAAGGTGATAAACAGTGTTTGTTCCAGTACTGAGTACAAGACTAGTGACTGGCCTGGAGCTGGACTCCACACTGCTGATGCTGCCCTTGCAGCCCAGCAGCTTGGCCAATTTTCAACCCACCTCCCTGTCCTTTTATTAGCTCCTGCTGCATCAACAAGTCTATGAGGATATTAAGGGAGACAGTGTTGAAAGCCTTGCTAAGGTCAAGATAAAAAATATCTGCTCCTTTCCTCTTATCCATTGAGGCAGTCATCTCATTATGAAAGACTTTTAGATTGTTCAGGCATGATTTTCCCTTTGTACATTCCCATTCACTACTCACATTCCCCTTCTTATCCACCATATATTTGAAAATAGTTCTTAGGATTACTTTCTGCATCACCTTCCAGAGAAACAAGGTGAAGTTGACCAGCCTATAGTTTGCTAGATCCTCGTCTTGCTCTTCCTTAGGATGGGAGTGACATTTGCTTTCTCTTGTCCTCTGGAACTTCCTCGAGTCCCCCTGAGCTTGCATAGACCATCGAGTGGGGTCACAATGCAGCAGCCATCTCCCTCAGCAGCCATGGGTGCATCCCGTTAGGTCACATGGACTTACGTATGTCCAGTTTTTTTCAACATTCCCCAACCTGGTCTTTGTTCACCAAAGGTAAATCTACTTTGCTCCAGGCATTCCCTCTGGTCTAAGGATCATATTGGCCCTCAGGTATCCCGGATCCCTTTCAAATGTAACATCAGACAGACAAAGCAAAGGAGATCACCTCCTTGGAGCACTTGGATTTTGTGCCGGGGGGTACAAGTGAGCTGTGCCAGCAGCCTAAGCTCAGACCAAACACAGGATGGCTATGAAGTGCGTCCAGCCCCTGAGCAGCACCAGGTTCAGGTGACTCTGGGAGCAATCTGATAGATACACACCTGAAAGCCAACATACGGGATCTTAGACAGGAGTTCTTCAACTTCATGACAGCTTTGCAGAGGAGAAACTGAGACCGGTTTGGCAGGTACAAATGCAGCAATAAAGAATCTGGGCTCTGGCACTAGCTAAGTATAAGGCTTAGTCTCCAGGTTGAAGTTTCACTTCCAATGACACATCATCCAAAATGTAAAAGTCAATGTGGGTGGATCAAAGTTTATATGGTAAACACAGAATACAGTGGCCCAATTTACACATAGTCACACCCTGACAAGTAAATTTCTTTTTCTTGAAGACACATTCTTCCAGTTTGCTTCCTCTCTTGCATTTGAAATAGTTTTTGCACCAAAAACATAGAAAAAAAAACCCCTGATTTTATTTCAGAAGCTGAAACAGCTCATTGCTGAATTTGATGAGCAACTTGGGCATCAGTTATTAATGAAGCTGGCATAAAGTAGATAGGAGGTCAATAGGATGCGCATAGTAATTAAAATGCAAAGTTTGCATTGTTTTTAAGTAATGCCATTGGGACACGGAATGCTGTTGGTGAATACAGTTTAAGAAACAACCCAATAACATCTAGAAACAGCAGATAAAAGGATTTTTTGGCCATTACAGATAGTAAGAAAAACCTTATGGAAAAAAAAGAGATTAATTTTTTTAATTATTTAACATTGTTATTTATTTTTATGGTAGCTGTTTATTAAAGTAAAATTGATCAGATCTGTAGCCCATCAAATCAAAAATTAATTACTACTAATATCCTCAATGTGTTTTCTGTCATTTACATGATATAATTTAACTTGCAAAGTCAGTGGGGCCATGATAACATCCTTTCCTTCTACACTGACAGCCATATCTTCCTACATAGCAGGTCATGAACTCTATTTATCATTCGTTAACCTCCCTGTCAAATACATAAATATTTCTTTTATATTTTACTATTTTAGAATTTACTGTTTCAGCACACAAAGCATTTAAAATAAAAATCTACTGAGCCCTTTACAGGTTCAATATTTTTTGACTGTCAAATACAATAGTAGTGATGACAATAAACTATGGCAAGTCTTTCAGTGTGTGTTAGAGGAAATTCCCAGCATGACTGCTTATGCAATTATGTATTTGTATGAATATGCACAACACTTGCCTTGAACCTCTTTTCAAACCAAATGTTTTCTAACACAAATGTTAGTGTTGGATTAATAAAAAAAGTTGTTCAATATCATGAAGGAAGAAAGCTTTCATTCTGGTAGCAGCTCACAAAACCCGTTTCAATCTGTTCATTAATTTACTCCTTTCCATAAACAACCTCCAATATATAAAAATTCCTGACTGCTGCCCCAAGAATATGAAGAAATAAATTGTTAAGTGAAAGCGATTACACAGGTCCAGAAAGGCATAATCAAAGAAAGTTCTTTAGGGAGAGAAAGTAAACAGGATGAAGGGAAGGGGAAGGGGAAGAGGAAGGGGAAGGGGAAGGGACAAGAAGAGAAGAGAAG